>BLBF01000074.1:2728825-2754430 GCA_015471245.1 Laticauda colubrina
AGATAGATAGATAGATAGATAGATAGATAGATAGATAGATAGATAGATAGATAGATAGACAGATAGATGAGATAGATAGATTAGATAAAAATAGAGACAGATGATAGATAGATAGATAGATAGATAGATAGATAGATAGATAGATAGATAGATAGATAGATAGATGATAGAGTAGATAGAAGAGATAGAGATAGAGATATATATTTATATATTCATATATATAAAATAAAAGACAGGGTCTTATTTTCGGGGAAGCGTGGTATTCATAAGCAAAGAGACTCCCAATAAGCAGCACAAATAGGCAAGCCAAAGCTGACAAGATTAGCTCAGACAAACACCTAGGATTTGCATTTTTGCCTACCATGACTGGTACATAGGAATGGGTCTTATTTTCGGGGTCAGAACACGTCAGTTCTGGGTTCGAGGCAGGGCAACTGGTCACTCCTCCTCTTCTCCCCGCCTGTTCCTAGACCACCAGGGAGGACTTGCTGCTGACAGACTTTGAGGGGGCTTTGAAATTCTTCCGCGTGCAGCTGCCCAAGAGGTATCGCTCGGAGGAGAACGCCAAGAAACTGATGGAGTTGGCGTGTAGCATGAAGGTAACTCTGGGCAGGGCCAGCCGGAGGGGGAGGGGGAGGCCTCCGTCCCTTTCGAGAAGGGGGGCTGCAGCTCCGTCTTCTTGGACCACCCGCCCCTCTCTCTCTGTTTTCTGGAGAGATGGCTGAGGGGGGCACCGAGCTGGCCCAGTCTCTGCCTTCTTTGCCTTCGGTCAGGTCTGGAAGCAAACCAGGAGGGGCGAGGCAAAGGCAGGGACGGCCCCCGCTTTGCAAACGTCTCCTGTGAATGTGACCACATGCAGAGCTGGGAGGGGAGGGGTGAGGGCACCTGCAGACACCCGGATCTCTCAAGGGAGGTCTGTTTCACCAGCCCTGGTTGAGGTTTCCTTCCTTCCTTCCTTCCATCCATCCTTCTCTTTCCTTCCCTCCTTCCTACCTACCTACCTTTCTCCTTCTTTCCTTCCTTCCTTCCTTCCTTCCTTCCTTCCTTCCTTCCTTCCATCTTCCTTTCTTTCTGTCCCTCCTTCCTTCCATCTTTCTCCTTCCTTCCTTCTTTCCTCTTCCTCCTTCCTTTCTCCCTCCCACCCTCCCTTCTCCCTTCCTCCCTCCCTTTTTCCTTCCCTCCTTCCAACCTCCCTACCTACTTTTCTACCATTCTCCTTCCTTCCTTTCTTCCTACCTACCTTTCTCCCTTCTTTTTCTCCTTTCCTTCCTTTCTACCTTTTTCCTTCCTTCCTTCGTCCCCCCCTTCCTTCCTTTCCTCCTTCTATCCATCCATCTTTCTCTTTCCCTCCTTCCTACCTACCTTTCTCCTTTGTTCCTTCGTATCTTTCTTTCCCTCCTTCCTTCCTTCTTCCCTCCTTCTTTCCTACCTATCTTTCTCCTCCCTCCCTCCCTCCCTATCTTTTTCCTTCCTTCCTTCCAACCTACCATCTACTTAACTACCGTTCTCCTTCCTTCCTTTCTCCCTTTTTCTTCTTCTTTCCTTCCTTTCTTTCTACCTACCTTTCTCCTTCCTTCCTTATTTCCTTCCTTCCTTCGTCTTTCTCTCTCTCTCTCTCCCTTCCTTCTTTCTTTTTTCCTTCCTCCCTCCCTCCCTTCCTGCCACCTATCTTCTGTTTGTACTACTCTGATTAGTGTTCTTTTTGATGAAAGCACCTAATGAGATCTTAATTTCTCTCCCAGGGAGCTGCCTGCTTTTCCTTTGAGACTCTCTCTTGATCCTCTCAACCTTGGCAACTTTAAGACAATATCTGGGGAATTCTGGGAGTTGAAGTCCTCCGGGCTTAAAGTTCCCACTGTTGAAAAACTCTGGTCTGTCTATCCGATTGGTCCTTTTTGGCTGCCTTACACTGGAAGAACAAAAGAAGGAATTTGTCTCTTCCTCCTCTTTCCCTTTGTGTGCACGTGTGTACACACACACACACACACTCCTGGGTAGCTTTTCTGCCTCAGGGTCACTAGAGGGAGCACCAGGACAAGCTTAACAAAATTTACACAACCCTTTTTCTCACCCAGCTTTGGCATCTTTGCAGCCAAGTCGGTCCCTGGACAATAGACAGTATCTATAGACAGTATCTATAATAGAGACCTTCACATTTCTGGGTTCTATCATATCTCGAGACTTAAAATGGACACCCAATCAAAAACATCATCAAAAAAGCACAACAAAGAATGTCCTTCCTGCTCTGACTCAGAAAGCTCAGGACTGCCCAAGGAGCTGCTGGTTCGGTTCTACAGAGGAACGATTGAGTCCGTCATTTGCACCTCTGTGACTGTCTGGCAACCACATAGGACAGACACAGACTTCAACAGATAGTTAGGACTGCAGAAAAAAAAATTGCAACCACCCTGCCTTCCATTGAGGGCCTGTATACTGCATAAGCCAGAAAGAGGGCTGTGTAAATATCTACGCACCCCTCACATCTTGGACAGAAACTTCTCTCAAGATGATGCTATGGGGCATTGCATGCCAAAACAACTAGACAGAAGAACAGTTCTCCCCCCACCCCCGTCCCATACCATCACTCTACTAAACAACAAATTCCCACAGCATTGTCTTATGCCCTGAGATATCAAATCACCTAGTAGGGCTGTGTTACTCTCATCTTTCTTATTATTTGCTTCCTTAGCTGCTTATGACTATCACTGTTTGAATCTTAAGATTTATGTTGATTGCTTCGATTTAGTCTCCTATTCTGATTTATGTTGATTGTGTCAACTCATAAAACATTTTGGATACACGTTTTATAGTTGACAACAGAAAGAAGGGGGAGAGTTTCAAAGAGCAGGCAGCAGTGTGGAATCGAAAGTACATTCCATTCATATTTTCTTCAAAGACTGATTAGATGATTGAAGCTTCGTCCAGGCAAAAACCTAACTGGAGAGCATGACTGATGACTCTTGGCTGTGGATGTGTTTCGTTGGATGATACACCCAGAACTGGGGGGGGGGGAGGAAGCAAGATCAAGGGTGACAGTGAATTACTATCTTAGAGTCGGCTACGCCCAGGTTAGTGCCGGACATAGAATGTTACCTTCAAATAAATCCTCTTCAGTTTTGGGAGTGTGGCTCAAGGCTCATGATTGAATTGGAGTAACTGCTGGAACCCTGACAGATTGCTTATTTAGCATCCTAGTATTTAATCATTGAGAGTTCTGTCTTGTGATTTTGGATGATTGTATGATTATGATCATGATTTATCACTTGTTATTTGGATGTACACTGAGAGTTTATGTGTCGGAGACAAATTCCTTGTGTATCCAACCACGGTTGGCCAATGAAGAATTCTATTCTATTCTGTGGATGGAGCTCTAATATGTTTGTTTTTTTTTTAAGATTAGCCAAAAGAAGTTGAAGAAATATGAGCGAGAATATCATATGATGCGGGAGCAACAGGCTCAGCAGGAGGATCCCATTGAAAGGTTTGAGGTGGGGCTCTCCTGCTTCAGACACACCTCTCGTGTGTGCAGACTAGACAAGGGGTAGCACAAAGACAGAAAACTGAAGGGTTTTTTTTGTTTGTTTGTTTAATGACCCCATAATCTCTGGCAGGGTGGAATCGGGGCAATTGAATGGAGCTGAGTGTTTACTAGCTGGATGCCTTTCCTGTTGCCAACGCAGAGTTTTGTTCAGGAGATAAATTCTCATTGTACCCAGAGAAATATCAGCCTCTAGCAATAGCACTGAGACTTATATACCACTTCACAGTGCTTTACAGCCCTCTCTAAGTGGTTTACAATTGCCCCAACACTCTGGGTCCTCATTTGACCGATCTCGGAAGGATGGAAGACTGAGTCAACCTTGAGCCAGTGAGATTCGAACTGCCAAATTGGCAGGCAGCCGGCAGTCAGCAGAAGTAGCCTGAAGTACTACACTCTGAGTACTACACTCAGTACCACTGCGCCACCGAGGCTCTTGGAACCCTCTACCTAGGATTGAACTCACAGCCTCCTGATTATGAGCTCCACCTCTAGAACACCGCACCACTCCCAGACTCATGAAATAAACCAATTTCTTGGCAACACATAAAAAGGTCAAGATTCTGACCATGAATCATTTGGCACTTCCCTGGTTATTTCTTCTCCTCTTTATCTTTCTGACCTTGCTTTTTTTTTTTCTCCTCCTCCTGTGCAAACATGAGTTGGGCCTCTAAAACCTGAACCACCCACAGCCATTTCCGCACATTTGGTCTCCCTTCACACACTCCTTGAGTTGCCAGGGCTGTTTTCAGTTGCTTTTAAGTATTTTAATTTATCTCCTTTTGTCATAAAAGCAGGGACAGAACAACAGAAGATCATGGGTTGCCCTCTCCCCTCTTTGGAAGAGCTTCATAGCTCCCACTGCCTTAAGCAAGTTCAAAACATTCTCAAAGATCCATCTCATCCTGGGCAGCCTTTTTTTTTTTTTTGAACTATTACCATCTGGCAGACGGTACAGGATAATTATAAAAAGAAAGCACAAATAGGCTACAAAATAGCTTCTATCCCAGGGCAGTAGCTCTGTTGAATTTTACTGTACAGGTGCAGTGTTGGTGTGGTGTCAGGGGATTTCAATTCAATGTGTGGAGTGTGAAGCATGTGTGTTTGTGTTTATTTTCATGGTCATGATGGGCACTGTGTTTGATTTCATTGTACAAGGTGCAATGACAATAAAGGAAACTAAACTAAACTGGGAGGGACTACTGGCTTGGTGACATCTTAACTTGGGTCGGAATCTTAATTTAATTCATTTTTACTCTATCTAGAAGAATGTGGGTGGCATTTGGTACGGGGTTCACACCTGCTCCTTTTGGCATCCTTGCAGAGAGAAAACCGACGCTTGCAAGAAGCCAACATGAGGCTGGAGCAGGAGAACGATGACTTGGCTCACGAGCTGGTGACCAGCAAGATCGCCCTGCGGAAGGACTTGGACAATGTAAGACTTTCTCTCCCCCTCCTGGGTAACCAACAGTTTCAGCACCACTTGCTCGGTAGAGAAGTGAAATTTGCCTGGGCATCTTCTAGCTCAGGGCTCTCCAACTTGGGCAACTTGTGGATTTCATCTCCTGAAAGCTGGCTGAGGAATTCTGGGAGATGTCCACAAGTTTTAAAGTTGCCACAGTTGGAGAGCCCTGTTCTTGCTGATGTCCTTATTCCAGAGATGGGATTCAATTTTTTTTTACCACCGGTTCTGTGAGCGTGACTTGGTGGGCATGGCAGGGGAAAGGTTACTGCAAAATCCCCCTTCCCTCCCCACCCCACTAACCTGCTTTCCAGCTCTGTTCTCCTGTGCAGTGCAGGGCAATACAAGAAGACTCAGCTGATCATCTGGGACTTGGGAGGCAGAGAAGAGATGGGTTGGCGGGGCCAGTCAGAGGTGGGATTGGCTGGTTCTCTGAAGGACTCAAAATGTCCACTACCGGTTCTCCAGAACTGGTCTGAACTGTCTGAATATCCACCTCTGGCTTATCCAGTTATTTGTTTTTCTTTTATTCTGCTGTTCTATTCTCCACTTCTACTTCTTCTTTTCCTCCTCCTCCTTCCTCTTCTCCTTTTTTTTTCCTCTTCCTTACCCAAGGTATGTCTCAGGCTGCCTCGGAGTCTTGCACCACATATGTGCGGAAGGAAAACTTCCAAGGTGAAGCCTCCATGGTTGAAAAATCCATTTTCACTTACCACCAATTTTTGCAGGAGAATCCTTGCAATTGGCTCAGTTCTTCCAGGGCTGCCTGCTAAATCCTTGCACTCTCTTGGCTGGACCGCCAATTCAGTTCCCCAGCTGGCCCAGCCCTGCCCTTGTGGTGTGCCAGGACTTGCCATCAGCACACCCAGAATGGAGAGAGATAAATCCTTCCACAGAGGCCGAAATTTCCCCAAACGGAAGCCTTGGGAAGGGTTAGAAGCACTCCTGGCCTGAACAAGCAGAAAAATCACCCTGCTTTAATAATTCTGACATACGATACTCCAACAGTTAACTCTGATCTTGGCCACAATTAAGTTGAGTGTCTTGTCATCCTCATAATACCCACAGAACACTGGAGCTTTCGGATTTCAGGTCATTGTGACATTGTTGTAGCTTGTTTCTTGGGGCAGAAAACCTGCAAGAAGACTGGAAGCCTTCCCAACAGGCAAAACAAGCTGTCTTGCCATCCTGCCAGAATGGTGGGCTAAGAGATATCTTGGCAACTCCGAGACAGGTGTCTCCTTTTCTTCTCCAAGGATGGACTCTGCTGCTATCACCACTCTCTTCTTTCTCGTTTCATGACCCCATCTTCCCCTACTGGGTGAAGTCGAGGCAAATAAATTACTCAAAATGATTGAGTAAACACTGGCCGGATGCCTTTCCTGTCGCCAATGCGCAGAGAAATTCTCATTGTGCCCAGAGAGAGAAATATCTGCCTCTACCTAGAATCAAACTCACAGCCTCCCGATTATGAGGCGAGAGCTCCACCTCTAGGCCATTGCACCACTCCTATCGCTACTCTCTGTTATCTTTACATCTTGCCTTGGGATTCAAAACCCAAACTTGACTCTTAAAAGTTTCTGGTCTCCTCTCTTGCTCGCCTTTGGGTTGAATGTCTGCATAAGAGCTGAGCAAAGATTCCCTTCTCTTCAAACTGTTAACTCTCGTTCTGGTCATTTGGCCATCGATGTTTCCCTTTCCAGGCAGAAGAAAAAGCCGATGCTCTGAACAAGGAGCTCCTGATGACCAAGCAGAAGCTGATAGACGCTGAGGATGAAAAGAGAAGGCTGGAGGAGGAATCAGCTCAGGTTGGGACAGGATCGGGTTAGGGAGGACAGCCGGGCAGGCAAGAGGCAGGAGGGAATATGGTCAGTTCTGGTTTTAGCTGATCCTTCCTGCAGTTCAGCATCTGATGTCTATGGAGATTCTCAGTCCTCCAGCTCATGGTTGTCCCAAAGGTGCTTTTTTCCAAGAGGCAAGTGGACTTTCTGCTTTTTCTTTGAAGAAGTTTCACTTCTCACCCAAGAAGCTTCTTCGGCTCTGACTGGATGGTGGGGAATGGAAGGATTTATACTCCTTGCAGACAGCTGGTATTTGCATCCTTTTAGAGGGTCATTGAGGCCACTTGGAGTATCTGTGTCCTCAGGGTCACCTGAGTGGTGCAAATGGGTGTGGAGCCTTCCTGGAACTGTGTTGTAGACTGTTGGGAGAAGGTTGTTTTCAACAGAAGGGGAGAGATATGACGTCGTCTGTATAAATCCTTCCATTCCTACCATCATCCAGTCAGAGCTGAAGAAGTTTCTTGGATGCGAAGTGAAACATCTTCAAAGAAAAACAAGAAAGTCCAGTTGCCACTGGAAAGAAAAGCACCTGTGGGTCCAACCCCAGCTGAGGACAGAAGCACCAAGAATCGGTTGTCTTGGTTTTTTCCTTCACCATCATCTCTTTTTATTTTATTTTTTATTTTAAATTTTATTAGACAAACACAAAATAGAGATTGGCTTCTGCACAATAGTGGAAATGTAAAGAAACTCCAAGTGAAATAGAAATAATTAGAAAAATCTGGATGTGCGCAGAAATGGACAAATTGACAAAAGAATTAAAAAATAAGGATGAATCGGATTATTACTAAAATATGGGGCAAGTTTTATGGTTGGTTAGTAAAGAGAAAGGATCAAGATAATAAATGATTACATATATAGAATGTAAATATATAGTATTTGTTATATGTGACTTAGCAATGTAAGACAACTATGCGGGTTAGGAGGATTGTACCATGTTCATTGTTTTTAATGTTCTTCACCATCATCTTTGGTCTGGTCTGGTTCCCTGTAGCTATTCATCCCCACAACCACATTCCCCCATCCCCATTAGAAAGAGACCAGCAGTGTCCCAGAAGGTTATCTTCTTACTCCAAGCTCTCCAGGTTGACAGGACTGGCCTCTCTGCTGCCTTCTCTTGTGACTTCTGTCCCCCAAAAGAGAGAGGAAAGAGGGTGAGCTCAGAGACCCAGCCTTTCTGTCTTCTCTTGAAGCTGAAGGAGATGTGCCGGAGGGAACTGGACAAGACCGAGTCCGAGATTAAGAAAAACAGCTCGATCATTGGAGACTACAAGCAGGTATGCAGGAGGCAGCTGCTCCAAAGCAACTCTGGGATCAGGCTCTCTTTGAGCCAGAACAACTCCATGCCTGCCACCTTTTCACACAAAAACCAAAGGGTGGCTACATCGAGGAGTTATTATTTCATCTCGAAAAGGGAATCAGAAGAGGGTTGCCCTCAAAATAACAAAATTGGAAGGGACCTTGGAGGTCTTCTAGTCCAGCAGTGTGTGGCAGCAGCCAAAAAAGCCAAGGCAATCCTAAATTGCATTAACAGAGGGATACAATCAAGATCAAGGGAGGTACTAATACCACTCTATAAAGCCTTAGGAAGGCCACACCTAGAGCTCTGCATGCAGTTTGGATCACCACAGCATAAAAAAAGAGGTTGAGACTAGAAAAAGTGCAAAGAGCAACCAAGATGTTGCTAAAACATACGATGAACGGTTGCAGGAACTGGGCCTGGTTAGTGTAGTGAAGAACCAGGGGAGACAGGAGAGCAGTGCTCCAATATTTGAGGGGCTGCCCCAGAGAGGAGGAGGGGGTCAAGCTATTTCCTAAAGTACCTGAAGGCCAGACAAGGAATAATGGATGGAAACTGAACAAGGAGACATTCAACCTGGAAATAAGGAGGAATTTCCTGACAGGGAAAACAATCAACCAATGGAACAGAAGTTGCATTTGGAAGTTGTGGGAGTTTCATCCCTGGAAGTTTTCAAGAAGAGACTGGATGGCCATCTGTCAGAAATGGTGTAAGGCTTTGGCAGAGGGTTGGAATAGATGATCTACAAGGTCCCTTCCAACTCTGTTAATCTCATCTAATCTAATCTAAAAAAAAAAAAAAACCTACTCAGGCAAGAGATCCTATCCCATTGCAGGCAAAACGGCTGCCCAATATCTTCTTAAAAGCCTCTAGGGATGGAGCATCACTGAACAAAATAAATTAAGTAAGTTAGTAAGTAAATAAGTCAGTCAGTCAGTCAGTCAGTCAATCAATCAATCAATCAATAGTTCCACCCTCTGTTAGGAAGAGAAACCAAGTTTTCTCAGATTAAGGGCTAAAGCAAGAGAGAGCCAGAAAGTTTGGGCCAAGGGAAGGAATGGCAGGTGGGGCAGGCCCTCGGGCTATGAGAGAATAGAAAGATTTTGGTGTTAAAGTCCAACAAGGACAAGTGGCCAACATGGGGATCTGGATGAGGGATGAGAGGCTCTACTTGGGCCTGTGAGGCTCTTGCTGACCACTCCAGTTTGCCTTGTAGATTTGCTCCCAACTGAGCGAGAGGCTGGAGAAGCAGCAGATAGCCAATAAAGCTGAAATTGAGAAAATCCGGGTAAGTAGAGGCACTGAAGGCCATGGCGACTTGGCAGAGTGGGACGGGCTGAGCTAAGCATCACCTGGAGGGCAGTCTTCCCAATTCCCTGCCTCAGGGACAGATTCCAGAACATCTCCCGAACTCTTTTCAACATCTCGTTTGTCTGGAAAAACCTCTTGGTCCCTGCTTGTTCTCATCCAGCCTTAGGAGAACCAATAAACAGACTCCTGCTCCTGAAAAACAACCCTTCTTTATTAAGCTACTATGTATTCATGGCATTCACACACCGACAAGTCCAGGCAATAATCCTTCCAAAGTTTAACTGCAGTACAGACCTTATCAGTTCCTTGGGATAATTGTCAGGCCCAGAGCTTCCAGCTGCAAATCTGTAAATTAAATTCTGGCAAGCAGTCAAATCTTCCAACTGTTGTCTTTTACAATCACCACTCCCCTTTTCCTTTTATTTATTCCCCAGCTAGGGCCATTCAGCATCCAGGTGTGCTTTACTTCCTGAGTCGACCCCTTGTCCACTGACGGCTCTGCACATACACGTGTCTGGAACAGGCCCCGGCTGTTCTTCCTCCCCACTTATCTCAGCCCCTCTGAAGGCAGCTGCTTCTTCTGGTGGCTGGGAAATGTCGGACTGCCCTGGCTTTTTCTCTGCGGTCCGATGCAGAGCATCTATCAGAGCCCTCCCCAGACTCCAAAACTGGCCCACATTCCTCCCCAACCTCCTCATTGTCTGATTCTGCCGCCAGCTCCTACTGGCAGCTGGCGGGCCACAATACTGCTTCGCTAAAGGAAAGTGGAGGATTTCAGGTTGCAGAGAGACAGATATTCAACTTGCTACCTTCAAGCCTTGCAGTTTGTGTGTGTGCGCGTGTGTGTGTGTGATGGGAGGTGGTGCCAAGCAAGTTTGAAGCCCTTTCAGCTGTTGCTGGCCACCCAGGCTTGTCACAAAAGCAGCCTGTCTGTCTGAGAGGAAGTCAGACCCTCACCGTCCGCCCTTCTTGTCTGTAGCATAAAGTTGACGACTGCGAACACTGCCGGGAGTTTTTCAACAAAGAAGGGCGGTTGAAGGTGGCCAGCATCGCCCGGGAGGGCTCCGACGAAGACACCGACGAAGAGAAGGAGGTGCTGAAGAATCAGTTACGAGAAATGGAGCTGGAACTGGCCCAGACCAAGTTGCAACTGGTGGAAGCCGAATGCAAAATCCAGGTGAGGAGAGCAGCTGGCGCTATGCTTGGCCGTAGCTTCTTGCCCCCATGGGAATTGTAGGTAGGCAAGGGTCACGGCTCTTGTTCTGACCCAAACCTTGTTTTATCTGCTGTCCTAACTGAGGAAGTGGCTGTTCAGATTGACCTTGGTGGATCCGTTCCCTGACCCAGGCCAGGTCAGGCATTCTCATACGCACTGTCAGGACTCTGACATGCACCCCTTTTCAAATCACAAGTCTCTAGCTGCATCTCTCACAGTAAAAAAGATTGATTTTTTAGAAGTTGACATGTTGGAGTTTCCTGGTTGTATCCAACTCTGACACATCATTCATTTCACCCTTGACCCTAGTCTTCCTCCCCCACCCCCTGGATGTATATTATCCAGTGAGACACATCCATAGCCAAGAGTCATCGATCATGCTCTCCAGTAATCTTGCGTGCCAACAGCTTTGGCTGCCCAGGCGATTATCTGAAGCATTTAAGGAATGCACTGCTTTCCCCACCTCCCTTTCTGCTGACTAAACTAAAAAAACCAAAGGAGTGTTTTTTTGGTTGACATACTTCCTTTCCCCCATGCTTATCCCGCCTTGTTCCCCTTGCAGGACCTGGAACACGACCTGGGACAGGCGCTGAACGAGGTGCAGGCCTCGCGCAAAACCTGGTTCAACCGAACGCTGAGCTCTATAAAGACAGTGACCGGCGTCCAAGGGAAAGAGACGTGCTGAAGAAGCTGGGTAGCAACCTTGGAGGGCTCCTGGGGCCTCCCAATATACCTTCTGCCTTCCAGAGCTTGTCTTGGCTGGCTGCCCGCAGGCAAGAGAGGACCAGATGTACATAGGACTCCCGAAACACACCGCACGACGGCGGGTTTTCCCCCCCCCCAATAGGCCGGACACCCAAGCCAGACACGTGGCTTAGAACGAGACGAGGGATCTTCATACTACTGATTATTTAACCGGGGGGGAGGGGGGTGTTGTAGCTGTAGACCGATGCTTTTCCCCCTTTTTTTCCAGAGAAAAATGATGCTCTGTTCCATTCCGCAGTCCGTTTGGAGGCGCTAGGTACGAAGAATTGACCGCCTTCTTCTAACATAACCGAGTTTACAAGCGAGTGCTTCCCCCCCCCCTTTGGTTTTATTTTTAGTTACAACTTTTTAAAAAGATTCCATTCGAGAGGAAGAAATGGGAAACCAAAACAGCCAACCCTCCAGCATTCTTTAACAAAAGAGTTGCAACTCTTCTTGCCCGAGAGCGTGCGTGCGCGAGAGAGGAAGTGAAAGGTATCCCCACTCCTTCCAAGTAGGAGCTTGCATGGTTTAACTTTTCAGAAACGGGACTCACACGCCCCACTCCCCAATGTTTGTGTGTGTGTGTGTCCTGTCCTGCCCCCCACCTGGTCTCTTTCTCGTCTGTCCAGCGCTTAGTTTTCCGTCATGAAATAACTTCTATGCAACTCAGCAGGATTGGGGTATCCTAGGCAACCGCTTTCCCCCCCGCCTTCCCCCCCCCAGGGAAGACCTCCTGCTCCTGAATGAAAGCTGAGATTCAACGACTCCATTTCATCAGGGTCCATTTTATACACATGCGGGTGCGCAGCTCGTGTTGTGTGAGCTTACAACCCACCCGTTCACCTTCCCCGAGCTTCCTCTGGGCTCCACATCGCTCCCAAGGAAGTCGAGGAAGGTGGAAAGCCGGCTCTCCTTTGCCGCGTCGGATTTGGCCCCCGGTGCATCCACTCCAAAATAGTTGCTTGGCTCTTGACACGAGAATCATTGACCTCCATTTTGCTTTTATCTCCGTTTTTTGGGGTGAGTTTTTCCTGCCTGCAGAAAGCAGGTGGGAGCAAGATACAAAAGGCTTGGGAAACAAGGGGAGCTTCATTTTTGACCACTGTTGCTGCTGCTGCTAAACTCACCTTCTGCGCTGACTCGTTGAGGGCCAGGCTTCACGTTCCCCCTTCCCCATCAAACACTCCCCAATTTTTGTAACTACACACAAGTAGGTGATAACGCTACTTTTAAGGTTTCGGAGAGCGTAGAGCAGGGCTCTCCATCCTTGGCAACTGGTGGTTTTAAAGACTTGTGGACTTGCAACTCCCAGAATTAATTCTTGGCTGAGGAATTCTAGGAATTGAATTGAACAAGTCTTAAAAAGCTGCCAAGGGTTGGAGCATCCAAACCTCGCACCAGAAAAGCTGAAGAATGAATTTGTTTTCCTTTTTTTCTTCTTTTTTTGGCACCTTTTTATTTATACCGATTTATCCAATGCTGAAGTAGCTGGGTTGTTTTGTTTTTAAATCAGCAGATGAACTTAACCGTGTGCAGTGTGTGTGAGTGTAGGCCGGTAACCCCTCAGAGGCACTGTTTGTATATAAAGATAATTTTTATTTCCGAGCTCTTTCTTTTTCCTCCTCCTCTTTGACCAGACCTAACGCTAGCTTGACGCAAACTGAGATCAAGAGGTGAAGCCATCTCCCACTGAGCACTCACAATTTCTCTCCCTTTAAACTGTATACATGAGTATCTTTCTTGTTTAAAAATAACGAGGACAAAAACAAAACCAACCTTACAATATTACTGTAACTCCATTGATAATAAAGCAAAAACAAAAACGTGTGGACCTTGTGATAGAATAGTTGCGTGTAGCATTTTGGATTGACCTATAAACTTAGTAAAACGGTTATTCATACCTCTGGTGGTCTTTATTTCGCTTGATCAGCCTCACCCCACCCCACCCCAAGCAAACGGCAGGAAGCAGCCTTGCCTTCAGTTAGAGGGAGGGTCCTGCACTCTCAGGAGGGGTTGACGGCAGTAGCTCTCCGGGCTTTGGGGAGCACCTACCCCACTGCAGATGCTGCGGGTCAGATCTACATGCAGAGAAGAAGGTACCCATGTGCTTGGCTTCCCCATGAGACACACACACTCACAGCACACCCACCGCAGCTGTGTCAGAGGGGACAGACTGGGAGAGACACACTCATTCAATCAGAATAGAGCTGGAAGGGACCTTGGAGGTCTTCTAATCCAACCCCCTGCTCAAGCGGGAGTGTCATGCCCCTGGTGGAGACTCTGAGGAAGAGGAGGAACAGCCAACAGGGAGTGGAAGTGTGGCTCCAGAGGTTGTGAAGGAGGCTGGGGAAAGGCAGAGCCCGGCTGAGCAGTCAGAGGAGAATCCAGTCCCATCCCCTCTCCATCCTAGGGCACGCAGGGAGGCGAGCATAAGGGAGAAACATCAATGGAATGGTCTATGGGGGAGGAAAGGGCCTTGATCCCCTTCATGGGCTGCAGCTGTGATCTCTGTATAAGTTTGGAGCTGCGTGTTCATAGACGCTGGAGTCAAAGTAGTGCTTTCCTTGGATGAGGTTTATCTTTGTTGGCGTTTTTCCCATGGAGTCTCCCTGCTTATCTGCCTGGAATGTGCGATTAATTATCTTGGTTTGTCTTGGAACTCTCCTCAATGCGATTTGTTTTTGGTTTCCTTTTGCTTCATTATCTACTTTTTGAATTTAAACTATGACTAATAAAACAGCGAAGTTAAGTGGAAGGCATTACAAGACCTTGATTCATGTTTTAGTTTTTGTGTTATTTTTGAGGCACTACGGGTCATCACAAGGAGATACTATGCCAGCAATGGGATTCTACCTGTTCCACTACTGGTTCAGGGATCGCGAGTGCTATCGTGTGCACGTAACACCTGCACGCAAGTTTCCCCTCACCAGCTGAGGCCTGGAGCACCAATCAGCTGAGAGGATAAAGAAGAGGAAAGCGCAGGGGCTTCTGTAGGGGCCAATCCTGCGCTTTTCTTCTCCCAGGTCAGAGGCTTTTTACTACTGGTTCGGCCGAACTGGTAGCGTACCACCACTGCACTACACCATTTCAGGCAAAGTGACTGTTCAGTCACTTCTTTAAAAAAATTCCAACAATGAAGCCCTCACAACTTCTTGTGGGAAGCTGTTCCACTGTCCTCACTGGTCAGGAAGTTTCTCCTTAATTCCAGGTTGCTTCTCTCCTTCGTTAGTGTCCATCCGTTGTTTTTTGTCTTGCCTTCTGGTGCTTTGGAGAATAAATTTCACCCCCCAACTCTTCTTTGGGGCAACCCCTCAAATATTGGAAGACTGCAGGTCTCAAGTGGCTGTTAAATATTGGCCTACTTTGGTTTCTTTTGTGCATGTGTGTGGTGGTGTTGGTAGAATACAGCAGACCCAGGAATAGCTTTCCACGTGTGCAATGCAGAGAGAAAAGGACCCTTCAAAAGCAGCAGGGAGCTGGGGGCTGGACGAGAAGATCTCCAAAGTCCCTTCCAACCTGTGTGGATTAAAGCTGCTGGGAACGGGGGTGGGGGGTGGGGGTGTCTCCAAAGTGAGAATGGGAATGTCGGGGGGGGGGGGGGGGTGTAGCTGTTTTCTTTCTTTTGCTGAATGGGCAGATGCACCAAGGGGGAATTCTGCCCGCTCCCAAAACTCTTTTGGCAGCTTTGACACTCCAATTCCTCCTTCTGAGCCACTGTCCTTTGTGCCAATGTCTTCCCTTGCCCAGGCAAGCTTCCCAAGTCATGCTAAGCTGGAGATGATGGCGTTCGCGCAAGCCAACACATGGCAAAGGGCCCTATCCTTTGGTAGCTTTGCTGGGTTAGGAGATGGGGTGAGTGATATTATGAAAGAGTACTGAGCATCTTTTTTGGGTTTGCACGCAACACTTTCCGACAGGCAAGGTCTGTCATGCTCCTGTCGGAATCTAATTCCAAGGGGGAAGTTGAGCAGCTGACAGGGAGTGGGAGTGTGGCTCGGTAGCTGTGGAGGAAACTGGGGAAGAGCAGAGTCTGGCTGGACATTCAGAAGAAGACCCAGGCCCACCCTCTCTTCATCCTAGGGCACACGGAGAGGAACAGATAAGGGAGCAACGTGAGTTATGGGAGAGAAAAAGGCCCTGATTCCCTTCATTAGCTGCAGCTGGGAAAACAGGATTTAAAAAGGCTGATTGTGCACAGCACCTTGCTGGAAGCAAAGCATGAATTATATTTGTTTATCAAGGCTTATCTGGGTCCTGGTGTCCTCCCAACTGTGCTGGTTTCGTTATCTTTTGAGTTCTGCAATTCCTTATCCTGCCCTGTCTCGTTTATTGCTGCAGCGTGGTTTGTGTTGGTTTTTATTCATAATTTATATGTACTTTGGGTTCAGACTGAATTTCTTCCCTTTAGAAACTATTCTTGGGAGAGTTTTTCCTCCAGCCCATCACATTGGGGGCCAAGTTGGAGGAGTTAAAGGGACTTTACCTATTTTTGTGACTTTGTTGCTTTTGTGCCACACCCCAGTCATCACAAGGGGTGTCCCCTTCTCACTGAGTCCCCAGGGGCCCTCCTGGCAAGCAGTTCCTCTGCCTGGCATTCAGCAGGGCCCTGCCATCGATTCAGAAAACTAGGCAGCGAACGTCTCTTTTTAATAGCACACAGATGCTTAAATAAAACATTCTCCTTTCTACTCCTCTTACACTTTGCTGCCTGTTCAGGTCATAAATAACCCAGGGGTTGTCAGCACTCTGGAATTCACTGGGGGAAAAAATGTGGAATTCTAGCGGCAACCTCACCAGATGCAAGAAACAGCTGTCAAAATTGGCTCTGGGTTTCAGCCTAGGCACAGAGCATTTCGAGCCAGGTAAGCTTTTTTTTTTTTTTTTCAAAACACAAGGAGGGTGCAACTCTTTGAACTCATAACCCCTCCTAAAATGGGCCGAGGTGTGTGGAATTTTCAGGGATTCTCGTGCAAATCCACTGGTAACTCCCAGGTGGAAATGAATCGTAACTTTTCCCCCCTCAACTCTAAATGCACCTGGCATTTCGTCTCTCTGTGCATGGAGCTTCCATAACTTCAGGAGGGGGTCTTTTTCCATAGCCCCCAGTTCTGTGTGTGTGGGGGTGTCTCTTCAAACTCTATCTACTATCAGCCTGCACAATTCCTTTGTAGCTTTCTATACAAATCCATTTGCAGCTTATCTACTCACCTAAGGAAGGTGTGAAATTGCAGGTATTCGAAATCCGAAACAATTCCATTTGGTTTTTTAAAAATTGACCACTCTTTCTGGCTGCTGTTCTGTTCTCGCTTGGCCGGCCTGCTATCCCCCCCAAAAACCCCAAGAATTGAAAGCCTCCTGCCTCTTTTTCTTTTCCAACATGGGAGGGAGGGGGGACTCTGAAAAGCAAAAAAAAAAAACCATTTCCCTCTTTGTTGTTTTACAAAGGGACAGGTAAAGGAAAGCATGGCAGCCAGAAGCGCCTGTAACCGGTAACCGAGAAAGAAAAGCGGGGTTTTGAGCATAACATGTTGGAGGAAATAGACTTTTTGATGAGTCTCACATCTGGGCTGCTTTTCAGCAAAGCATGCGAGCCAAGATTGCAGCGTGGCTCTTTCGGCAGGGGGGAGAAGATGCCCCAGGAAAGGATGGATTTGGGGAAAAGACATTCTTTGGAAACTAAGCAGCCTTCTTAATTTCCTACTAAACCAGGAGTGTCCAACACCTGCCAACTTTAAAGGGCAAATTCAACAAATTCTTGGAGCTGAAGTTGACAAGTCTTAGCGTGGCCAAGGTTGGACAGCCCTACTCTAAACCCTAAGCCAAACTAACATCAAGAACAATGATGAGTTTCTATTTTTTTCCCCTACTGGTAGCATATGCACGCACGCCTAATAGGCACTTCGCATGCACTTACAGGACTCCAATACCGACCTCAAGTCAATGTTAGTGAGCTGACTGATGTTGTGGTTCACCGGCAGTCTATGCAGACGGCAGCAGAATCAGACAATGGGGAAGAAAGGGGACCAATCTGGAAATCTGGAGAGGACTCGGACAAGGGTCCTGTGTCCAACGCAGAGATGGGGCTAGGACCATGCAGGAGTTGTGTGCTGACTCAGAGTCTGGCAGCAGTGAGGCAGAGGACCCAGGGGAGCCTGTTCCTAGTGTGCATGTGCACAGAGCTGCTAGAAGGCAAGAGCAGTTGAAACAAAAGACGCAACTCAGGAGTAAGGCTGGGAAGAGATTAACCCTCCCATAAGGTATAAAAGGACAAAACCTTTGTAGGAAGCAAAGTCGTTCTTGAAGCTATTTGTACTTTGGTTGTTGTTGTTGTTTTCCTAGTTCATTGGACAATTGGCAGCACTTCACAGGAAAGAAAGGTGGATGCTTATCTCCAGGGGCTCTGAGATTCATTTCCGGTTGGGAATGAAAATAATTCCCAGTGTTGCAATAAAACAAGACTTGTTTTTAAGAGAAGTGTGTGCAAAATTACCGTCTAGGAAGTCTTGGTCAGAACACCTGAACTGTTTTTTTAGCTCAGCTGAGGCATGGCAGTCAGCTGAGCTAAAAAACTAGCGCGGCCAGGTGAGCAGGCCCAGTCAGTGGTGGTATTAGCCAGTTCTCCAAACTAGTCAAAATTTCTGAGACTGGTTCTCCAGAACTGGTCCGAACCGGCTGAATACCACCTCTGATCAAGAACAAGCTAGATTTTTCTTTATTGGCCAAGTGTGATTGGACACACAAGGATTTTTATCTTCAGTGCATGGGCTCTCAGTGTACACACAAGCAACAAGTGATAAAATGTGGGGAGGAGAGTGGTTTTCCACAGAAAGTGATGTTCTTCCTTTTCAGTCTTGGGCAGAAGTGGACAGATGTTGCTTTTGGACACTGCAAAATAACAGTGTCCATAGGTCCATTTTTAGACATCCTTCATGAGCCATCCATCTGTCATCTATCATCCCTCCTGGTGACTAGGAACTCACCTGTATTGTTCTGGATGTAGAATTCTTCCATGTTTTAAGCCAATCTGACACCTGTCTCCCTCCTTTCTGTGTTATTAAAAACCCTTTCCTCTCAGTTCTTTCTCAGCTGCCGCCCATAAATGTGGCGTTAAAAGACTCTTGAAGAAAGAGCCCCAAGAATGAACTGGTTTCAAATCATCCCCAATAATTAATTTGTTCTATTAATTTGTAGCTGGGTGTCAGTCGATTTTAAGCTTTTAAGTAGATTCTTTGAAAGAAAGAAAGATCAGCCTATCAGTTGGGAGAT
This sequence comes from Laticauda colubrina, assembly GCA_015471245.1. Lineage (NCBI taxonomy): Eukaryota > Metazoa > Chordata > Lepidosauria > Squamata > Elapidae > Laticauda > Laticauda colubrina. Next base: position 2,747,507 of record BLBF01000074.1, read on the forward strand.
CCGTTTTAATTATTGATAGGAAAACATGAATGTCTGAGTTGGAAGCATATATATATATAATCGGTTCTCCTCTTCTGTTCTTCAAGCTAACAATGTGTTGGTGTTCAACTGTACAGCAGGATCCAAAGATGGCACCTCTACCTTCGTAGAAACACTTTCTCCCACCCACCTTCACTTCCATGAGCCAAAGAAGGCACCTCAGGTTGAGCCAAGATCAAGAAGCAGACCCTGGACCAATTGAGGCAAAATTGGCTACCTGTCCATGATCCAAATCGCCAAAAACCTTTGCGGTTATGGCAGCCCGCCTGCGGAATCACCAAGCCTAGAAAATCTGTTCTGGATACTACGCAGACAACTTAGTCCTCTCCTAACTCGACAAGACATTCCTGGGAGAAGCCTTCTAAAGCACAGCCCCCTTAATTTTACGCCTCCTAAAGCACATTCCTGCCCAGATATCCCTGTTAAGACTTGCTGATAAACCAAAGACAACGCAATTGGAAAGTCAAGATACAATTCCCTTTGGTCTTTAACCCAATAAATAAATATATTCTTCCCACCACCCTCCTCCCACCAAAAAAAGTCTGAGGAATCCTTTTCAGAATCCAACATGTCCCCATAAATATTTACATCACATTTCATTGAGAAGGACATGGAGGAAAAGAGGTTTACAAGGTAGCAAAATGCAGGAACAGAAATCTCTAGCGCTTTAACTGCTCACCCTCTCCAATCTTGAACAGACTGACAGAGTTGGAAGGGACCTAGTCGGTGACTTCAGCTTAGTTTCTACCTTTCGGCTTATTTTATGCACAAATGTCTCCGGATGCAGCTCTGGGGTTGAATGGAAAATGTAATTGCTTCAAAAACAACCATGGATAGAAGTCTACCCCTCTTTTGGTAGTGAAGGCACAATCCAGGGGCAACTTCTCTCACGGAGCCCATCACAAGGACTTCGCCTTCTTGATTTGCGCGCTCTACCCTTCTCGCTACGACTTTCCTGATCCCCGAGCCTGTCACCAGACTTTGCAAAGTCGGTGCAAGCTGTGGGCCATCCCCTTCTTTCTGGCAAAATCTTCCTCTCACCTTTTCTCGGGCAGTTGGGCTTCCAAAGACCACCTTTCGGGCAATTTGAGTTGCGGGACGCCAAGCTATTTCCACCCGCAGGAATTGTTGAGGTTATTCTGGTCTCCCCAAAACATCCCACCTGCCTCTCAGAAACATCCAGTCGTGCCCTCCTGAGTTCGAAGGGCCGTTTCATCGAGCAAAAATTCAACTGCATGGGAGGATTACCTCTGAACCCGGACCTGATCCATAGTGCAAAGCATTAGAAAAAATGGCCGTCGGAAGACGCCTCTCCATCGTACAACTATTGCTGTGGTTTTCAAGAGCCAGGGTGGAGGGGGAGGGGGTGAAGGTGGCCTATTGCTTTTGGGGATGCTGGAGGAAGTCCAAGGAATTTTAAAATATTCAATACCGACCCTCCCTCCCTCCTTCCCTCCCCTCCCTCTGAGGTCTCCATTAGCTCTTGCTTTGAAAATTCACGGGCGGGAAAAGCACCTTTGGAGCTGGGCAACCTCTTTGCTCTAGAAGTCAGAGAAGAATTCTTGAGGCCCCAAGTGAATTATAAAAGGCGTCACGTCAAGTGGTTGGCAGTAAGGACTGTCAATGAAACAGCCACCTACAGCACAGGAAAGAGCAGAGAGGCAAAACAGAGGGAGGGGGAAAGGGATGGGAGGAAAGGAAGGTTAATTTTATTATATATATGTATATATATATATATAAAAACGGGACAGCACTGCTTCAATTTCTCTGCTCTTTCCAGCTGTGGGTGGAGTTTCCATTGGAAGAGGGTGCACGGGAAATCTAGTTCTCATCACTTCCAAATAGCCCTCACCCCCTCTTATCTTTTCTAGGCAAAGATTGTTCTGGATATCAAACACACACGCAAAAAAAGCAACAACTGAGGTAACTTAGGAACAGGTTTGGGGTCCCCTCTCCCCGCCCCCCCCCCTCCTCCCCCGGTAAAGCAGAGAAGTATAAAATATGCAGCAACAGGGCAAAAGTTACAATGTGGTTAGTAACTCCCAACATGACAAATAAAAATCAATCAATCAATAAAACTAAATAAATAAATGGAAAGGGAGAGGGAAAAAAAGATGACTTCATATCAAATTATCAGAAATGATGGCCATTGCGTTGGAAAGAGCAGAGCGCTCGAGAGCAACCGGCTGCCATGAGAGAACCACTCCAGCAGGCAACTTCTCCAGAACTTTTGCACTGGGGAAGGGATTTTAAAGGTGGGTGGGAAAAATTTGGTGGCCTCCAGAGAACGGCCACCCCTCCCGGAATCGATCCGACCGCCAATTGCAGGGAACGAATTGATCTGGGATCCTCTTGATTGATCGCCATGCTTTTCCAAGCTCCAAGATGGCGCCTTTTTCATCCATAGGCCAGCAGGCAGTCCCGTGTTTCGCCAATAACTCTTCTCCCATGGAGAAGACAACACCCCTGGGAGGATTTAGGTTCTCTACCCACCCTGCTCCCCTTCAAAGGAACAGACGCAGGACCCCACAACAGAGGGGTGAGGGGGTGCTTGCTGCTGCGCTGACCCGCAAAGGATCCCCAGGTTGGATTAAAGCATCACCACCCCGAACAGCAAGCGAGATGGAACCACACCACCAAGAAGGACAGGGACAATAAATGGAGGCGCACATTCCGAGAAACACAGCCATCATGGCAGCCTGGGCTGCATCTTCCTTTCTCCTTTCCAAAACCAGCTGTGGATCTTTTCTTTCAGCTCTGTCGGCAAGGGACTGCGACTCGCACCAAGGATGGACCCTTCCTCTCCTTTCCATCCTCTCCTCACCCCTGTTTTCCCACCCATCCCCACCCTGCCCAGTCCACCGCAAAGGTCTTCAAACTAGACAGGTTTAAGCCTGATGGACGTCAACTCCCAGAATACCTGAGCTAACCTAGGAGGAATTCTGGGAGTTGAAGTCCACCAGTCTTAAAAAGCTGTCGAGTTTGAAGGAACACCCACCCACCCCCATACACACCGGTCCCTCGCATCCTTCGGAGGGTCGAAACACTTTGAAAGGGGAGAACCACAGACGAGCCCCTTTTGAAAAGAGCCATTGGTCGCTTGCGTTCAAGTGGAGAGGTGACGCCTTAATGACCAACCATCATTTTCCTCGTTCACAGACCCTAATTTCGGGGGGTGGTGGCTCCCCAAGGACAGCAGGGGACCCCTTTGGTACAGCCCAGGGAAGCAGGTAAAAAGGTTTCCGGGGAATTGCCCTGCTGCATGAATGAGGAGCATTTGGGGGGGACAGAAATTCGAGGAGAAGGCATGATAACCGGCCTATGGCTGAAACACTGAACTATTCACAGCAGTGCTGGGACGAGACCAGACAATTAAAAATAGCGAGTTTTCATGGGGGCTGTTGCTGCTTCAGATTCTTAGAATTGAGCGAGGCAGAGGAACCATCGTATTTTTCATTTTTAAGCCCTGGCAGATGGGGAGAAACGCATCGACAGGCTATTAAAAAGAGGCCACAAGAACCATATTTTTGATTTACTCGAGGTGGGTTTCTTTTAACAGCTTTGGAACGAAAAGGTCTGATTATTTTTTTGTGGTGGGGGGCAGGCAATTGGAATCTCTGCATTACATGATGCAAAAGTGAATGGTCTGGAGGTGCCTTTGATCTCCGCAAAGGACTTCACCAAATATTCTTGGCTGGCTTTAGCCACAAAACAGCTTTTTTAAAATTTTGGGAACTAATGAACAGAAACCCTCGGCAAATTCCAAGGCTCTTTTTTGGGTTCCAAATCAAAAGAAATCAGAACAGAGAAAGAAAACTTGCTACTGGGGAGATTCCAACATTTAAAAAAACCCTGATTCATAAGGGCTTAGGAGAAAGCCACAGGTACGCATAGCTAGGTGTACAACACAAGTAGGTAGTTCTCCTTATCCCAGATATTTGCTGAGAAAACCATTGAAAATATTTTTGATTTGGAGGCAGTGTCCTTAGGAAAGACCCCCACAAAGGCCTTATGCTCTGCTTAAAGAGAAACTTCCTTGATTATCAAACTAATCCTTTAGCTTCCTTTCTTTTCTTAAATAGTAATTTATTGGCATGTCAGTTTGTTAAAAAAAAGAAACACCACAAAAAGAATCCCGAAACAAAAACATTGCATCACATAATCCTAAAATTCTAAGATTTGGGCCCAGGGATTGTATTAGGAAAAAGGCAAAAAAAAAAAAAAACCTCTCTATTACAACAAAAACTGGTTTTATTTTGTGATCAGCTTTTTTTTTATAGTCTATACATCCTTCACAAGTTTTAAGGTTTTACATAATTCGGATTCCGTTTCAATTAAAAACAAAGCATCTAAGTTTCTTCCCTATCACAGAAGTTGATATATAAGTTATTTTGGAGGTGAAAGGGGGAGGGGGAGAAAAAAAAATGAGGTAACCATTTTCACAGACCATAGTTTCATGTATTTTTTTCTTCTTCAAGTTTTTAAGAGAACTAAGTTTGCGTTTTGTTAAAATAAAAATTTAAAACAAAAACAAAAAAGTGGAAAAAGATGGATCTTTACAAATGGTTTTTGCTCAAGTCTGTCGTGTTTTTCCAAGAAAACCAGGATTAAAAGGTAGGTAGGTAGGCTAGCTGAGTGTCTCTTTCTCATGTTCCTTCTAACATCCTGTCCTTGGGTTTATGGAAGCCAGTCAAGAGAGGGTTGATCTCAGCCGAAGGCTAAAAGAACGAATAATGGGGCATTGGAAAAGTTGGGAATTTCATAACTGGCAACAGGAGCATTCTCTTGGGCAGACCTACAGAAGGAAGAAACCGGAAAGCACTTGGGTAAATCTAATTATCCGAGAAACGTAAACTAGAAGAAGAAGAAGAAAGCAAATGGGTTTGGTCTCCTAATCCGTCCCAACATCGTAAGACTGATGTGTCTGTGGGTTGAAATTAGTTCCCTCCACCACCATTCCCAAAACCAAAGAGATCCATTCCTTCCCAATCTCCAGAAAAGGAATCATTGGGGTCCTACAGAGCTACCAATTTCAAGAGCTTGGCATGTCCAATCAACTCTGATCCTGTGCTGCAAGACAAGCAAACCCATATGGCACAGCCTGACTTCCAACCGGGAAATGGCCGATGGTTTCCTGGACAATCAATGGATGGAGGAGAGGAAGGGCAAGATGGTTTGAAGTTCTTTCTTTGCCTGCTTTTTTTTCTTTCTTTTTTTTTTTTTTAAATTCTTGTGGCCTCGCAAGAATCTTTGGGAGGTACTCGGGTTTGGTTTAAGTACCAAAACGAGAAGGCTTCCCTGTCGGACATTCTCTCGGAATCGTTTCCGCCCCCCTAACATATCCATTTTTTTGAGAAATCAGAAAGCAGCAACAGCAGGTGTTTTCCAAGAGGAGCGACATGGTTAAGAGTGAAATATATATATATATATTTTCCAACATGCAAACAGCTTCACGCAGGCAGAGAAGAGAGAAAAGGGGAAGGAGGGGTTTTTGCAAAACCAGGAGCAGCCCCGCGGCCCCAAAAACTCAGCACCACAACCAACCAACCAGACATTTCCAAAAGGACAGAAACAAAACCAACGAAGGGATCCGTGAGAAATGTTTATGCAGAGAAGGAGGGCAGCTTTTCTCTGCATAAGCCTGTTGGGAGTCAGCCATGGACCGCTTGAATTAGTGGGGGGGGGGGGGGGAAGCAGGAGAGGAAAACAGTTGCATACCAGTACCCGGCACCCCCTCCCCTTAAAAGTTGGACTTTTGGCTGTTTTGAAGCATTTTTTTTTTCTTTTCTGATCTTGCACAAGCTAGGAATACCACAAACCCCCCTGAGACTTGAATGCGTAGCTGGAGGAGGGATAGCAGGTTGTTTGGAAGTTCTAAATCAGTGGCGTCTTTTGCAACGTGGACACGGAATGGATCTTATTTCTTAAAAAGCAGCCGCTTTCATGAGCTTCAGAGGGAGCTGAGGAATAACAGAATAGCAGGGCTGGAAGCAGGAGACCGTAGACCATTCCAGACAAATGGCTTGTCCCATCTCTTCTTAAAAACCTCCACTGATGGGAGCATCCACAACTTCTTGTGGCAAGCTGTTCCACTGGTTAATTGTAATTTATGAACTGGGGAGAAAAATTCCAGGGCCAGCCAACATTTGACTGGCCTTGTGCTGAGGTTCTACTCTAGATTGATTGAATTCTTTATTGTCATTGTATGTATATATTCTTTATTGTCAATTATACTGACAATTCTTTATTGTCATTGTATATACACAGTATACATACAACGAAATTCACTTATAGATAGGGAGTGACTTGAGACAACTTTGAGAGCTTCCCTCTATACCCTCATAGCTAGAGCACCAGTTTGGGAGGTGGGTGAGAGAGAAAATGAGGAGAGCAGACTGTACGATCCCATTACTTTCCCAGACACCTCCAGCTTCTTCCCAAGGAAGAGTAACTGGTCAGTTAGGGAAATTATTCTCAATCAGCCAACAAAATCCATGGAGTAAAACTTTCTCCCAAGTCTAAACCTTCACTGCCTCAATATACATTTTAGCAATAGCCATAGCGCTTAGACTTATATATCATTTCACAGTGCTTTTACAGCCGTCTCTAAGCGGTTTACAGAGTCAGCCGATTGCCCCCAACAATCTGGGTCCTCATTTTACTGACCTTGGAAGGACGGAAGGCTGAGTCAACCTTAACTGAGCTGCCTGCCCTCCTAAAAGTCGATCCTTCCTGTCTGAACACTATTTCAGACAGTGTTCAGAGTGTTTATTTCTTCCTGAGGGAAGTTGGCAAGATTAGAGCCTCAGGTCAGCCTCAGGGCAACCTGGGAGCTCTGAGGGGGAAGAGGAAATGGAGCCGGGGGGGGGGGGGGGGGGGGGGGGG
>BLBF01000074.1:2760265-2775265 GCA_015471245.1 Laticauda colubrina
GATAGATAGATAGATAGATAGATAGATAGATAGATAGATAGATAGATGAGAGAGAGAAATAGAGATGATAGACAAATAAATAGGTAGGTAGATAGACAAGACAAAGAGAGACAGATAGACAATAAATAGATAATGTGGATGAGAGGGAGATGGATGGGTGGGTGGATAGAAAGAAGGAATGAAATAGAATATGGATAGAGAGAAGAAACAGAAGCACAGAGGGAGAAAGAGAGAGAGAAAGAGATGGAGAAATAGATAAACAGAAAGGGAAGATGGGTAGACAGAATGAAGGCAGGCAGGCGAATTAATGATAGAGAGGTGGAGAAGAGAAAGCAAGGAAGGAGCATCTCCAGCAGTCCAATTCATACAAGAAGGGGAGGCCGATCGTTCCTGAAGCCCTACAAATCTTCTGTCCCCACGTATTTTCAGGAAATGGCAACCGGAACAGGGGACTTCCCTGAAGGGACCCTCTGCCCCTTCATGGCTGCTTTTACCATATTCCTGCATAATTTGGCATCTCCCAGGCGCACCACTACCACCTTCCTCCTGCCTGGGCCAGAAATACGCGAAGGAAGGAGATAGAATGATAAGGGACGGAAGGAGGGGAAAGAAGACGCACCTCTAAGGTTGCAGAGGTATCAACTGTGGAATTTCCATTATTATTGCTCAGGTGTGAAGACACAGTCTCGTTTTTGACTTCCGTATCCGACTTCTCATCAGAGCTTGTGCATTCCATGTCTGCGTCGAAGCCGGTGGGGTAACCCATCGCTTGCAGTACCTGTGGTGGATCGCATAGCGGGAGACTTTCTTCATTCGGCCAAGGTGCCGAGCCAGGGATCCCCAGCCCCCCCCAACCCTTACGACAAGACACCCAAGGTCTAGCAGAGAACCTGGTTAAGGCTCACCTTCACGGCCACGTGAAGCTTGGCCGTCTTCTTGGAAGGTCCTGAGGCTTCGTAGGTCGTCCCGTCCACATCGACCGACATGGTGAAGACCGGCGCATGGACAGGACCCGACTGAGAGAGCAGCTTGTACTGCAGGCCAGGCCGGATCTGATTCAGCCGCATCAAGGCATTCATGAGGTCTATTGCTTTGCTATCAAGGACTGTCAAGGAAGGAAGCCACAAGGCAGAGACAGACTAAGAAGGAGAGAAGCTGGGATGGCTTACACATCATCACAAAATCTCCAGAACCGTAAAGCCTACAAATGTGCAATTTGGCACCGATGTTCCTCTTGGCTTCTAGGGGCTCACTAAGAAAGGGTTTTTCGAAATGACCATCAGAGCATTTAGAGTATTTTCTATATTATTATTATTATTATTATTATTATTATTATTATTATTATTATTGTTGTTGTTGTTGTTGTTGTTGTTGTTGTTGTTGTTGTTGTTGTTGTTGTTAACACGCTCTGATGCTAAGGAGTTCTACTCCCCCTCCCCACCTGAAAATAAATCTCTTCCAAATGCAAAACCCAAGCAGAGAAGAGTTTCAGTTTCAGTTTTACTTTCACAGCAGCAACCAGCTTTAGTAGAGAATAGTTGGGGCTAAGCCACGCCCAGGCTCCTTGCTGTCTCCTTGCTCACATAGCAAATACTGCTTCAGTGTCCAAACATCCCTCCTCTCTCACACACACTGAAAGGACTCCAGTTAGGTGACAACGATGGGTGCTGGTAGGCAGAGGCAGAATGTTTCCCCTTTATTTTCCTCCCCAAAAACTAAGCCTGACCACATAGTTTCGTAGTGAAGCATGGGGATTCAGCTAGTCACTTTATATTATTGTCTGAATGGAAGAACTGAACAGGCTAATGTTTTCCAGAAGCATCCTTTCCTTTCCCCTTTCCCTTTCCTTTTTCTATTTTCCTTTCTTTTTTCTATTCCTTTTCCTTTCCCTCATCTTCTTTCTTTTTTTCTCTTTCTTTCTCTTTCCTTCTTTTCTTCCTTTTCTCATTCATTCATTCATTCATTCATCTAATTTATTTATTTGTTAAATTAAATTAAATTCTCTTCAACCACCTCTCGGCAAAGTCTGAAATTTGTTTTGAAAGCTAGCATCCAGCATTTGTAAAAAAAAAAAAAAAAAGTAATGGTTTTATCCAAATCCAAAGTAACTATGCTGAAGTTTGGAAAAAAAGAATCTAGTAATCTTTATAGAAAGAAAACAGGGATGTTTGCGTTTTGTTTACTAGAGAAAAGCCAAACATGTGAAATCAGAGCTGACTGTGTCCATTTCAAGGCTCAGAATTAGCATCTGCGGCTAAGCACTGCAACTATTTAAAGGACCCATTTAGTGACCACAATTGGAACTGGCAACTCAGTCATGAAGCAAAGCGATTGTTCAGTGAAACCATGACTGGGTTCACAGTCTTACTTCCACTTTCCTTTGTGTTGTAAACTTGTCGTAAAATGTAAGCAACTTTTTCCATCCCTGTCGTACCTGCAAACGGTGGCGAAATGAAGCAGTCAGTAAACAAGGAATTGCAAAATCCCCATTGCAAGAGTTAGCTAACAATGGAGCAGAAATGAATGAAGGGCAGCTTAGAAATTAAAAAAAGATGTGGCGATAATGAAAGCGAAGAAGAAGAAGAAAAAACATCCTTACTTTTCCTCAAATTCCTCTTCATTTTCTTACTGGGGTCTTTCTCATCCCCCAACCCGTCTTCAAAAGGCCTCTTTAAGGCAGAGGAACCTGCGCCTAGAACAAAAAAAAGGAACTGTATTTTTAATTCCATAAAAGGAAGAGGCGAGCATCGCTGATGGGCATGATGAAAACTGAGCCATTGAGGAAAAAGCATTGGGGAAAAAAAAACCCTTTTGCATGAAGGAAGATTGGCTGTGGGTACTGCTCTTTGGATGCCAGTTTTCTAGACTGGGAGAGGAAGGGGTTATTTGGGGAGGGGGGGGTTGGGAATCTCATATTCCTATATATATATATATGGTGGGGTTTTTTTAAAGTTTTCGCGAGTACTTACGTGAATGCAGTTCAGCTTCCCTCGGGTATTATCCCACGTCATTGTAGTGCTTTTAAAGTTGTAGCAACGTTTCAGCAGAATCTCATCTGCCATCATCAGGCTTCTGTATGGATATGGGTCTCACAGCTCCTGGTTTTAAATTCGAGGCTGGTCCATTCTGATTGGCTAAGAGTCTAGGTCTGTGTTCATTGGACTTGGAGTTTGATTGATTGGTGTTCCTGGTTTCTTCTGTCTGTTTTGTGGCTTTGATTGGCTGGCAACAGTCTGTTCTTGTGTTGGAGGCTTTCAGTGCAGCTTGGCTCCGTGTGAAGGGACGGCTGCTCTTCATTAGCAAGCTGGGTTTCACCTGGGTGCCTGGTGGGGGGGTGTTTGGGTTGGAGCTATCAGAGGGAGTCTGTTTTTGCCCAGGTGTTTGCCTGGCTTGTGGCATGGAGATCTTTCTATTTGAGAGTGCAGGCTTCCAAATGATTGACAGTCTGCTGGAATCATCTCTTCTATTCATGCTGTCAGGTCTTTTTTCAATCTCTATGGCTTCTCTGATGATTCTGTGGCTGGGGTTTTCTATAGTGGCCAGGGTTTTAGTGCCATTGAAGTTGATGTTGTGACCTGTGGTTTTCATGTGTTGGACTAGTGAGGAGGTGTGTTACAGCTTTTTTACTGCATTTTTGTGTTCATCCAGGCGGGTACTTATTCTTCTATTGGTCTGCCCAACGTATGTGGCCGGGCATGATGCACAGGGAACTTCGTATATGCCTTGGTTTTCCAGGTCAATGTTGCTACAACTTTAAAAGCACAACTACTATGACGTGGGATAATACCCAAACGAAGCTGAACAGCATACATGTAAGTAACTGCAAAACTTAAGAAAATAAATACACACCCACACACACACACATTAAAAAACCCCAAGACGGAGGAATAAAAAGTAAAACACAACTGAATCAATGAGGGATTTTAAAATGTCAGAGATTATAATTTTCCAGTACAGCCAATTAGCTGCAATTAATTAGACCGTGATTGTTTCACTGGAAGATGGGCTGTCAAGGAAAGGGAGAATGAACAGAATAAGAGAGCTGGAAGGGATCTTGGAGGTCTTCTAGTCCAACCCCCTGCTCAGGTAGGAAACTGTATCCCATTTCAGACAAAACAGGTGTCCAATCTCTTCTTAAAAGATCTCCAGTGTTGGGGCACCTACAACTTCTAGAGGCAAGTTGTTCCACGGATTAATTCTTCTCACTTGTCAGCAGTTCCAGGCTGCTTCTCTCCTTGATTAGTTTCCATCCGTTACTTCTTGGCCTGCCCTTCAGGTGCACCTACCTTCTTTGTCAACCCCCGACCACGAATATTTCTGGAACGACTTATTGGAAGGGAGAGGGTCCATCTCCAGCACCTTGTAGATTTGGCCAAAAGCCGACAGTCTCAGGGCATGCTGTAGAAACAATCAAAATGGGTCAAACAGAAAGAAGAAAGAATGTTATTCGGCGAGTCAACCCCACTCCGATACCAAAGAGCACTCTGCTCCAGAGATTGGGTAGCTTTCAACCCACCACCCCAAGCAGTGACGTTGGGTGCCTTTAAAACATGACAAGCCCTTGTTCTCCATTGCTGGAGGGAAAGGAGACCAACCTAGGTGGCTGGCATGTTTTTACCTGGGCACTATGGGTTATGGCTTCCCTTTGTGAAACAGTCACGCTAGACAAGGCATCTGTTGGCTCTCGTTCACAGGGGTCATGCACGCCGGGCCCACCTAGGCACAAGGAAAGGAGTTCAACTTTCAACCTTCTCCAATGATGCTCAAAATCATAATCATGATGCCACAGAACAACAAAAAAGAGCTACTGTTAAGGTATTGAAATTTAAGAGCTGACCAGTTGCTGTCAGGCTGATGCAATGTAAGGCTGATGTAATAAGGATGAATTAGCATAGCATGGGTATTGCCCTTTTAAGATAAAAAGACTGAATCCACAGAAGTTTTAGCTCTTTAAGAGGTGTCCATATAAGGGCAGCCATTAGAGGGTGTATTCTCTCTCCTTGTGTCCTGTATCCATTACAGAGTTCTCTGTGTAGAGTTAAGAAGATTGGTTGCTTGTAAGGTATTTTGCCTTCCACATATATAACTGTCTTGTAGATAAACCACCATTAAATGTCTAAGTCTCTGTGTGCTTTGTTTTGCTCCTGGGTTGTCTCATAATAGTAATTACACTGCAAACACTCTGACAGCTACCTGGGAGAAAAATGACTAGTTAGAGATGGGTGTCTTTTACACAATGTTATCAGTTGGATTGCATCAGTTTGGCATATGGATTTCAAAGGAAGGTCTAAAGAGAAAAGTTGTGGAGGCAGTTGGGAATGAAAGAGATGGCTTCTCCAACCATCCTTGACTTGCTCCAGCCAAGGTTCCCCAAGCCAACCTCAAAAATGAGAACGTATTTTCAGGAAGGTGAATGAACATCCATGAAAAGCTGCACTGTGTTTTATGCTAGTATCACCCATGATAACAGATCTTAGAAGAAGACCTCTGCTTGCTCTCAAGAAGGATGGACAACCCATTTCATTCTCCTACTTAAGAGAAGACATTGGAGAGATGTCTTCTAAACTCACGGGATCAGCAAACCAGAAGACTACCATCCAGATAGGACATGCTAGAGTGGTCCATCAATGTATGACTGGTCAACCTTCAAGAAAAAGCTTGGCAGATCTTACCTGGCAACAGGATGCCCGAGGCCAAACACTCCAACACTCGCCGGAGAGCTTCCCCTGCACCCAACGGCCTGTTGCAGGTGCCAATGGCTTTCTCGCACAGCAGTTCCAAGGGCTGGAAGATAACTGAATGGTGTCAGTACTTAATGGTATATCATAGAAAGACAGGAGGACAGATGAACGGACAAGGCAAACCAAACCATGAGCTCAGAAAGGCCATCAAATAATTTCCATCCTTCATAGCTATGGTTAGAAATTCTGCCCTCTTCTTGCAGGTATCTGAATGTTTGGATTCACCAAAGGAGAATCATAACCCCACCATCCCATTCTGGCAATTGGTGTTGTGATATTCACTCACCACTGAGCATACAATGGGCCTAGTAGGAGTAATGTGATCCAGGGTCCATGTTGACATCAGAACATAGAACACAATTTCTGTACAGAATGTTGTGTTGGCACTCCTATCAACCAGCAGATCAATCTGAACCAGGGAGAAAAATCTCTTGGGTGGAATATATATCATATTCCAGAATAGGGGGGAGGAAATTGCTCTGCAGCAGAGATGGGTGCTAACAAGGGTGCCCCTCATTGATGATGTTAGTCAGTTGGGTAATAAGACATCTGCAAGCCATCAACCAAGCTCAGAAGGCACCAAGTCCTCCATTGTTCAACCCTGAGCTACACATCTTTTCTTCTACCAGTGCTCCTCTAATAGGGAAAGCTAGAACTTCTGTTTTGGATCCATCACTTTTGGGACAGAAGAGTCCTTGCTTGCAGGACAAACTTGGGAACTACTATGCGGTCCTCTCCTCAGTTGTGCAAACCTCGTCTTTCTAGCCCACCAAAAGGAATAAGAGTTGAACTGATGCCCTTTGTTTTCAACAGACCTGGCTTTGGAGAAAATCCTGGACCATGGATGGTTGAGGATAGTTCTTGAGATGTTGTTCAACTGGGTGCTTGCCCTGAAGATTCTGTCTCATGGACAGGTAAACTAACCCAAGTCCCACAGAAGGCACTAAAATCTGCAGTCAACACCTGCCAAGGATTATTTTTTACAAAAACAACTGGCTGGGGTTGAGGGGAGTTTATCTGGTATCTCAAGTGCTGAGGAGGAGAAATACACTCCTCTGTTTGCAACAGAATACCCTACACCACCAGGCTTGAGATTTTGAATTTGGACAACTGAGAACTACACCGCCTATGGTTTGACTTAAGCAGAGTTTACAAAATAATCTGCTTTAATGTACGACCAATCAATGACTTTTTCACCTTCAACCGCAACAACACAAGAGCACACAACAGATATAAACTTAATGTACACCACGTCAAACTTGATTGCAGAAAGTACAACTTCAGCAACTGAGTGGTCAATGCCTGGAACACACTACCTGACTCTGTGGTCACATCCCCAACTCCCCAAAACTTTTCCCTCAAGGTAGCCACTCTATTGACATCGCCCCTCCCTTTCTAAGAGGTAGCGGAAATTTTGACTAGTTCAGAGAACCGGCCAATCCCACCTCTGACTGGCCCCGCCAACCCCATCTATTCTCTGCCTCCTATTGAGTCCCAGCTGATCGGCTGGATCTTCTTAGGTTGCCCTGCACAGGAGAACGGAGCTGGAAAGCAGGTTGGTGGGGTGGGGAGGGAATAGAGATTTTGCAGTATCCTTCCCCTTGCCACGCCCCCCAAGCCACACCACGCCCCCCAAGCCACGCCCACAGAACTGGTCATAAGAAAATTTGAATCCCACCACTACTACCATCCCTGTCCCATTGCTCCCAATTATTTATACCCATTTCCTGTATTTATACTTATGTTTATTATCTTGTAAGCGATTGACAAATAAATAAAATAAACACAAAAATAAATAAATTGGAAGAGGCAAAAGATTAATTCTGGACTGCATTCTCCTAAGCAAATGTTTGCAAACATGGACTAAGCAACACTCACCCAACCTTTCAAAGGCGCCCAGGTAGGAACTCTGTTGCATAAATCTCTGAGGATCCGTAGAACAATCACGCACGATTTTAGCCCATTCGCTCTGGCCTAAAAAAAACCAGAATTGTTCCTGTTCTTGTGTGCAGGGAGGTCCAACCTAAACGACTATATGATTTATTTTAATTTTCTATTATTATTTTTAAAAGAAAACTTTTTGAAAGGCTACGATAGGTAAGAACAAAAAGCCCAACCTGGAACCATTTGGCGTGTCGCAGAGACGCCAAAGCTTCGAGGCATTTTTGCCTGCTGAGTAAATCCGAAGGCTCTTTCACCAGGGCACTGTCTACTGGGAAAATGGGAATATGAGAGAAAACAAAAAGAGACATGCAGAGTTGGAACAAGCAGACAATTCTGATGCCCCAAACACAGAACAAATGCCAGCAAGACAGAAGAATTTTAATAAGACGCCCAGAATTGCACTGACTTGCATTTTAACTCCGTAATTTTTGTCCTATCAAGCATATTTTTTAACAAAATAACACATATGCCAGGTTGTTGTTCTTTTTTATATATATAAAAAAAGATAATAGTAATTAGGTGTTGTATAACAAGAAGAAAAATATATAAGCCATTTTTTTCCAGTGTTTGCAGACAATCTGGGATCTTATTAATTGGTTAAAAAAGAACTTGGGGGCAGACTATACAAAGTGTGAGGCTTTGCATCGTTCTCGTGATTTCTCAAGGCAAAAAGAAAATTTGGAAGCAGAGCTGCTTTCTAAAAAGCTTTACATTTGGCTGTGTAGGCTCACCTCCTTTTTCAAAAAAAGCAATGGTCAGAATCCCTCAGAGCCAAGACCCCCAGAAAACCAGGAATCTGCAGAGAGAGAACGTTGTTATTTTAAATGTTCTCCTCACAATTTGGATAAGGCAGCCACAAATCATTGAAATTTACACTCTTTTTCCTCTGGAAGCCTTTGAAATTGGCGTGGCCCAACAAACTTTGGAAGGCGGGAATATCTGTTGGGTTTCATCCATTTTTCTCGACTTTTTTAGATAACACACGGATTGACTGCAGCAAACACCAAAATACTTTGCCAGGTTTGTTAGGTGGAAGTATTTTGGGGGAAGACATTTGCTGAGAGAGATCTGTGAAGAGGTTCTTGGACTCATCAGATCAAAGGGCTCTCTGGATAAGATTCTGCATCCAGGGCATTTCAGGAATTTTGCCTACTCAGCCTGTTAAACCAGCACAAATCCATGCAGGACCCAGGCAATTCACACCTTCAGCTTTTGGGATGGAGCTGTGATGGTTACCAACCACACCAATTTTACTTCTTTAATTTTTAAAGGCAAGCCAATGTTGTGTTTTGAGCTTGCACGAAGAATTACAATTTTTTCAAAGCTGCCTCAAGCTCTCAAGAAAGAAGCAACTGGGGCGGAAGTTAAGGGTGTGTCGGTATGTATTCTTCTGAAAAAAATTTCCCAGAACTGCTGTTTGTCCAGCTTTGCTTTTTAGGAAGAAGAAGCAATTGTTGGGTGTGATTGAACACACACAGAGATTGCTAGCTGGGAAGAGTAAAGGTAAAGATTCCCCTCGCACATACGTGACAGTCGTTTCCAGCTCTAGGGGGTGGTGCTCGTCTCCATTACAAAGCTGAAGAAGAGCCATGAAGACATCTCCGTGGTCATGTGGTTGGCAGGACTAACCGCCGAAGGCGCACGAAACGCTGTGACCTTCCCTTCCCACTATTTTTCTACTTGCATGTTTTTTTACGTGCTTCCAAACTGCTAGGTTGGCAGAAGCTGGGACAAGGAACAGGAGCTCACTCTTGTGATGTGGCACTAGGGATTCGAACTGCCGACCTTTCTGATCAACAAGTTCAGCATCTTAGCCTGCCCGAGCCACCGTATCCCTGGGAAGAATGCTAACAGTGCAATATGTGGTCAGAAGCACAATTTATAGCTTTGTATTTTGTATTTGTACTTTCAGCAAGACCTTTACTCCAGGGGGTTCCAATATTGGCAACTTGACTACTTGTGTGGACTTCCAAACTCTCAGGATTCTGGGAGTTGGAAGTCCACAGGCTGTAAAGTTGCCAAAGATGGAAGACCTCAGCCTTTACTCAAAACCATGGGCCCACCGGGGCGTAAGGAAACCGAAAAAGAGAGTAAACCTCAAAAATCTGTCTTGCGTTCGCTCTTCTTGCCTTGTTGAGTAACCACAAAGCTTCACACGGTTATCGTCCACCCTCTATGAACTGTGCAGCAGCGTTGATTTTTTTAATTATTATTTTTTATTATTTGGCATAGGGTTACTGGTGGGTCTGCAAGACACCCAATAAAAGCTGCATAGTCATTGACAAGATTAGCCATCAGGTGGCTCACAAGCACAACAAGGACACAACTCTAATTTTGGAGGGGTTGGTTGATTGGTTGGTTTTTTTTTTCCCCAGAAAAAAAAAAGGAAATTAGCTGTGGTGGTTGTTTTTTCTCTCCCCAACTTTTAATCAGCAACAGTTCCTTCTCCGAGGAGAGGAAGGATCTCTGCTCATCTCACCTTCCATGGATAACTGGAGTCATTTGGATCGTATTAAGCTTTTGGAAGCTTCTGTACTTCTGAAGGAAGGCAAACGGCGTCTGTTGATTTATTAATCAAATTTACAGAGTGGTCTTTTTCACAAATAACAGCCCAGACACAGCAGAAAGATCTGCTCAAATCCAAGCTTTCTACGGCAATCGGTCAGTAAATGAAGACTTTGCTTGAAAGGCCTGAGGGGAGGGGAAGAAAAAAAGCAACAACCGACAGATTGTCCATCTCCAAGGCCATCTCACCAACCACGAATGGTCCTAGCAGCTTCCTTCACTACTCGTGCAGATGGGTAACCATTAACACAGAGCGAAGGAAAAGCAAATGGCGGACGATTCTGAGAACCTCCCGGTGAACCTTCTTCTGCCTTAATGGTTCTCCCCGGAGGAAGATAAAACCTTCCCCTCGCAGTGCTGGTTAATGCTTCCTGAAGGAGCCATGCTGAAGAGGTTGAGGGAGGGAGACTTTGGAAAACAACAGGGGGTGGGGAGAAGTTACACTGTGGTGTTTCCGAAAGGTTGTGCCTCTTGGTTGGGAGGAGGCGATTGTGAGAGTGAAACTCTTGGAGGAGGGGAGGAGGGGGGAAAGAGAAGAATGGAAAGAGGAGCTGGTGTCTAGGAAGAGAGGAAGAGGACCAGTTGGGGGAAAAACCATGGGTAGAAAACGGTCATCGGTTCATGCCTGTCCATCAATGGTGGTGAAAGGTTAGTAAGGAGGTTCTAGGTAAGGTTGAGAAGATACAATAGGTCATGAGGAGACCAGGGTGAAGAAAGAAGGGGCATTAGCATTGCAAATGGATGTATGGTGGAATCTGTGTCAACATGAGGCCTTCCTCTCAAGGTTAATTGACCTCTTCTTCTTCTTCTCACTTGGGTTTTTTTCTTGGCCCAACAATGGGCCACGTCAACTTACACCTGCTTTTTACCCAGTAACCCAGGTTTCCCTCAGAAAAAAACATCTCTCTTTTTCTCCTGATTTCAAGCCACGTGGAGTCCATTAAAGCAACTGGGGTTGGACTGAGGGCAGAGTGAGGAGGAAAGAGACACATCTCCAGAACCCATCAGGATAGCAAATCAACACCTTCAACAGCCTCAGTTATTTGGAAGTGGAACTGAAGAAATATCTGAAGGTTACATCAGGCCAAGCTGAGATCCCTGAAGTCCCCAGATCAACTGTGATGAGGGAGTTTTTGGGTTGCAGATGGGCTGTCATTCATTGCTACCCGCAGCTGGTACAGGGCAGGGAAAGGGGTTCACCCCACCCACCCCCAAGGACTGGGAGGGGAGGGGGAATGGACAAACAGAGGAACCATTCATCCAGATGACAGACCCTCAATAAAGACACAGTTTTACTACATCGAAAAACTGCCAGCAAATGGACAAAAATTAATAAATGGACTCACAATAGAAAATGCTTTTGTTTGTGTGTTTTTTAATAATAATTAAAAAAAAAAACAATAGTAAAAAGAGCATGTTGAATCCCTTCTTTTGTCTGCATGTACACAGTTTTGGGAAGACTGCCAACCGAACGGTGGGCGTTCAAGATTTGCTGCTGAACTGTTCCAGTCAGTGGCATCAGGGCAGGAAAATCAATTTTTTCTCCTTCCGCAATAGAATTTGTGCAATGCCTAGATTGGGGCCGAATGCTTCCCCTTTCAAAGGATGGCAGCAACAACCACAAAAAAATAGAACGTTGTTGATGGCCAGGACACGGGGAACAATTCTCAAATCTGCTCTGGGCTCCTTTTTTGGGATCGGTGTGGATCCCTCCCAACCAAAACTGTAGGAAGTCCTGGCTGGCCTGCTCCAAAAGGCAGCAGATCCAACATCAAGGACGCAGGAACTACAGCAGTGAAGGTGAACCTCTTTGTGGTGCTGTGCCAAAGTGCATGTGTGTGCTGGCACCCACAATGCAATGCGCCTGCCCCCCCCCTACACATGCACGCACGACATACATATACCTGCCCCCTTACCTGCACTGTACATATGTGTGCCTCCCAGCTGATTTTTGGCTCGTTTGAGGCCGTTTTCGCCATCCTGGGGATTCGAGGGAAGCCTCTGCAGCCTTTGGAGGCCAAAAAATGGGCCTGTTTCGGCACTTGCGGTATTTCCGGAAGACCCATTTTTCAGCCTCCTGAGGCTGCACAGCCTTCCCTCGAGCCTCCAGGAGGGCAGAAATGGCTTCAAATGGGCCGAAAATCAGCTGGGAGGCACGCACATGCACAGTGCAGGTAAGTTTGGCTGGGGCTTGCGTGCCCACACAAATGGCTCTGCGTGCCACCCATGGCACTCATGGACCTACAGTGATGTTGGCTTGATACTGCAAGGAGGAAAGGCAAGCAGAGGCCTATGGGGGTAAAACTCATGAAGGGAAACATGAACCACAGAGAAAGGGGGCTCGGCGACCTCAGACATCCCTATAGAAGTTGCTGTCACGCCTGAAGCCATTTTCCCCTTGGCATCTTCAGGGTTGGCACAGTGGAGAGGAGTCAAGCTGGGGAACAGGAGGGGGGAAGTAGAGATAGCTGGAGGATTGTAGCCAAAATAAAATTCTTTCCTCTGGGAACCAAGGACTTTCCCACCAGGTGCTAAGGAGGTGGGATTCAAGACCAACTAACCCTTGGACTGTGGCCTGATTGGATGGAGTGCATGGGCAGGGCAAGGAAAACTTTACTTTTAACTGGGGGGAAACCGGGGGTGTATGTTAAAAGTTGGGTTTCCCCCAGACATGCCAATAAGGTAAAGGTGCTGGTCACATGCTACTCATTTCCAACTTTAGGGGGCGCTGCTCCTCTCCATTACAAAGCCCAAGAGCCAGCGCTGTCAGAAGACGTCTCCATGGTCATGTGGCCGGCATGACTCAATGCCAAAGGCGCACGGAACGCTGTTCCCTTCCCGCCAAAGTGGTCCCTATTTTTCTACTTGCATTTTTTTACATTCTTTCGAACTGCTGGGTTGGCAGAAGCTGCTGGGACAAGGAACGGGAACTCCCTCCATGATGCGGCGCTGGGGATTCGAACCACCGAACTGCCAACCTTTCGGATCGACAAGCTCAGCGTCTTAAGTCACTGAGCCACCGCATCCCTCAGACGTGCCAATATGACATTGCCTATGAAATCTGTGCTTTGGGGAATATGCCTGCTTTGGAGTTTTGATTCTGTTGGGGGTGTGAACTGGGACCCTGACAGTTGCCAATGGTTCAAGTCAGGACAGGACTCTGAAAGAGGGGTGGAAACCCATTCAATTAACAAAGCCACCCTGGATTATTTGACGGATTAAACCATCCAGGATGCCTGGGCTTAATTCCAAGGACGAAGACCTCCACAGTCACATTGTGAGGAGCCTGAGGAGAGAGGGACTGTGAAATTAGACTGGATTCACTGCTATTCTCTCCTTGACGCCGAAGATCACACCAGCCACCATCGCTGTGTCTTCAGACGGAAAGTCAAGGCAGACACAGAAGCAGGAGAAAGGGACCCAGCGAGGAATTAATCAGATTAAATCTCACAAATGACCACCCTGTTCATCCATGGAAGTCAGCTGTAACTTCAACTGGGCCATGTGGAAACCAATCTTTCGTTCGGCGTGTCAGTACGTTTGTAGGAAAAGGAAACACACAACATTTTGTGGTTTGGAGAGAACTCTTTCCTCACGTTAATTGTCTCCTGTTCATCAGCAGGCAGCATTTAAAGCAAAGTGACTAGATATGGATTGTCAACTGATAGCAAAGCAGAAGAAAACTTGGAAAACTTGGTGGGACATAAACCTACTCAAAGGACTTCCTTATAAAATTATAAAATTACTAGCTCGATCCCCGTGGTTCGCCTACAAAACTATGTGGTCAGGCTTAGATTTGGGGAGGAAAATAAAGGGAAAAAAATTCAGCCTCTGCCTACCAGCATCCATTGGTAATCTGCCTAGTGTCCTGTCAGTGTGTGAGAGAGTTGAGGGCTGTTTGGAAACTGAAAGAGTATTTGCTATGTGAGCAAGGAGACAGTAAGGAGCCTGGACGTGGCTCAGCTCAATTGTTCTGTACTAAAACTGCTTGGTACTCTGAAACTGAAACTGAAACTCCTCTCCTCTGCTTGTGTTTTGCACTTGGGGGAAATTTCTTTTCAGGTGGGGAGGGGGAGTAGAACTCCTTAGCATCAGAGCATGTTAATAATAATTATAATACAAGAAATACAAATGCTCTGATGGTCATTTCGAAAAATCCTTTCTTAGTGAGCCCCTAAAAGCCAAGAGGAACATCAGTGCCAAATTTCAAGTTTGCAGGCTTGACAATTCAGGAGATTTTGTGACGATGCTTGAGTGCTATTTTACTTTTATATATAGAGAATGAAAATAGGGACTAACTTTAGAAACCTTTCTCTTCCTTGGGCACAAACTGAAATACGACTAGAACTTTTTCTAGAACCACTTAATTAGAAAGGAACCAAGAAACGGCTTCTTCTACCTCCAAATCAGCATCCAGTGAAAGAGAGATTACTATCTCCAGAGGTTTATAATGTCAGGTGGCAAATTTTCTTCTTATGCTTAGCCCCAGATCCATACCTCTGAACTGGATTCAGAGCTGGAGGGACACCAAAGCCCAACTAATCCCTGACCCCTTGGACCTTGGACCACCAGATCATCAGTTTCCAGTCTGTAGAAATTCAAAGCTTTCTCCAGTCCAGGACCAGCTCACTCCAGAAGCTTGCTGGTTTCACACTTGGCTGCCAATCCTGCAAGTCTTTGGATCAGGCAGCGTCGTAGGAAAACACGTTTCTATACTGCTAGAAATCCGAGCAGTATCTTTGGCGGCAGA
>BLBF01000074.1:2780265-2781606 GCA_015471245.1 Laticauda colubrina
CAGCTCCAGAAAAAGTGCAGAGAAGAGCAACCAGGATGATGAGGGGACCGGAGACTAAAACAAATGAAGAACCGTTGCAGAAACTGGGCATGGCTAGTCTAGGGAAGAGAAGGACCAGGGGAGACAGGATAGCTGGGTTCCAATATTTGAGGGGCTGCCCCAGAGAGGAGGAAGGGGTCAAGCTGTTTTCCAAAGCACCTGAAGGCCAGACAAGGAATAATGGATGGAAACTGATCAAGGACAATCTGGAAATAAAGAAAAAATTTCTGACAGTGAAAGCAATTGACCCATGGAACAGAAGTTGCCTTCAGAAGTTGTGGGAGTTTCATCCCTGGGAGTTTTCAAGAAGAGACTGAGCTGCCATCTGTCAGAGCTGGTGTAGGGTTTCCTGCTTGGGTGGGGTGGGATGTTGGACTAGATGACCTACAAGGTCCCTTCCAACTCGATTTTAAACTACATCTGTAAGAGGAAAGAACCGTGTGGCCCAACCTGCATGTTTCTTCAAATACTAATTCTTGCCTCTTTGAGATGGAGGCCTATGCAGCATTGGGTATTGGAGAAGACTATGAACAGCCAAGCAAACAAGCTGATCGATTATTAAATAAATCTACCCAGCTTTCCTTCAAGGCATGAATGACCAGGCTCCTTCGGTTAAGTGAAGTGGGGATCCTAGGTGGATCACCTCAACTTAAAACATCAATCTCCAGACAGCCTGAACAGAGAGGAATCTCTGGATTGGGTGGCATTATAATAATTCAATACACACCACTGGGCAAGGAAATTCTATGTGCTCCTTCACGATAATGGTACTTTGGGAAGTGATTGCAAAACATAATTGCTCTCTTCATTTTTTTTCTCGGCCTCAAAGCACCTCCCATTGCATAACTTTCAGGTTAAGTTTCCCCAGGAATGTAAGAGGATGTTCCCAGGGTAGAAGTCTGCAAATACAACAGAACAGAACAGAATATAGAATAGAATAGAATAGAATAGAATAGAATAGAATAGAATAGAATAGAATAGAATAGAATAGAACAGAATAGGAAAATGATAGGAAAATGATAGGATAGGATAGGATAGGATAGGATAGGATAGGATAGGATAGGATAGGAAAGGAAAGGAAAGGAAAGGAAAGGAAAGGAAAGGAAAGGAAAGGAAAGGAAAGGAAAGGAAAGGAAAGGAAAGGAAAGGAAAGGAAAGGAAAGGAAGAGGAAAGGAAAGGAACACAATACAATACAGAAAGAATAAAATAAGGAAAGGAAAGGAATGGTGGAATGGAATAGGAATAGGAATAAGAATAGTATAGTATAGTATAGTATAGTATAGTATAGTATAGTATAGTAT
>BLBF01000074.1:2806320-2826037 GCA_015471245.1 Laticauda colubrina
GAGGAGGAGGAGGAGGAGGAGGAGGAGGAGGAGGAGGAGGAGGAGGAAGAAGAGGAGGAGGAGGAAGAAATAATACTATAAATGCTCTGATGGTCATTTCAAAACATCCTTTCTTCGTGAGCACCTAGAAGCCAAGTGGAACATTACGGGCCAAGTTTCATTTGTAGGCTTTACTGGAGATTCTGGGATGGTGTGTGAGGTGTATTTTGCCTTTATATAGACAGATTTGCAGCAGACATTTTGCAATCTCGATCAGCCGACATCAAGAGCGGATGGGAAGGATGGGAACTGTAATTCAAGCACCAGCTCAGACTCGGTTGCAAACCAGACATATTGAGGGAAGCCAAAAAAAAGTCCTTCTTTTTTGTCTCAACCGGTGGGATGACCGGATGAAATACAGAGGCCTGTCGGATGCCAACAACGTTCTCCTAAAATTTCCCTCAAATTAAAACATCATTTTTCCCTCAAATTGTTCCCTCAAATTAAAACATCATTTCAGTTTTTTTTGCAATTAATGTCATTCTCTTTTTCCAGGGACCCAGAAAAACTGAAAGACGCAAGAAGATGCTTAAGGAGTCTGTTGGCGACTCGCTCGGTGTCCTATGTTGCAAATGAGAGATATCGGATAACCAATCGTACACTAAATATCCTCTCTAAATATCTTCTCGGTTCTATTTTGAAGTCATTTGCTCCCCCCTCAAGCGCCGTTCGGGAAAGGACATCTGAGATTCCCAGCCGAGAAACAACTCTCAAAAATAAACCTAAGAGATCCTTCATAACCTGACTTCGTTCATTTTAATTATTTGCTTTTTGAAGTTATTTGGGTTTGGGGAAACAGCGTTACCCCAATGCACCAGGTCTGGTGCAGAGTGCAAATCTCAGGCAATATTACTTGCGGTGGCTGGGGATGATGGGCACAGTACTCTAAATTCTGGCAGGCACCCAACAGAGACAGTTGAAACCAGAAAAAGAGAGTCTCAAATCAGTCAGAATAGAGCTGGAAGGGATCTTGGAGGTCTTCTAGTCCAAGCCCCTGCTCAAGCAGGAGACCCTATACCCAGGATGGTGAACCTATGGCACGCGTGACACAGGTGGCACGCATAGCCATTTGTGCCAGCACACAAGCCGCAGGCAAACTTCCCTCACTGCACATGTGTGCGCCTTGTAGCTGATTTTCAGCCCGTTTTGAGGCCTTTTACGGCCTCTCAGAGGCTTGAGGAAAACTTCTGCAGGCTGAAAAATGGGACCGTTTTGTCACTTCCGATGTTTTCCGGAAATACCGGAAGTGACTGAATGGGCCTCTTTTTCAGCTTGCAAGGGCTTTCCTCAAACCTCTGGGAAGTGTGCGCCTCGTAGCTGATTTTCAGCCAGTTTGAGGCCTTTTTCAGCTTCCCAGAGGTCTGAGGAAAGCCCTTGCAGGCCGAAAAATAGGCCCATTCAGTCACTTCCGGTATTTCCAGAAAACACCAGAAGTGACAAAACGGTCCCATTTTTCGGCCTGCAGAAGTTTTCCTCAAGCCTCTGAGAGGCCGTAAAAGGCCTCAAATGGGCTGAAAACCATCTGGGCGGTGCAGTGAAGGGAAGGGGGTGTGTGGAATGACAATTGTGTGTGCATGCACAGGGGACATGGGGTGGCGCGCATTGCCTTCTGGGTGCTGGCACACAAGCGCAAGCACATGAGTGTGCAAGCACACGCACAATTTTTGGCACAGGGTTCCAAAAAGATCAGCCACCACTACCCTATACCATTTCAGACAGGTGGCTGTGCAATTTCTTCTTAAAAAATTCCAGTGTTGGAGCACCCCCAACTTCTGGTTTATTCTCCCCATTGTTAGGTAGCTTCTCCTTCATTCCAGGTTGCTTCTCTCCTTGATTAGTTTCCATCCATTATTCCTTGTCCTGCCCTCTGGTGCTTTGGAGAACAAATTGACCCCCTCTTCTTTCAGCCCCTCAAATACTGAAATACTGCTACCAGGTCACCCGTAATCCTTCTTTTTGGTCATACCCAATTCTTGTAATCAGTCATAAATGGTCTGTTAACACTCTCTTAATTTGAAATGAGCAATCCAGGACTCTGAAAACCTTTCTAGAATTGCATCCCCTTTTTGCAAACAGCTCTCATTTTTACATATTGCCTTGTTTGTTAACTCGTAAATATCCTTCTCTGTGCCCCATGCAGCATGCCGGGCCCAACATTAGCAGACAAATAATCCTGAGCTAATGGGGAGGAAAAACACCCTACTTAAAAAAAAAGCGAAGCAAAACATTTAATGCTGATGACACAGCGATCTCCATTAAATGCCAAAATGGCATCAGCCAATCCAGGGAAATGTTACTTGCAGACGAGCGAGAAAAACCCTTCGACAATGGAAAAAGAAATCCTGGTTTTCCCCAAACTTTCTGCGTTCTGCTGCAGAAAATGGAACTGGAGAATGGGAGCCTTCTTCTCAAAAATGTTTAAATATTTATTTTCGATCTGTCTGTGAGAGAGACGTCATTTCTCCTTGAAGTTCAGTTGTGCTGATGCATTTGCTTTTCTTCCCTGAATAGATTGCTTCTCACCAGATGGAGGCCTTCAGAAATAGGACAACCACAACTAACGCAAAGTCCACAGCTCTCTAAAGCCCGCCATTGCTATGTGTCACTTGCAAAGTGATTTCACAACTGGTTTCTCTAAGTGTTCATAAAAACACTTAACACGTACAAAGAAGGGCAGGTTTGACAGCTAGAAGGGGTCTGGTTGGTTCAGTTTTCATTTTTTTCCTATGTGTGATTCATGGTCTGGTTTCAAGGACAGGAAGAAACAGGAAAGCTGACAAAAAATATAAGTGGAAGTGAAATTTGAAATTTGAACCCTGGGATCAATTGCTTTAAAGACCACTTCTCTGTCTGGAAAACATCTTCAGGGAAGATTTGAAGATGCCTGGAACTGGATGAAGTTTGTTGGCCAGCCTCCTTCCTTTTCACCGCTTTCTCAGATTCCATCACCAGAAAAATAGAGAAATAGGCTCTAGAAATTGAACAACTAAATAAAAATAAAAAGTGATCCAGGAAACACACGGCCATTGAGCACAAATGGGCAATTTATTTCCTTCCTTCCTTCCTTCTCTCCCTCCCTCTCCTTCCTTCAACAATTTTTCATAGTTCATAAATAATCTGTGAACAATCTCTTAATTTGAAATGAGCATTCAAGGCTTCTGTCCTTCCATCCTTCCCTCCCACCCTCCTTCTTCCCCCTCCTTCGTTTCTTCCCCCCTAACTTCTTTCCCTCCCAACCTCCTTCTTTCCCTTCCTCCCTCCCCTTTCTTTTCTCTCCTTCTTTTCCTTCCTTCCTATCTTCTTCCCCTCCCTACCTCCTTCTCCTCCCTTCCTTCGTCCTTCTTTCCTTCCTTCCCTTCCCTAATCAAAATCACCTGGGCCCTCATTGGATGCCAACAAGATGACCCAAGATAACCACAGTTCATCACCGATGCACACCAGGGAATGCGAGAGGACGGTGAAAGAGTGCTGGATTCTTCCACACCTGATACCCATAAAATCCGGGCGCCAATAATTAACCAACCGCAATCTCCCCTTTTGGCAGCAAAGAATCACTCAGAGCAAAAACTCTTGAGCCTCCTCATTTTGCAGCTGCCAATAAACAATGAGGAAGGGAACAGTAAAATAGGGCCGTTTGGCCGACAATCTGGCCAGATTGCAACAACCTATAAATTCAGGGACGCAGCCGGAAACGCTTCTTCCCGCATAATTTACTGCAGCCACTCAATGGTTGCATATGCACACATGTGCAGCCGCACAATAACATTTAAAAGGTAAAGGTAAATGTTCCCCTCACACATACATGCTGGTGGTTTCCGGGTCTAGCGGCCGGTGCTCGTCTCCGTTACAAAGCCAAAGAGCCAGCGCTGTCCGAAGACGTCTCCGTGGTCATGTGGCCGGCAGGACTAAACACCGAAGGCGCACGGAGCGCTGTTCCCTTCCCATCAAAGGGGTCCCTATTTTCCTACTTGCATTTTTTTTTTTACATGCTTTCAAACTGCTAGGTTGGCAGAAGCTGGGACAAGGAACGGGAGCTCACTCGTGACGCGGCGCTGGGGATTCGAACCACCAAACTGCCAACCTTTCTGATCGACAAGCTCAGTGTCTTTAGCCTCTGAGCCACCCCGCCCTTCTGACAACAGTTGACAGAACTTAAAAAGCCTGCAGGGATGCTGTTAAGCACCATGGACAACAACCCTGTGGAGGAAACAGAAAAGCCTTGAAAGCCGGGCAGCGAGGAAAATATGCTTAACCAACAAGTTGAGACGTATCTTTTTCAAAGGGTTCAAAGTGATTCACTTCAAAATCAAAACACGTTTTTTAAAAAAACTTCGAAGAAAACAGAAGACAGGAAATGAAACCCTGTCCAAATGGAAGCAGTGGCCAGGAAATGCCATTATTTTAAGGGGGTGGATAGAAATCTTAAGTTCAAGGGGGAGATAAAGTTAAACATCAAGGTCCTAAAAGTTTTAACCCACAATATAAGTCAAGCAAATGCATCAGGAGGCTGCAAGTTCAATTCTAGGCAGAGGCTAATATTTGGAATAGACTCTCCTGGTCAAGCAGGGGGTTGGACTAGACGACCTCCAAGGTCCCTTCCAACTCTTGTTGTATGATTTCATCAATGCGGGGTAATTTATTTATTCTGCCTGGTCTCCAAATTGAAAAAAGAATACTTTGGCACAAAAAAGTCTAGCACACTTCAACTGGGTCAAAGCATATTCATGAATTCTTGAATTTTCAAAAATGCAATTTATTTTTGCCTCTCATTAGATCTGAAGGCTCTGATTTTAAGGGCAAAGGAGATTACAGAAGTCTGCAGGACACCCTTTAGTTCTGAATTCAACTTTTACTTCCAAATATACACCCCAGGAATAATAATATCAGAAATAGCTGAGCTGCAGTATTCCTCTTGGAAAAGAAAAAAAGAATGACTCAATGTAAGTGTGGCAGGAACACCCTGGAATTTTTTGGGAGTAAGGTTTGGCTGTCCTCACACGACAAAGAACGAACAGCTCAATTTTCCCCTAAATGGCATTATGAAAACATGGCAGCGAAAACTGAAGTGGAGAAGAAGGGGGGAAAAAGGGAGTTAAAGATGGCACAAGTTTTTTTTTTTTCTTGTTCCACCGTCCCACCCCAAATCATGCCATTTCTCCGAGCAATTTCTCCTGAGGGACTCGCCATGGCAAGGAAATCTCCCTTTGATGACTTAAGAGTGTGTGCCTCATAAAACAATTCCAAATTTGCATCTTGTCAATCAGCTGCTGGGACTTCAGCCTCTACTTATGTCTCAGCAAACCAAAACCACAACCTTGCATGTGGCCTGTAAATCATTTCTCCCACATATTGAAGAGCTGTGAACAGTCAACATCTGAGAGAAAGGAAGGAAGCTCTCGAGATGAATGAAGGAGCCTGTTGGATTTTTGGGGAGAAAAGATTTCCAGCCAGGAGAGGCTGGAATGAACTTAAGGAAATCATATACACACACTCACCCCAATAAATTCTTGAATATGTTCAGAAGTTTTAAGTCAACAACCTCCACACATGGTCTGCAGGTCTTCTGGATTTTGGTTGAGGTTCTTATTCCTCAACCAGAAGGATGCTACATTTGGACAAATTCAGTTTTGCCTGTACTGGCCATGAATATTCCTGGTTTGTCCATGAAGTTAGGTTTATTATTAGTACCACTTTATAAAGCCCTACTAAGACCACACCAGGAATACTGCAACCAATTTTGGTCACCACACTATAAAAAAAGATGTTGAGGCTCCAGAAAAAGTGCAGAGAAGAGCAATCAGGATGAGTTAGGGGACCGGAGACTAAAACATGATGACATGTTGGCACAAGATGGTTGCAGGAACTGGGCCTGGCTAGTCTAGCGAAGAGAAGGACCAGGGAGACAGGATAGCAGATTTCCAATATTGAATATTCCAATTTTTGAGGGGTTGCCACAGAAAGGAGGGGGTCAAATCAAGATGTTGAGAGTTTGGGAAAAGTGCAGAGAAGAGCAAGCAAGATGACCAAAGGATTGGAGATGAAAACATATGAAGAACGGCTGCAGGTTTTGGATTTGGCTAGTCTGAAGAAAAGAATTATTAGGGGTGACATGATAGCAGCATTCCAGTATTTGAGGGGCTGCCACAAAGAAGATGGGGTCAATTTATTCTCCAAAGCATCAGAGGGCAGGACAAGAAACAATGGATGGAAATTAATCAAAGAAAGAAACAACCTGGAATTAAGGAAAAACTTTCCTAACAATGGAACAGTTTGCCCCCAGAAATTGTGGGCGCTCCATCACTGGAGGTTTTTAAGAAGAAATTAGACATTCACTTATCTGAAATGTTATAGGTTCTCCTGCTCAAGCAGGGCTGGACTAGAAGATCTCCAAGGTCCCTTCCAGCTCTCTACCTCTTCTCAAATATGAAGGCATCTCTTCCATCCTGGATTTTATTAAGCCCAAGAAAGCCATGTTCCTTAAAAGCATTGAGATCAAACTTTGCTACCAGAACGTGATATGGAAAAGAAGAATCCAGTAGTGTCTTTTTTGTTGATGGAAAGGATCAGTACCTCCCTGCAACTTTGGTTAATAAGAAATGCAAAATGCAAACTTGATGATGTCCATTTAAAACCTTTTTTTTAAAAAAAATAGATCACTGTCCCATTTTTTTCCAAGACGTAAGATATTAAGCTGTTACCGCAAAAATCTTGCCTCTGAACATGTTTTTTTTTTTTTTTTCCTGGATGTGCCTCAAGAAAGAGTTCCAGGAGAGAAACATGGACTGTCTCCCCCAGCCCCGTTTCAAGGCCCCTTCTCCAGCAAAAGAAACTTGGATGGCACCGACTTGGATCCATCACCAGGAGAAGGACGTGGAGTGGAACAGCTGAAAGGAGATCCAAGAACGGGCTGCGTAAACCTCAAAGGAAGGCAGCCAAAGGGGAAGGCAAAAACATCACTGCTGGAGAAAGCAGAGGAACAACTGAAGAAAGGAAATGTAGAGGAGAGGCAGATTAAAATAACATTAATTGGAAGGAGTTGGAAGGGGCCTTGTAGATCATCTAGTCCAACCCACCATCCAAGCAGGAGATCCTACACCATTTCTCACAGAGGTCCAGTCTCTTCTTGAAAGCCTCCAGGGATGAAGCTCCCACAACTTCTGAAGGCAACTTCTGTTCCATTGAATGTAGAATAACAGAGCTGGAAGGGACCTTGTAGGACATCTAGTCCAACCCCCTCCACCCAAGCAGGAGACCCTTACACCACTTCTGACAGAGGGCAGTCCAGTCTCTTATTGAAAGCTTCCAGGGATGAAGCTCCCACAACTTCTGAAGGCAACTTCTGTTCCATTGGTGGATTGCTCTCCCTGTCAGAAAATTCCTTCTATTTCTAGGTTGAATTTTTCCTTGGTCAGTTTCCATCCATTGTTCCTTGCCTGGCCTTCTAGTGCTTTGGCAAACAACTTGACCCCCTCCTCTCCATGGCAGCCCCTCAAATATTGGAAGACTGATGTCGTGGCATGGTAGAACTCCCCATTAATCAATCCCTGCTGAGCTTTGAATGGAAGACATGTACTACATGCATGGAGGTGCAACTGCACACTCTTAATAGGGCTGGGAAGCACTGCGGATGGGTGGGAACAGAGGCAACCAGAGTTTTGCGGCCAGAGCGATACACAAACACAAGTAATGAGTCAAAACAGCCAAGACACTGCATTACAAGCTCAGAAACTCCCTGGTGCAACATTAAAACCCTTCCCCACCTATCCATTAGGCTCCCGCATCACCTGAAGCACAGTTTAATTAGGGTTTGCTGAATGCATCGTTAAACCCTTCACTTGCAGATGCGCTAAGCCATAAACTATGGCTGACAATCTAAAAGGTTTGCATTCAATCATCACCCCAAGCGCTAGTGCAGGTGTGTCCCCAACCTTGGCCAACTTTCAGCCCTGTGGATTTCAACTCCCAGAATTCTATAGCTGGCTGGGGAATTCTGGGAGTTGAAGTCCACAAGGCTTAAAGTTGCCAGAGTTGGATTTAAAGAGATTAATAACACTCTCCATCCATCACAGCATCACTTTAAATTCAGGTTTAGGTAAATAAAAGGGATTTGAAGATTAAAGTTTAGCTTAACCTGTTCACTGCTTTTCCTTCTGGAATTGGGTATGAGTAGTTTAATGAAAAGAAGGACTAGGGGTGATGTGATGGAACATCCATACATGCACACAGATACATGTATGTATGTAATAGGGGAGGAGAATTTACTGCTTATTCTTTTCTATCAGCACCCAGCCAGGGTGAATCCTATGTTATATTTAATTGATTATTTTTCCTCTTTTTTTGCACAGTATTTTTTTCTCTTTTTGTAATTATTAGGGTTGAACGTATGCTTTTGTTTTCTTAAGTTTGTTTTTCCATTTTCCATTTTATTTTTTATGATAAAACAATATTTTTTTTTAAAAAAAAAAGGTTTAAGTGAATAAGCCACGATGGGCTCGATCCATGCATTTTACAAACATACCACCACACAAATCTCTCCAGATAAACCCAACTGAACTTTTGCAAGGCTTCGAGTGGAACAGAACCCTCCAGTTTTTTCTGCTTCTCAGCCGAAGAAAATTTGTGGTCCAGCCATTTGTGGGAGGGGGAAGTTCCACTTTAAGCAGCATGCACGCATTCCCCCCCCACCCCTCAGAAAGGAAAACCATTTGTGAGATGACTGCAAAGGGGCTGTGAGAACAGAAAGTTCTCAGAAAACACAAATTGTGGCCTTTTAGGTTGGACGGTGTTGATGTCGTTTTTGTGGCGGACAGAGGATCAATTTTCTAAGAGCCTTGGTGGCACAGTGGTGAGAGTGCAGTACTGCAGGCTACTTCTGCTGATTGCCGACTGCCTGCAATTTGGCAGTTCGAATCTCACCAAGCTCAACGTTGACTCAGCCTCCTTCCGAAGTGGGGAAAATGAGGACAGAGATTGTTGGGTAAAATATGCTGACTCTATAAACTGCTTAGAGAGGGCTGGAAAGCACCATGAAGCAGTATATAAGTCTAAGCGCTATTGCTACTGTTTCTACCTCTCTGTCTATCTGTCTATCATCCATCCATATCTATCTATCTATCTATCTATCTATCTATCTATCTATCTATCTATCTATCTATCTATCTATCTATCTATCTATCTATCTATCTAAGAGCCATAGTGGCGTAGTGGTTGAATGCAGTATTGCAGACTAACTCCGCCGACTGCCAGCAGTTTGATCCTGACCGGCTCAAGGTTGACTTCTGTCCTTCTGAAGTTGGTAAAATGAGGACTCAAGACTGTTGGGGGCAAGAGGCTGACTCTATAAATCACTTAGAGAGGGCTGGAAAGCACTGTGAAGCAGTATAAAAGTCTAAGGGTTATTGCTATCTATATGTACATCTATCCATCCATCCATCCATTAGCCGTGATGGCAGAGTGTTTAGCATGCAGCACTGGAGACTGACTCTGCAGACTGCCAGCAGTTCAATTCTCACTGGCTCCAGGTTGACTCAGCCTTCCGACCTCCCGAGGTGGGTCAAATGAGGACCCAGATTGTTGAGGGCAAGAGGCTGACCCTGTAAACTGCTTAGAAAGGGCTGTACAGCACCGTGAATCGGTATATAAGTCTAAGGGCTATTGCTTTCTTAAAACTTCTCAAGGATGGTTTCAGAAGCCCCTGAGAGAGCCAAACAAGCCAGAGTCAGGTGGGATGGAGAGAGGTGTTGGTGGAGAGGAATGTCTCCCCGGGAAGAAGAACCCTGCTTCCCAACCCTGGAAAAGATTACCTAAGAGGGACTTCCTCGCTGGCCCTTTTCAGCATCCGTTCCTTCGCTTCATTCTCACCATCTCCAAACCTTCCCAGCACAGTTGGTTCTGCAGCAGGATTGGGGGCTGGGGAGGGAGGGGGGGTGAGGAGGGTAGGAGAGAAATGTGTGGGTGCTTTTTAAAGCATTCCTGCTATAAAAAGGATTGCGTTTTTCAAATCTGGCACACGGCGTCACAGATGCTTGCCAAAACGGGCCGAGGAGTGGATCAAAATTCTCCTGAGCATCCTACCTGGCGAACATTGCCCTTCTTCTCCTTGGACAAGAGAAGAGGCTCATGTCCTCTTGTTGGAAGGGGTGGGGGGGATAGGGGGGGTCCTGGAATGTTTCAGGGAAAGGACAAGCGCCGTCTCTATTGCTTGTGACATTTTTGGGACGAGGCACGGTTGACAAAATCCGCCCCAGTGAAGGTCAGGCAAGACACAGATTATTTTAAGCCGGCGTAAACCCACCTCTTGCCTCTTGCCTTATCAAGATGTCAACTGTTTGATGTTCTCGTATGGTCCTTGTTTAGACACTGATAGGAAAGCTCAGATCCTATCGGCAAAAACGCCTAGATACACCGGTCCAATAATACATGAGCCCATTTTTATGGCTCTTACAGGAATGGGAGTTGAAGAAAGGTATAGAAGAACGGGGGGGGGGGGGGGGGAATTGGGTTTGGCCAGTCTAGAGAAAAGAAGGACTGGGGGGGACACAATAGCAGCCTTCCAGTATTTGAGGGGCTGCCACAAAGAAGAGGGAGTCAAATTATTTTCCAAAGCACCTGAAGGCAGGCCAAGAAACAATGGATGGAAACTAAAAGATGAGAGAAGCAATTAAGGAAATTAAGGAAAAAATTAAGGAAATTAAGGAAAAACTTCCTAACAGTGAGAACAATTAGCCAGTGGAACAGCTTTGCTCCATCACAGGAAGTTTTTGAGAAATGATTGGACAGCCACTTGTCTGAAATGGTAGAGGGTCTCCTGCTGGAGCAAGACTAAACCAATCAACTGATCACGTTACCAGCTTTGGGCAAATTTCACACTGCATTGAGTTTTCAACTCAATCTGGACAAGGAAACCCCCCAGGTAAGGTAGTCAAGAGCAGATATTTCCCCTGGCCAATGTCTGAAAGATTTGTCCACATGCAAGGAGGGGGGGGGCAGGAAGGGAGAGGGAGGAAGAGGGGAGAGGGAGGGAGAGGAGAAAAGAAAGAGGGGAAGAGAGAGAGAAATGGGGAGACAGAAGGGGAGAGAGGGAGAGAAGGAAAAAGGGAGAGAGGGAGAGAAAAAGAGGGAGGGAGGAAGAGAGGAAGAGGGAGGGAGGAAGAGATGGAGCGGGAGAGAGAGAAGGAGACAGAGTGGGAGGGAGGGAGAAATGGAGGGAGAGGGAGGGAAAGAAGGGGAGAAAGAGGGAGAGAGAAGAGAGAGCAGAGAGGGAGGAAGAGAGGAGAGAGGAAAAGGGAGGGAAGGAGAAAGGGAGAGAGAGGGAGAGAGAGAAGGAGACAGAGGGAGAAGGAGGAAGAAATGGAGGGAAAGAAAGGGAGAAAGAGGGAGAGAGACAGAGACAGAGGGAGACCTGATTCCTTCTCCTTTTCCTGTCTCATCCAAAATACAGAAGGAGCAGATGGGTGTTTTCCTGCACCAAGCCTGTTAACTCAGCAGACGCCAAGATCCCCTCCCAGACATTATTAAAAAAAAAAAAAAAAAGTTAATTGTTGACAGCCTGCAAGATACAATTAATGTATTCATCAATCTCATTAATTAATAATTGATGCTTTCTTCCTCTTCCCAGAGAGCTGGGGGGGGGGGGGGAAGGGGAGAAAAATCCTGTGTCTCCCTTTAAACCTGCCAGCGATTCTGCAGCAGAGAGATACACGCTTTCCTCTTGCAAGGATACCGGGTGCAGGCAAAGATGGGCAGGTATATTCAGGGAGAACCAGTTATAAGAGGAGCCGACAAAATCCTTCTTCCCGTCTCCTGCTGACCCATGGGAAGAAAACGACAGGAGGAAGGTTCTTCCTCTTGCCACAAACCAGCCCAGCCCAAGGAGAAACAAGATCTTTTCTGGGTTTTTCCACAAGCACAGGATGGAAAGTGCACTCTTGTTCTGGGGTGTGTGTGTGTGTTTGTTTGTTTCAATACATAATTCCTAAAATAAGAAAATAAAAAAAGGGACAAGTTATTCCTTTTATACACTCTGCAAATCTATCCTCCTGCCTTGTGTATTTGTTTGCAGGACCCACACAGCCCTTTGAAGGGGACGGACCTCTCACTTCCCCGAGGCCCAGGCGGTGTGCACGCCCCAATCCACATCCACATCCACACACACACACACACACACATCAAAGCAACTTCCAGAGAACCAAAACGCACAAGCTCATCCTTACACCCTTGACACTCACAACACTGCCTCTGCAGAAGGAAACACTTTGAGATTCTTCACCAATCGCTGTTTTGGGGTCTGTGTGTGGCATTCATTCAAATCGTACCTGGGATGAAAAGTTACAGGGATATATATTGGTTATTCTCTCTGCCCAATCCTTGCTCTAGAGCCCATCTACCTACTTCACGAAAACCCCTTCCCGGAGCTCTTGAGAGGAGAGACAGCCCTGAATTCCAGAGAAAAGGAAGCCAGGAACCATCTAAGTACAGAAGTTAAATCTAAGAAGAGAAAATGTAGTTGAAGAATGAATGGAAGTACAAACCCATACCTACAGAACAGGTACAGTCACTAGGTCAGGGGTTGCCAACCTTTTGGACCTCAGGGACCACCCCGTTTTCCGACCGATCAATTGTTCTTTATTTGAGATTGCAGGATACCGTCTCCAGCTCCGTTCTCGGGGGGGGGGCGGAGAGACTTTTGGCTTCATGCAAGGAAAGACGCAGAAGCCGCAGAAGTCTTTCTTTCTCTCCCCCAAACTCCGCCAGAAATGAGTCTTTGCCGCACAGCCTCTTGGAAATAGAGGAGTCGTTGCAGGGTCCCAAAGACTCATTTCTGGCAGAGTTTGGGGGAGAGAAAGAAAGACTTTGGCTGCTTTCCTTGCATGCAGACAAAAGCAGAAGAAAGAAAGAAGCGGAAAGCAGCAGCCCGGTGGCCAGACCAGGCGCGTGGAGCAAGTGGGGCAAGCTCTCCCCCCTCCACCCTTTCCCCCCTCCCCTCACTACCTTGTGTTGTTTGCAATGCGACGCAAGCCTTGTGTTCCCACACAGCCTGGATTACTTGCTTCAAGGGTGACATTTCTCTGCGGACCATCAAATTTTTCTCACAGACCACCAGTGGTCCCCAGCCCACCGGTTGGCCACCACTGCTCTAGGTCAGGGGTCTCCAACCTTGGCAACTTTAATCCTGGTGGACTTCAACTCCCAGAACTCCCCAACCCCTGTGCTCTAGGTGAGCAAATTTCTTTATCATCCCAAATTTCTTTATTATCCCAAAAATATGCTTGTTCAAAAGGAAACAGGATTGGAACTGCATGATTTTATTGGGTTTGGTTAAAGCATTAGGCTAGAAACTGGGAGATTGGGAGTTCTAGTTCTTCCTTGGGCATGAAGCCCCCTTGGGCCAGTCGCTCTCTCTCTTCTCTCTCAGTCCCAGGAAGGAGGCAATGGCAAACCACCTCTGAAAATCCTGGCTAAGAAAATGGCAGGGACTTGCCCAGGTAGTTTTTGGGAACTGAATGAACAGAACAAAAGAAAAACTGTAATAAACAGAATTTATTCGCTTTCTATTCCCTCTATGAGAAATGAGTCCATTTTAGAGAACAGTCGTGAGTACCAAGTCAAAAACTACATATAATCCAGCTTTCTCGCCCCTTGTTCTTTTCAGCCAGGCCTGCTTTATTATGGACATTCACGGATTTAATTCTGAGTAAATGAGATCCATGGAATACACCATGTTCCTATTTAACTCTGCATCAGAGCCTCTGAGCCTAGGCAAAGTGCCTCCCCCATCAGACAAATAACCCATCCATGCATCTGACATCAAGTTATAATATTCCTATTAGAGAAAGCTACTTTTCAAACACATTTAAGAAACTTGAAAAAACAACAACACCAGGACTTAACATAGAAATAAATAATTTACATATTTTGTTAACAAATAACGATGCGAGGTAAGTATTTATACATCTGCTTTAAAAAATAAATAAATAGAAATGGTTTTTTCTGCAGCAGCCCATAAAGTCATCCAGGTTAAATCAAGGGACATCTTTAATGCAATTTGCATATTGTTGACATCTGATACTACAAGGAAAATGAATTATATCTAGCAGACAGTTTTATGGGCCTGACTTAGTTAAGCTGGAAAACCTGCGCCAATTTCACACAACTGTCCAGCTAAAAAATATTAACGGTATTCAATCCACTGCCAGAAGTTGCCCATCCGCTGTTTGGTCTAAGTAAACTAGAAGAAAAGAGAAGAGGAGGGAAGGGAAGGGAAGAGAAGAATGGAATGAAGAATTTAGAATAGAACATAATGAATAGAACAATGGAATGTAGAATAGAATGAAGCAGAGAAGAGAAGCAAATATGGGAGGGAATAAAATAGGAGAAGAGAAAAGGAAAAAGAAGAGAAGAATGGAATGAAGAATTGAGAATAGAACAGATTTGAACAGAATAATGGAATGTACAACAGAGTAGAGCAGAATTGAATAAGGAATAGGAAGGGACCTTGGAGGTCTTCTAGTCCAGTCCCTTGCCCAAGCAGAAGAACCTATACAATCTCAGACAAGGGTCTGCCAATCTCTTCTTAAACACCACAGTAATGAAGCAGCCATGATTTCTGGTGGCAAGCTGTTCCCCTGGTTAATTGTCCTCCCTTTTAGAAAGTTTCTCCTTAATTCCAGGTTGCTTCTCTCCTTGGTTAGTCTCCTCCTGCCCTCGAATGCTTTGGAGAATAAGTTGACCCTCCCTCTTGTTTGACCAAACTCTGATCAGGACTAAACTACCTCCACCTATAAAAATTGCATGTGGGGAGAAGGATCATCATTTTTGTATTTTTGTGACTTTTTAACTACATTGCGGACTTCTTGTGACATGCTGGGGACCCACAAATATTCGTTCCATGGTTCCTGTGGCATAGCTCACTTCTGGTCTTGGGTAAATGTTTCAAGGTT
Source organism: Laticauda colubrina (assembly GCA_015471245.1). Taxonomy (NCBI): domain Eukaryota; kingdom Metazoa; phylum Chordata; class Lepidosauria; order Squamata; family Elapidae; genus Laticauda; species Laticauda colubrina. The sequence goes on from BLBF01000074.1 coordinate 2,821,299, forward strand.
TAAAGGGAGAAAGCAAAGCCAGAAGTAGAATATGGGTGTATTTGGGCAGGGCGGTGAACAGAAGCCAAAGCAAAACCCGAATGCTTGCAATTATCCTCGACGCGCGACTATCGTGGTGCCCAAAATTCCCCTTAAGAGACAGTTGTTAAGTGAGTCGTGACGCAGCCGTGACTTTTTTTCCTCCTGCCAACATATTAAGCGAATCACGGCAGTTGTTCTTGAGAATCATGCGATTGTTCAATGAATTTGAGACTTTGCTCGTGGGAAGCCGGCTGGGAAGGTTACGCAAACGGAGAGAGTCTCAGGGAGAAAAAAATACCTTTGGGACAAGCAGGACATAGAGGACCGAGAATCTCTACAGACTTTTAGCCGTACAATTTGGGATGGACACCCTTGGAATGATGTGGGAGGAGGAATGGGTTTCCAGAGGAAAAAATGGCAGACTACAGGAACCATTTGCACCACTCAGGTGACCCTGAGGACACAGAGAAAACCCCAAGTGGCCTCAATGACCCTCTCAAAGGATGCAAATGACCAGCTGTCTGCAAGGAGGCTAAATCCTTCCATTCCCCACCATCCAGTCAGAGCTGAAGAAGCTTCTTGGATGAGAAGTGAAATGTCTTCAAGGAAAAACCACAAACTGCACATGATCTGAGGACACAAATAAATCTGCAAGTGGCCTCAACAACCCTCTAAAAGGATGCAAATAACCAGCTGTCTGCACGGAGTATAAATCCTTCCATTAACTAACCATCCAGTTAGAGCTGAAGAAGCTTCTTGGAGAAGCAAAACGTCTTCAAAACAAAAAGAAAAAAAAACCAAGAAAGTCCAGTTGCCTCCTGAAAAAGTACTGCTAGGATTACAAACAGAGCTCACATGACCCTGGGACGCTGCGACCGCCGTAAGTACGAATCAGTTGCCAAGCTGAATTTTGATCCCGTGATCTCATACCGTGTGAGAAACGCTCCTAAATCACCTTTTTTGAGTGCTGTTAACTTTGAACGTTCCTTTAATGAATGGTCCTAAATGGAGAACTATCCATTATGTGCAAGGCTTCATTTGAGACTTTCAAGAAGAGGTTGGACTGCCATTTGTCAGAAATGGTGTAGGGTTTCCCACTTGGCCGGGGGGGGGGGGGGGGGGTTGGACTAGATGGCCTACAAGGTCTCTTCCAACTCTGATTAAGGTCAGGGCAAGAGACGATAGGATTGTGCCACTGTGCATCACGGAAATGGAGAAAACTCGCACCCTCGCTCTTCCAAGACGCCACGCAAAGGACATCCTACAACAAGCCTTGGCAAATCTACCCGACGAATTTGGGGCAGTCCAAATCCAGTGTGGGGGGGGGGACCTCTCCAAACCCAATGCAGTGACCCACATTTGCAAAATTGTTTCAAGAAAACCCCCCCAAAGCTTTCTGCATGCGGCCTGCATCCCCGCCACCGGTGCATCCACGTCTTAAAAATGATCGTGAGAAGACGCTGCCGGTACCGTCCCAAAGAACCAAACGATCCCTCCTGCAAACGATATTATTCGGAACCGGAAAAATCGCCCCAGTGCCCAGGGGACTCAGAGCGCACCGCAACACGCTCTCTTCGATGAAAGGGGACTTAAACCTGATTCAAGGGATTATGGACAGAATCTTTTGACGGAGAACTCCACTCAACCCGGGCCCCAGCCTCCTTGTCGTCGTCGTCGTCCCGTCCCCCCCCGCCCCAAATGGCTGAATGCAGCTGTGCACATTTGGAAAGAAAGGCTGGCAACCTGAAAAAGGGAAGACCCTCATTTTTATACCCAAAAAACAGAAATGGAAGCAACTGTAGCCCTTGTATTTCAAGCACTCCAGAAAGAATCCAGAAGGCTGGCTTGGAGAAATATCCCCCAATTGGATCTCCACTTGGCCACTGAATTCAGATCCCTTCAGGCTCTCGAGATCCAACTGGAACCAGTCACAAGTGTGAAATCCCCCTCCTCCTCAAGGGCTCCTTCTCTCTCTGCCAAACACAGGCCTTAATCTCTCAAGGACAACCCTGGGCAAATCTGCACCCACCCACCCCATTGCAGCCCCTAACCCACCTTCCCATTTGCTTTCCCCCTGCAGACTGCTGGGAGTCGCCTCTTCCTCCTGCTCTCTCAAGAGGACGGAGGGCACCCAGCACCTTCTGAGGGTAGCCCACCCACCCCCACACTCCAATAGTCCTGCCCTTGTCCTCTTTCTCTCCCTCTTCCGGGGGGTCTTTCCAAGACCCCTGCCCCCAATGCACCCTTCCTGCGGGATGCTTTTCTCTCCTGCCTCTCCCCCTACCGCTTCTGCTTTTCCCCATCTGTATCTGCTTGCACACCGCTTGCCAGGTGGCCAAGTTGCGCCTTTGCCCCCCCACCCCCAAAGACCCCTCCCCATTGCCCGGGAAGGACTTTCTTCTTGCCCGGCTACTTCGGCGGCTTGCAATCTTCTCCCCGGGTGCATTATTTCCACGGGGAATCCAGCCTCCCCTCTCTGCCCAACCGAGATGTGTGTGTGTATGTGTCTGCGTGGGTGGGTGGGTTTCCCGCTCCCCAAAGTCTTCTCTCCCCCCCCCTTCCTCCACTCCCCACGACCCGGAGCATCTCCAGCTGCACCCAGATCCCCCACTTCAAAGCCAGTTGCAGCCTGGCCTGGTTTGGGGAAGGGGTGTGTGTGTGTGTGTGGAAGGAGAAGGCGGGAGGGGGCGTTGGCTGGGGATTGTGGGGATCGGAACTCTCAAGGGTCCTGGAGGGCGCCAGGTTGGGGAGCTCCGTTCGCGGGCGGCAATCAGGGCGTGGGAGCCTTTTGCAGCCGGGGGAGCCTTTGCAAGGTCCACAGCTGGCCTCGCTTGCCTTCCTCCTCCTCCTCTTCCTCCCCGCGCTGCATCTCCCCAGTCCTCCTCTTCCTCCCCCACCTCCGGGGGTCGAGTCCCCTTTCCCCCCCCCTCGCCTATTGCGCCACCCCTTTCCATCCTGCACGCCTTCCCTCCTCTCCCGCCCCCTCCCCAGACCCCCCTCCCCCGACCTTGCACCCCCGCCTGTCCTTACCCGCTTCCCCCGCGGGAAAAGGTCCCCCGGTCCGCTTCCACGCACGCAGCGGCCCCGTCCCGGCTCCGTCCGACTCTCTTTCCTCCCCCCCCCCCCTTTTTTTCTTTTTTTTTCTTTTTTTTTTTTTTTTTGCAAGCGCCGCAGCAAGCAAGCAGGCAAAGCAAGCAAAGCTTCGGGGGCTCCGGGACCACGTGACGGCCGCCCGGCGTCCCCATAGGCTGGGCCCGGGCCAGGGCTGCCGGGCAACGCTAAGCCCGCCCCCTGCTCGCGCTGCCCCGCACCTGAGCAACGAAGCCGCCTTACGCTCCCGGCGCAAGCTGCCCAATTGGCGTAAGCTGGCCTACCTGGCCCGCCTTACGCAACCTGCGGAGCGCCTTGGCCCCGCTTACCTTTTGCCGGGAAGCGCCTCCTTCTGGGGCGCTGCGCAAATGGCGTTCCCCTCCGATGCAAGGGAAGGATCGGGGAGAAGCGGCGGAGGGAGGGGGTGGTCTTCCTTCTCATTTCCCCCCCCACCCCAATCCCTTTTTCCTTCGCAAAAGACGCAAACCTCGCTTCAGAATCGGGAAGCGGCGGCGCGGCCGCACCTGCGGGGAGCAGCCCTTACGCTGGGGGCGAAGAAGGAAGCCTCCTGTTTCTCCTGCGCAAAGTGCGTAAGGAGGCAATATTTCCATTCCTACCCCCTCCTCTCCAGCCCCCTTAAAAAGGAAGGTGCAAGGAGAAAGAGGAAGACGGGAACGGAGGAAAGAGGAAAGAAAAAAAAAAAAGGGGGGGGGGGGAGGAAAACAAAGAGAAGGAAGCAGCAAAGTCAAGGAAATGGGTGAGCAGGTGAACTCTCTGATCTGCTGCAACTCAATCATGCATTAAAAAACCTACCTGGCACTGCATTGTTGTAAAAGAATGGTGGATGATCACAGCGGGGGTGGGGGGGAAGAGAAGGAGGGAGAGAGAGAAAAGAGAAAGAGAAAAAGAGAGGAGAGAAAGAGAGAAGAGAGGGAGAGAGAGAAGAGGGAGAGAGAGAGAGAGGAAGGGAGGGAGAAAGAAGAGAAGAGAGAACAGAAAGAGGAGAAAATAGAGGAAGGGAGGGAGAAAAAGAGAGACAGAGAGAAGAGGAAGAGAGGAGAGAAAGGGGAAGGGAGGGAAAAAGAGAGAGACAAGAGAAAGAAAGAGAAAGAAAAGAGGGAGAGAAAAAGAGAAGAGAAAGAGGAAGGGAGGGAGAAAAAGAGAGAGACAAGAGAAAGAAAGAGAGAAGAAGAGAAAGAGAAAGAGGGGGAGCGGAGGGAGGGTGGGAGGAAGAGGGAGAGAGAGAGAGAGAGAGAGAGACAAAGGGAGGGGGGAAGGGTGCAAATGAACACATTTAATTTTGCAAAGAAGGAAGCAGAACCAGGACTCTGAATGCTGCTGGGGCTCCCCAACACCTTGAGAGGATCCTCAGGGTGAAGGGCTACTCCCAGACACAACAACTCGGATTGCACTTTGTTGTGTTGCCAAAAACACGGTGCAAAACACAACCGGGGAGCTAACACCCCAGGCAAAGCCAGAAAATCAAGTTGTGTTGTTGTTGTTTTTTACAGAAACGTGTATAGAATGGGGCAATAACAGCCTCCCAGGCCAGTTCCTACTTCACCCACAGATTTTTCGTAGAATAGAATAGAATAGAATAGAATAGAATAGAATAGAATAGAATAGAA
>BLBF01000074.1:2826047-2838569 GCA_015471245.1 Laticauda colubrina
AATAGAATAGAATAGAATAGAATAGAATAGAATAGAATAGAATAGAACCTGGAAGGGACCTTGGAGGTCTTCTAGTCCAGCTCCCGGCTCAAGCAGGAAAACCTATACCAATTTAGACAAGTGGCTGTCCAGTCTCTTTTTAAAAACCTCCAGCGATGGAGCACCTACAACTTCTGCAGCCAACTTCTGTTCCCCTGGTTAATTGTCCTCACTGTCAAGAAGTTTCTCCTCAATTCCAGGTTGCTTTTCTCCTTGATGAGTTTCCATCCATTGTTTCTTGTCCTGCCTTCTGGTGCTTTGGAGAATAACATGACCCCCCTCTTCATTGTGGCGGCCCCTCAATTCGTGGAATGCTGCTATCATGTCCCCCCTAATTGCATCTGAGGACAGGACAAGAAGCCACAGGTGGAAACTAACCAAGGAGAGAAGCAACCAGGAACTAAGGAGAGATTTCCTGGCTGAATTAATCAGTGAAACAACTTGTCCCCAGAAACTGTAAATGCTCCAACACTGGAAGAGTTTTAAAGAAGAGATTGGATAACCATTTGTCTGAAGGGGTGTAGGGTTTCCTGCCTGAGCAGGGGGTTGGACTAGAAGACCTCCAAGGTCCCTTCCAACTCTGTCATTCTATTATTTTATAATTCTAATCCTTCTTTTCTTTAGATTAGTTCGTTAGAAGATGTCTGTGGCTCAGGGCCAGTCGTAATGAATGGCCTTGAGTCTTCACCCCTGTCACGATTCTGCATCACCCATCAGCCTTGGCCGGAGCTGATAAGCAGAATACAACAAAGATTGGTCTCCGGAAGGCCTTGGACCAAGAACCAGCAGCTGATCTTCGCAAGGATGGTATCCCTTCCTTTTTATACCCGGTTTATTGAGCCAAAAGGATTGTTGCACCGAAAAATATTACAGTGTAGCCGTTCCAAAGGCCTGTGAACAACACAAAAGGATGCAAAAAAGGCAGATCAAAGATATAAAGAGAAACTATGGCTAAAATGTATCCACTGTACAGGTATCCCTTGACTTAACAGTTTGTTCGAGGTTACAGCAGTCCTGAAAAAAGCAAATTATGACCGTATTTCACACTGATGACCGTTACAGCATCCTCACAGTAATCAAAATCCAGTCCCTTGGCATTGGATGTACAAAGCCAGTTCCCAAATTGCTGGAAATGTTCAATAGAAAGGGGAACGTATTACCATGTGTGGTGGTGCTTCAAAAAAGCGCAGGAGTATTGGCTTAAGACGGGGAAGGAAGTAGCTGGAAGAAATGTTGGGTTTTAAAGGAATGTTTTCTCTTAGGAATTATGTCAAAAAATATAAAAAAGATGAGCTTTATTTGTTATACACATTATTACTGCAGCGCAGATAGCATTTGCCCAGAACTGGAAAGAGACAGTTATACCAAGTGAAGAAGAAGTAATATACAAAAATCTTGCTATGTGCTGAAATGGACAAAGTAACTCTAGAAATGAAAAACAAAGATGAATCGGCATATTATGCAACTTGGGTTAAATTCTATCACTGGTGGGAGCAAAGAGAAAGATATTAAATTGGAAAAGGAGTTGCTGAAAGGGTAAATGATTGGATCAGATGAAAAGAAGGCAAATGATGTTAGAAATGTAATATATGAACGAACAAATGTGTATATGTATATAGCTGAATAATTGTCTATCGGAAAAAATATACATATGCGATATTGACCCCAAATCATGTCAAACCGACTTCACAATGTTCATTGTTTTTTATTGTTTTGTTTAATAAAATGTTTTTTTAAAAAAAAATTCAGACCCTTGAGTGCTGACTCACACTTACAATGATGGTAGTGTCCCAGGCTCACGCGATCCTCTTGACTGTCTGACAAGCGACGTCAACGGAGAAACCTAGATTCACTTAATGATCCAGTTCCTAACTTAATTGTAGCAACTCACTAAAACCACTCAAGCAAGGAAGGTTGTAGAATGGAGGGGGCACACACTCATTTAATGGCTCGCTTAAGCCCCAGGAATTTTGAGCTCAATTGTGGTCGAAACTTGAGGACTTTCTGTATAAACTCTGTGTAAACTCATCTCTAATGATCTAAGTACAAGAGCCCACTATAGCTAAAAAGGCATTAAGAGTTGTTAATCTAATCCTACGTAGTTTCTTCTCTGGTAATATCACACTACTAACAAGAGCATACAAAACATTTGCTAGAATACATATTACTCGAATACAGCTCATCAGTCTGGAACCCGCATTATGCATCTGACATTAATACAGTTGAGAAAGTCCAGAAATATTTCACAAGAAGAATTCTCCACTCCTCTACTCGTTGCAGAATATCTTATGCCACCAGATTTGAAATTCTAGACCTAGAAAATCTAGTACTATGCCCTCTTCGGTCTGATCTAAGTATAGTATAATATCAGACATTGCAATGTCCTACCTGTCAATGAATACTACAGCTTCAACCATAACAATAGAAGAGCACACAATAGATACAAACTCAAGGTAAACTGCACCAAACTTGATTGCAGAAAATATGACTTCAGCAACAGAGGGGTCAATGTCTGGAATACTCTACCTGACTCTGTGGTTTCTTCCCCAAATCCCCAAAGCCTTTAGGCCCGGTCTCACTGCACTTACGGATGCAAAGAGGATTTAAAACGTTAAAAAAAGCTTGCCATCTGTTGGAAAACGCTATGCATCTGTTGTGTAATTACTGCATATGTATTTCATACACTCTATCCGTCAAGCATCCGTCCACCGCAATTTCATCTGCTCAATAAGTTTTGAGCTGCACAAAACTTTGTGAGCGGATGAACTTTCCGCCGCGTACGATGTACATCCGCGACATATACAGGCAACAAATGTTCTATGTCCATTATCACCTGTTAAATGTCTGCTGTAACCTCTCTGCATCCTCTGGGCATCCCCTCAACTCACATCCGCTGCAGCTGAAAACGGAAAGAGGGAGGAAACGAAAGGTACATGGAACGTCTACACAGCGTTAGTAGCACAGAAATAGAAAGGATGTAAGCAGATGCATCTTGTATATAAAGTATTCAAAACGGACAAAACGTTTGTATCTGGAATGTATCTCGTATATTTAGGATGTCTGTAGTATGTCTAGAGTATGTGGAAGGACACCGAGCAGACTACCGATATTTCCTATAAAAAGGGGGAGAAAATCATCTGGATCTCACTATCAGTCCAGCAGCCGTGGTGTACAGACCTCTTCACTCTTGGTTTTGGTCTTCAACATCATCAATTATTCTCCACCATGGATGATGACACAGTCCATGATAGCTGCGATCATTCATCACCAGAACCAAAACCTGTTCAGACTGTTTCAACTTTTATACACAAGGAGAAGAAGGAGACGTCCAAGAGCTGTGTGGGTCTGAGGATGGATCATGAGAAGAATGGAGTTTGGACTGTATGACCAGTTGATGGTGGAGCTGAGGAATGAAGACCCTCGTGCATTCCAGCACTTCATGAGGATGCCACCAGCCATGTTTGACGAACATGTAGAGCGTCTGAGACCCAGGTTGACCAAGCCTAGCACCAACTTCTGTCCCCACCTGGACCCTGGACTGAAGGTGGCACTGACTCTGCAGCACTTGGTCTCTGGAACCACATACAGAAACATGCAGTATGCGTGGAGGGTGCCACACCACAGCATCAGCAAAGTGGTCAGAGAAGTGGTGCAAGCCATCATCGAAGAATATGTGGAGGAGTTCCTCAAGTTCCCCACCACTGAACAAGGCTGGAGGAAACTTGCAGAAGAGTGGTATCAGAGGTGGAACTTTCCCTACCGTTGGAGCCATAGATGGGAAGCACGTGGCCTGCAAAGCTCCAGCCAACTCAGGGTCCACTTATTACAACTACAAGGGCTTCTTCAGTATCATCCTCTTTGCCATGGTTGATACTGACTACAAGTTCATCTACATCGATGCTTCAGGCAACGGGTCAGCTTCAGATGGCCAGGTATACAATGCTAGTGACCTCAAGGATGCAACCTCATCATGGATTTTCCAGGTCCAGACCTCCTACCCAATGACATACAAGATGTGCCCTACTTCATTCTTGGTGATGACGTGTTCTCCCTCAGAACCTCATGAAGCCCTACACTTCATGATACCTCACCCGTGAAGAGAGGATCTTCAACTACAGGCTGTCCAGGGCAAGACGGGTGGTGGAGAACGCCTTTGGCATCCTGGCCAACAGGTTCCAGATACTTCTCACCACCATGCAGCATGACCCAGAGACTGTGAGGAGCATCGTGGAAGCTTGCTGCATCCTGCACAATCTCATGCGCACCTGCTACCCAGTGTTGCAGAACAGACTTGTTGACCGTCAACAAGGGAATGGGGACATGGAGCCTGGTGAATGGAGGCAAGGACGTAAACTGATGGACACTGTGGATGTACAAGGCCCCAACAGAGCTTCACGTGAAGGGAAGAACCTCCTGAAACACTGGTGCAACTCCCCAGCTGGAGCAGTGGAGTGGCAAGACAGGATGATAGATGATTAATGGATGCTTCCTTGCGGCTGTCGCATAACATTGATGAGATTGTGCCATGTATGTTGAGTGGTCCTACAATGAATAGGGCATTAATAAAGAGCTTTGTTTATTTTAAAATGTGTTGATCAATGGATAAATTGTTATTGATAATAAAGGTCCATATGTGTGGCAGCTGGGATGGGGGACCATACAGTCCCACTATGGTTGCACTGGAGGTTTATCTATCCCACAACTCTCCTTATCTATCCCACAAGCATGCAAAGGCTTAACCATTTTTTCCAAGTTTTCACCAACACTTTATTAAGTAAAAAAAATGAACCAAGTAAACTAAGTGTCTTAAGCAAAGATAACCTTTATTAACTTTCTTAGGTAAACTTTATGACTGTATTAAATAAGCAAAATGAACCAAGTAAAGTGTCTTAAGCAAAGATAAACTTAACAAGTAAACAACTCAGTCTCTGACACTATTCTCAGTCACTCTGAGTCTTGTCCATGGTCTCAGCTGTTAAGCGGCCAGGGACTGTGGAGGTGGCTGTGACTTGAGTGCTGGTGTGAGGCACCATTGGGGTGCTTGGTCCCGAGGGTACAACGGGATGGTGTGTTCAGGAAGCTGTCTCAGAGCTGACTCAGTCCTGTGAGGTTGAGAGGCCCCTCATCAAGGACTTGAGATGTCAGGCCCAGTACTGATGACAGATTGTCTGTTGACAGGCTTGGCTGTGGGGTGGAGGAAGGAGGAGTGTAGTGGAGCTGTCTGGTCTGCAGCTGGGTGAGGTGAGGCATCTGTGGCGTGCGATAAACCTGGGCCTGGACTGGGAAGGTCTGCTTCTGCTGTGGGAAGTCCTGGTAGTCGTAGCCTTGGTAGGTGAGGGGCTGTTGAAAGCTGTGGAAGGGTTGTGACATCACCTGGGGTGGAGGAGCAGACCTGGACTGGGTAGGAGCAGCTTCAGCTGGGCCTTGAGGGTTGTGCAGAAGTGCTGTGATCTTCTGCTTCATCACCTGGTACTGGGCCTCGGGCAGCTGAGAGAGAGAAGTTCTGTGCTGGTCTTCATTGTGTCCCTGATCTCCAACAGCACACTGTGGTCCTGGCCCTCCAGTCTGCCTCTCTGCCTGCATCCTCTGGAGCTGGGGTGGGGGTGGGTTGGCCTCTGGTGGCTGCTGCTTCTTCCTCCATTTGTGACAGCATGGCATCATCCTCCACGGGATCCTCCATGTCCGCCGGAATGGGGAGTGCAGCTGTCGGGGGGATCTCTGCTGTGGGGCCCTCTGAAGACACCTGCCTGGACAGGGTAGCTGGCTCCTGGCTGGAAGAGGACTGGCTGTCTGTGGGCTGTCTGAGGGAGAGGGGTGTCAGAGGGGCTGCTCCTCGGTGGATCTCACCCTCCAGGAAACTGCACTTGGCCATGACGTACATCTCCCGGTCAGTGAGCTTGACAACAGCCTGCCGGATTTCTTGAGGTGCAGTTTGCCATACCAGGTGTGCATGTGCTTCCACCATCCCGGGAGTACTTCTGCAGTGTAGCCCAGGCTGTCTGCCTTGTCTCTCCAAGCTGCCTGCTTCTTCTTGGTGTCGCGATGGAGTCTGTGGCCCTTTCTCCAGAGGTACTCGTTCTCAGCCATTCCAGCACTTCATCCTCATGCTCCTCGGAAACAGTGTACTGTTTCCTCTCTCCCTTCTGCTTCCCTTGCCTCTTCCTCCCTCTGGCAGGGGCTTCAGCAGGGCCTTCAGGGGCTTGAGCAGCAGGGCCTTCAGCAGCAGGGCTTTGAGGGCCTTGGGGCTGGTCCACCACAGCAGCAGCAGCAGCAGCTTCAGTTTCAGAGTCAGTGCCAGGGGGTGGGATGCTGGTTCTGGCCTTCTTGCCAGGGCTGAAACGAGTAGGCATGGGCTTCCTCTTCTTGCCTGACTGACGAACCATGGTGTTCCTGCTAGATGTATCTGGCAGCACGTCTTTCCCCTATATGCTGACTGCGTGCGTGCTACATCCTTTTATATCCACAGAGCTGATGCAATTCATACTCCCCGCATGCGCAGTGAATGCTTTGCATCTGATATACATCCGTGCGGCATCCCCTTTGTTTTCTATAGGTGTCCATGATGCATCCGCCCCTTCCGCTATGCGTCCACTTCGAAATTCTCCCCGGAACCCTTTCGGAGATATCATCCGCTTCCATCCGCTTTCATCCGCTAGGCTTCCTATGAACATCCATTTAACATCCCCGCTATGTACTACTGATTCTGTGGGCATGGCTTGGTGGGCGTGGCAAGGGAAGGATACTGCAAAGTCCCCTTCCCTTCCCACCCCACTAACCTGCTTTCCAGCTCCATTCTCCTGGGCAGGGCAACCAAAGGAGACCCAGCCGATCAGCTGGGACTCAATGGGAGGCAGGGAATAGATGGGGTTGGCGGGGCCAGTCAGAGGTGGGATTGGCCGGTTCTCTGAACTACTCAAAATTTCCGCTAACCGGTTCTGTAGAACTGGTCAGAACCGGCTGAATACCCACCTCTGGCAACACTCCAAACAATGGGCTGAGGATACAGAAAGATCTTGAACATTGGGCGCTATCTAACAAAATGAAATTGAAGGGTGAAAAAAAAGTCAGATTCTACATTTAGGCAAGAAAAACCAAATGCACAGCTACGGTATAGGTGGTACCTTGCTCAATAGTAGTCACAGTTTTTAAATTTTTTTTATTTTTAATGTACAACAAATCCATTCCATTTCAACCATGCATTGATCAGGTACATATTTCAGTTATTTAATAATGTTCTTCTTGTCAAATGTAACAATACAACAATAATCACATTCCAATGTAAATAATATCAATGAAGTCCAATAATTTCTATCATTACTCTATAAATACATTCAATCCCTTTTAATTTGTTCTATTTTCTATCCATTGATAAAACAAATCCAGGCTCAATAGCACTAACTGTAAGAGGGATCTTGAAGTCTTAGTGGACAGCCAGCTAAATAGGAGCCAGCCCTATGCAGCAGCAACCAACAAAGCTAATGCAATCCTAAACTACATTAACAGAAGGATACAATCAAGATCAAGGGAAGTACTAATACCATTCTATAAAGCCTTAGTAAGACCACACCTAGAGTAATGCATCCAGTTTTGGTCACCACTTTATAAAAAAGATGTTGAGACTCTAGAAAGAGTGCAGAGAAGAGCAACCAAGATGATTGGGGACAGGAGACTAAAACATACGACAAACAGTTGCAGGATCTGGGCCTGGCTAGTCTAGGGAAGAGAAGGACCAGGAGAGACAGGACAGCATCTTCCAATATTTGAGGGGCTGCCCCAGAGAGGAGGAAGGGGGTCAAGCTATTTTCTAAAGCACCTGAACGCCAGACAAGGAATAATGGATAGAAACTGAACAAGGAGAGATTCAACCTGGAAATAAAGATAAAGTTTCTGACAGTGAGAACAATCAACCCATGGAACAGAAGTTGCCTTTGGAAGTTGTGGGAGCTTCATCACTTGAGACCTTCAAAAAGAGATTGGACTGCCATTTGTTAGAAATGGTGTAGGGTCTCCCACTTGGGCAGGGGGGTATACTATATGACCTATAAGGTACCTTCCAACTCTGATTATCTGTTATCTGTTAAATCCCACACCAACTGTGAGAGGGATTTCAAAGTCCTAGTGGACAACCATTTAAATATGAGCCAGCCATGTGCAGCAGCAGCCAAAAAAGCCAATGCAATTCTAGGCTGCATAAACAAAGAGATAGAATCAAGATCATGTGAAGTGTTGATGCCAATTTATAAGGCCTTGGTAAGGCCACACCTAGAGTACTGCATCCAGTTTTGGTTGCCACAATTTAAAAAAGATGTTGAGACTCTAGAAAGAGTGCAGAGAAGAGCAACGAAGAGAATTAGGGGACTGGAGGATAAAACATATAAAGAATGGTGGAATTGGGTATATCTAGTCTAATGAAAAGTATGACTCAGGGAGACATGATAGCAGTGTTCCAATATCTCAGGGGCTGCCCCAAAGAAGAGGGAGTCAAGCTATTCTCCAAAGCAATGGAAAGCAAAACCAGAAACAATGGATGGAAACTAACCAAGGAGAGAAGCAACCTAGAACTAAGGAGAAATTTCCTGATATTTAGAACAATTAATCAGCGTGAATAACTTGCCTCCAGAAGTTGTGAATGCTCCAACACTGGAAGTTTTAAAAAAGTAGTTGGATAACCATTTGTCTGAAGTGGTGTAGGGTTTTCTTCTGCCCAGGCAGGGGGTTAGACTAGAAGACCTCCAAGGTCCCTTCCAACTCTGTTATTCTACTCTATTGTGTTCTATATGTTTTTCTACCACTTCTCTTTCTGGGTATCTCTATTATTATTCTTTAAATGCCAAGTGTCACAATTTCTCTGTTCACTTCCCATCCAAACCAACCTAACTCCATTTGCCTGATATGGCAAGCTGTTACTAACATGGAATTTAAAACAAATGTTTAATACAAAATTTACATGAGAAAGAATGTCATTTTTATATGCAAAACAATGCTTTTCGAGATGGCTTTCACCCATAATTATTCTTCCTGGAATCTTCCTGGAAGATGAAAACTTATCACTTGGAACCAATGGCATAATAAATATTACGACTATTATGCCCTCTTCTCTCTGCCAAGCCACAGAATATGCTGACTCCATATAATTTGCAATTTGATATCACAAAAAAAAAAAAAAATCAATGGGACATTGGAGGGTATTTCTGAAATAGACTTGCTGTTTTACTATGCAGAAGAATAGACTGGCCCTTGCCAAGCCTTCAAAAAACTTTTTATGAGCTATATTCTGCTCCCTAGTTGTCACATCAAATCAAAAGTTAGATGGACAGGAACAGAGCAAGATATAAAGGAATATAAACATTTACTGTCAAACTGCACAACAGAAAGAAGACTGAAACATGTTTATCCTTCAGTAATACTGATGCAGTATTATTTGAGGCAGTAGTCTGGTGGTGGAAAAATGGAAGAATATCAGTGTTTGTGTTTGTGTACGCATACATATCAAAAATAGATTAGATAGACAGATAGACAGACAGATAGACAGATAGACAGATAGACAGATAGACAGATAGACAGATAGACAGATAGACAGATAGACAGATAGACAGATAGACAGATAGACAGATAGACAGATAGATAGATAGATAGATAGATAGATAGATAGATAGATAGATAGATAGATAGACAGACAGATAGAAAGATGTAGATAGATAGACAGACAAAAAGATGATACTTTAGCTAAATAGATGATAGATGATAGATAGATAGATAGATAGATAGGTAGGTAGGTAGATAGTGTTCTAGGACCAACTCTTTTCATACTCTACAACATAAAAACATAAAAACTTAGTTATGAATACATGGATACAGATAAGAAAAATAAAAAAAAATAAAAGAAACAATAGGACAGGGACAGCAGGCACATTGGTGCGCTTATGCACACTCCCTACAGACCTCTTAGGAAAGGGGTGAGATCAATAGTTGACAGTCTAAGGTTAAAGTTTTTGGGGTTTGGAGAAGAAACCACAGAGTCAGGTAGAGGAATCCACACATTGACCCCTCTGTTGCTGAAGTCGTATTTCCTACAATCAAGTTTGGTGCGATTAACCTTGAGTTTGTAACTATTGTGTGCTCTTGTATTGTTATGGTTGAAGCTGAAGTAGTCATTTGCAGGTAGGACATTGCAATGTATGATATAATATATTATACTTAGATTGGACCAAAGGTGGCTTAGTTGTAGGTTTTCTAGGTCTAGAATTTCAAGTCTGGTGGCATAAAGTATTCTGCAACAAGCAGAGGAATGGAGAACTCTTCTTGTGAAATATTTCTGGACTTTCTCAACTGTGTTAATCATATCAGATACGTAATGTGGGTTCCAGACTGATGAGCTGTATTCGAGTATTGGTCTAGCAAATGTTTTGTATGCTATAGTTAGTAGTGTGATATTACCAGAGAAGAAGCTACGTAGGATTAGGTTAACAACTCTTAATGCCTTTTGGCTATGTAGCTACAGTGGGCTCTAGCACTTAGGTCATTGGAGATGAGTACTCCAAGGTCCTTTACAGAGCTTGGATCATCAACAAGATCTTGACTATTCAGCCTGTATTTTAGTTTCTGATTTTTTTTTTGCCAATATGTAAGAGAGAGCATTTATTTGTTGAGATTTGAAGTTGCCATTTGCTTGACATTCTGATACAAAGTCAAGGTCTTTTTGGAGGGTAGCAGTATTGTCTGTGGTGTTGAACAGGTTTACATCATCAGGGAAGAGAACGCAGTTGCTCTTAATTTAAACACAAAAGTCATTTATGTATGAAGAGAATATGAAGAGAGTTGGTCCTAGAAAACTGCCTTGGGGGACACCACTGTTGACAGGTACATAATTTGATAGGACGCTCCCAATTTTGACCATTTGTTGTCTGTTTGACAGGAATGCTTCTATACAATTATGCAGGTGTCCAGAGATACCATAAGATTTTAGTTTTAGGAGTAGTTTGTCATGTACCACTGAATAAAAGGCTTTACAGAAGTCTATGTAGATTGCATCTATTGCTTTGCCCTGGTCGAGTTGTGTAGTCCATATGTTTTTGCAGTGTAAGAGTTGCAGATTACAGGATAGTTTTTTCCTGAAACCAAATTGTTTATTCGAGTAGGTTGTTTGTCTCTAAGAGGAGGAGGATGGATTGGTTAATAATTGATTCCATGACTTTACAGGTGACGCAGCATAAAGAGATTGGTCTGTAATATTCAATTACACTGGGATCTCCCTTTTTGACGATGGGGATGACCATGGCTTGTGACCATAGGTTAGGCAAGGAGCTGGCCTTGAAAGATTTTTCAAAGATGATGCTTAGAGGTTCGGCTATGGCAGTGAATAGCTTTTTAAAGAAGTAGGCACATATTCCGTCTGGTCCAATAGATAGAGATGGTTTTAGATTGCGTAGTGCTTTTTCAACATTGTCTTCTGTAAAATCGATATGTATTAGATCATTGTAGTTGTCTGTGGTTCAACTAGGAAATATTGGGCTTGATCCATTGCTGTTTACAAATACTGAGCCAAAGAATGTGTTAAAGAGGTTGGCTTTAATAGTGTTGATAGATCATAGATGGATTGCTCACTGGAAGGATAAAAGGGTAAATG
The DNA here is from genome assembly GCA_015471245.1 of Laticauda colubrina. Lineage (NCBI taxonomy): Eukaryota > Metazoa > Chordata > Lepidosauria > Squamata > Elapidae > Laticauda > Laticauda colubrina. The sequence continues at coordinate 2,837,713 of BLBF01000074.1, forward strand.
AACAGATCAGAATGTTACTGTTACAGGTTATGTACTAGAACTAGAGGTCAGTCCGATTGTACTTCTGATCACTTCCTATAAAATGCCATTAAATTCTGTTTCTCCAGACAGTAATTCGAAATACCAAATTGTTCATTGGCTTTTAAAACATAAGACGTATTTATGGTTAACAATCTGTACCTCCAAAAACACAATTAGGGGAGTTTAAGGGGGGGGGAAAAAAAAGACAAGACAGTCCATTTTCCAGAAAATAATTGCATTAAAAAAAAAGACGTCTAATGCAAACTTGGAACTACGTATCCAATTTTCCTAAACTTGGAAAGCATGAAGAAAGCAGAGGCTGAAAGTTGGTGACAGTCTAATGACCGTTTCCAAAAAAATGATAAAAATAAAACCCTAAAGAAAACAAAGGGAAGGTTGCAAAAGGAAGACATTTTAAGGACTATTGCTAAAGTGTCCAGAGGATTTTCTTGCAAAAGAGAAATTGGCAGGTAATGAAACTGATCAAATAACTCATCAAAGTTTTCTCCTGCAGACTTGTCTGTAGCAGGGGCGTCAAATTCCATTTCATTGAGGGTGAGCATCAAAGTTGTGTTTGTCCTGGTGGGGAAACGGGGGATGGGCGTGGCCACAGTGGGCATGGCCAGCTCAACGTCACTCGTGTTGGGGGAGGCACCCGTGGTGGCCAAGTGCTAAGGCAGAACTACCTTCAGATCCTCCCTCCTTCCCATTATAATCTCCCTCTGTTGTGGTTCGCCGGCAACAAGTGAGGACGACTGAGGTCTCAGAGAGTGAGGACTTGGATGAGGGGCCTGCGTGGGATGCAGGGATGGGGCCAGGACCATCAGGGAGGGGAA
>BLBF01000074.1:2898811-2953363 GCA_015471245.1 Laticauda colubrina
AAAGAAAGAAAGAAAGAAAGAAAGAAAGAAAGAAAGAAAGAAAGAAAAGAGAAATGATAAATATATTATAGAGAGAGGGAAGGGGAGAGAAAGAAAGAGAAATGATAGATATACATTGATAGAGAGGGGAGAGAAAGAAAGAAAAATGATCGATATATTATAGAGAGAGGGAAGGTGAGAGAAAGAAAGAGAAATGATAGATATATCATACATAAATAGAGAGGGGGAAGAAAAAGAAAGAAAGAGAAATTATAGATATATTATAGATAGATATAGAGGTGGGAGGTGATAGAGATATAAATGATAGATAAGCTAGAAATATAGATGAGATAGATAGAAAGATAGATATGATAAATAAAGCCAGAAATGATATAGATAAATATGATGATGGATGGACAGATGGACAGATGGACAGACAGACAGACAGACCAGATTGTGCTCCACTAATGGCCGGGTCCTTTTCATCAAAAGAAGTCTGATAATCTTGAAAATAAGAACCAGAAGAGCAGCTCACGAGGATGGTTGGTGAAGAGGGCAATCTTTATGGAGAATGCTTGAGACATTAAAATGTGTAAATATATGTAGAAGGGTAACCATCCCTGCAAGCAATGAATGTTTGCTAAAAGATACAAAACAAAGGGCTGTGCTTGTTTTGTGAAAATGAGGGTTGGGTAACCAGGATAAGTTTATGGAAGCTTGACGGCTGATTCTTAAAGGTGTTGGCTAAAACAAGAAGAAATCAGTCAAAAACGAAGGCCATCCATCTGGACGAAGGTGGATTGAATAGGAAATAAAATGACTGACCAGGACAACAGAAGTATGTTGGATTTGGTGGCCACAGAAAGAGAATGAATAAGGATGGGGTTCCTAAAATAAATATGCAAAAGAGAGTGAATTTGGCTGAGAGGGGAGCAGGACTTTAAGATCAATAAAGAAATCCAAGATAAGGAGGCGAGAAGAATGCAGGAGAAGCAGAGATGGATGGCCAGGATAGAAAAGCATGGAGTAATAAATGAACCCCCGCATTGGTATAAACTACTTTTAGCTATGTTTGTTTTCCTTTCCTTTTTTCTTATCTTCCTCCTTACTTCTTTTCTCCGCTCCACCCCACACCGCTTATCTCCAAGGGGAGCAAGAGTTGGGTGGACTACAGTGTTGATAGATCGAGATCTTCTGTCTGTCTGCTGAAGGTCAGGAATTCCCTGCAGACAGACGGACACATGGGTTGGCTTAAGGAGCTCACTTAAAAACAGAGCTTTCCTTGGTGATGTCTAGCAACTTGCAGTTTTCCTTTGAGGGAGCTTTTCCGCTCTGGGCGGGAGCTCCTGGATCTTAACATCCCACAAACTCCATTTTATTTGCAGGGATTTCTGTATTCCCCACAGGGGAAGGGGGGCACCCCTTGAAAACCCAAGGGCATAACAGGTTGAACTATCCTCTAAGCTGGCCTCCTCTTGAGAAGAGAACATCCTTACTCCCTTTCTTCCAAGGACTCCCTGCCTGGCCCCCCTCCCCCAAGTCTCTTCCCTTCTTCCTCCCACAAACCTGGATTGTAAAATATTTCCTGGCACATTCCAGCCTATTTCATTCTTGCTGACAGAAAATGCCTTCAGCAGATTCTTATTTCCGTAAAGGTCTTTTCTGGCTTCTTTGCTGAAGCAAAGAACGATCTCCATGGAACAAAAGTCAGAATCAAAATCAGAATAGAGCTGGAAGGGACCTTAGAGGTCTTCTAGTTCAGACCCCTAGTCAAGCAGGAGATCCTAGACCCGTGATGGCGAACCTATGGCACGCGTGCCACAGGTGGCACACAAAGCCATGCAAGCCGTAGGCAAACTTACCTCACTGCGCATGTGTGTGCCTCCCAGCTGATTTTTGGGTCCGTTTCAGTCCTTTTTTGGCCGCCCAGAGGCCTGAGGACAGCTACTGGGAGGCTGAAAAAGGACTGAAACAGGCCAAAAATCAGCTGTGAGGCGCAATGCAGGTAAGGGGGGGATTGCATGCGCATGCAAGGAGTGTAGGGGGGTGCACGCGCATTGCCTTCTGTGTGCTGGCATGTAAACACACAATTTTTGGCACAGGAGCCCAGAAAAGGTTAGCCACCACTGTCCTATACCATTTCAGACAAGTAGCTGTCCAGTCTCTTAAAAACCTCCAGTGATGAAGCACCCACCATTTCTGGTGGCAACTCGTTCCACTGGTTAATTGTGCTCCCTGTTAGGAAGTTTCTCCTTAATTCCGGGTTGCTTCTCTCCTTGGTTAGTTTCCATCCATTGTTTCTTGTCTTGCCTTCTGGTGCTTTGGAGAATAGCTTGACTGCCTCTTCTTTGTGGCAGCCCCTCAGATACTGGAATCCTGCTATCATGTCACCCCTAGTCCTTCTTTTCTTTAGATTAGCCAAACCCAAATCCTGCATCTGTTCTTCATATGTTTTAGTCTCCAGGCCTTTGATCCTCTTAGTTGCTCTTCTCTGCACTTGTTCCAAAGTCTCAACATCTTTTTTGTAATGTGGTGACCAAAATTGGTTGCACTATTCCAGGTGTGGCCTTACTAAGGGTTTATATGGTGGTACTGATACTTCATGTGATTTTGATACTATGCCTCTGTTTATACAACCATGGATTGTATTTGGGTTTTTGGGATGCTGCTGCACATGGCTGGCTCATGTTTAAGGGATTGTCCCCTCCCTTGCAAAATTTGGCACATTCCCAAAATCAATGGAAAAAGTCCCTGACTTAAGGTATCCCTTATGGTTGCCCGTGTTTGTGGCCTTGCGCAAATCTTTGCAGGTTGTGTTAAATGGGAGGGGGATTGAGGCTCTTTCAAACAGAAAGGCCAACCCTGTTGAGTTGGCTAATGGAGCACAGCTGGAGCAATATCACACCTACCCTAATGGAAGGATTTAGTTTAGTTTAGCTTATTGTCATTGAACCTCCTTCAACGAAGGTATATGTCTTCAGTGTACAATTGATGACTACGAAAATAAACACAAGCACACATCCCTCACACTCCATGCATTGAATTGAAAACCCCTGATATTGCATTAATATTGCACTATGCAGTTTTCTCTCTCTTCTATGACTCCAGGGCTTAATGCTGGCCCGCTGCATTCAGTAAAAGGCTCCTTCTCAACAAACTTCCATGGCTCAATCTGCCAAAGGAGCCCATATTGGAAGGAGGAATGCCTACACTGATTCTGTTGCCTCTTAGCTTCTCTTCCAAGACATGAGTTGGCCTCCTTGTGTAAGCCAACTGTGAAGAGACACCTGATCAGGGCAGGCTGAGTGCAAGGCGCTGCAGCAACAGATCTTCTCCACTGCGGCAAACAAACAAATGAGGAATCCAAACATGGCTTCCCAGGGGAAAGCTCCATCCTTCATTAGCCACCAACAAGGGAACCTGAGAGGACTGTGTAGATTAATTTGATGTGGGGGTAGAAGCGCAGGATTCGGAGGGAATATACCACTCCCCACCCCCCATTTAAGCCGTGGCAGCTTCAGAAAAACCTTATTTTAGAAGGAGAGTTTATTACAACAAGGATAGTAATTTTTCTTTCTGAAAGGAGGTCCGCTGGGAACTGGAAAAGATATTTTTAGGATGCTTCCTTCAATTGTCAGCCCTGCCAGGAAAAAAAAAAAAAAATCATTACTAGGTGAGCAAATTCTACTGTATTTGTAAAACTGCAAATCAGGATATTGCAAGCGTGATAATACACATCTTGCACGATCCTTTTTACAGCTTGAGAAGTGAGGGAGTGTCTTTCTCCACCCATTATGCAACTGGGGGGTGGTATCTATAGACTTACAGTTTAACAGAGTTGGAAAGGACCTTGTAGGTCATCTAGTCCAACCCCCTGCCCAAGCAGGAGATCCTACGCCATTTTTTGACAGGTGGCAGTCCAGTCTCTTTTTGAAAGCCTCCAGGGATGAAGCTCCCACAACTTCCAAAGGCAACTTCTGTTCCATTGGTTGATTGGTCTCCCTAGGTTGAATCTCTCCTTGATCAGTTTCCATCCATTGTTCCTTGTCTGGCCTTCAGGTGCCTTGGAGAACAGCTTGACCCCCTTCCTCCTCCTCTCTGGGGCAGCCCCTCAAGTATTGCTCTCCTGTCTCCCCTGGTCCTTCTCTTCCCGAGACTAGCCAGGACCAGTTCCTGCAACCATTCATCGTATGTTTTAGCCTCCAGTCCCCTAATCATCTTTGTTGTTCTTCTCTTCACTCTTTCCAGAGTCTCTACATTTTTTTTTAATAGTGTGGTGACCAAACCTGGATGCAGTACTCTAGGTGTGGTCTTACTTACTAAGGCTTTACAGAGTGGTATTAGAACCTCCCTTGATCTTGATTGTATCCCTCTGTTAATGCAACATCGGATTGCATTAGCTTTTTTGGCTGCCACCAAATATGTCGGCTCATATTTAGTTGGTTGTCCACTAAGACTCTAAGATCTCTCTCACGTTTACTGCTATTAAGCCTGGTTTCACCCAGTCTACTATCTGTGTGCTTGTGGTTTTTCTTGCCTAGGACTTTACTTTTCTCTCCATTGAATTTCCTTTTGTTAAATAGGGCCCAGGGTTCAAGTCTGTCAAGATCCATTTGGATCCTGAGCCTATCTCCTACGGTGTTACTTATTCCTGGCAGCTTCCTCTTTGCTGGCAGGAATTGCTCTTTGGATCTATGCTTCGTTTACCTGTCCATTCCCCAGGCAGCATCTTTTTCCTTCATCCTCCAAGGTCATTCACACATCCCATTGTATTGAACTTCCGCTTCATTGTCGTTCACACATTCCATTGCACTCTGGGTCCCAAATCTCACTTGGGACTAAGATTTCAGGGCTCTGAGGAATTAGGGGGGGGCAGGGTTTTCTCTAACTGTTCCTGCTTTGCATTGGCATGGATGTATCCATGAAACATCCCAGCATTTCTCAAACCCAATAACTTTGAGAAGATGAGTGGAGTTCAGCTTGCTAGCTCGAGGACTCTGGGAATCAAAGTCCGCGCATCTTAAAAGTTGTTGAGGTTGAGAAAGATTGGTCTTATGCAGCTTTAATTGGCTACAAGATACCTCAAGGCAGGGGAGAGGAAGTTCTGCAAATTCTGTTTGGTTGGGTTCCAATTCCTTCTTGTGGGCAAGCGTAAGGCTATTAAGATAAATAATCCAGGACTTCCGGTTTCAGCTTCTTCAGCGACAGACCGAAACCTCGTCTCTGCGAGGCTTCGATCCATGCTCGCTGCTGGAGCGCCCCGAGCCAGCTGGTTTCAGGGCTAAGCCACCCCGTAGAGGTGGTGAAGTGGGGGGAGACTGCCAGCAGGGCTGGGGACAACCGCATCTCTCCTCCCCAGCTGGCCATTACTCCCTTTCCCAAAGGTGGTTGCAGCGATGGTTAGAAATGGTCACCACAAAGAAGAACACAACCGGAAAAGAATGTGCAGGAGGAAGATAAGAAGAGAAAGTTTTGGTTGACCGGGTCAAACAGCAAAAGCAACAAATAAGGTACCCTGGAATTTAAACTGTTAAAAAACAATAACATTGTTCCCTAAGAAGATTTTTAAGCTGCAGAGGAGAGAGAAAAGGGAAAAGATTTGGTTTTCTCCTTTTCCTATACTGACAGCTAAGAGAGTTAAACGAGAAATTGGAAAAAAATCCACTTTGACATCAATAGGCATTTAATGCTGAAAATAAAAAGTCAAAGGGATAATAAAGATTTCTGGATAATTAAAAGCTTTTGAAAACAGGAAAGGAGAGAAAAAGAATAAAAGGGTAGGATCTGGAAGGGAGGAGACTGCCTGGAATTAAAAAAAGAATTTACAACAAAATCTCAACAAGACTTCCAAAAGATACATTCTAACTGAAATATCGCAACAAAAACCCCAGGAAGAGAAAGTCGAAAAAGAAATAAGAAGATAATAACTCGGGACTATCTGGATTACTTGATGATTTCTGGATTCTTGGTTATTGTTTTGAATGACTAAAATCAATCGGGTGGTTGTTTAAAACTGTTTAAAATGGCTCCACTTTTAGAAGAACTGAAAATGGAACTTAAAAAGTACAAAGAAGATGCACAAGAAGGGGGAGGTTCTTTTGGCTTCGTATTTCAGTTTTTAGAAATGGAGATTTGGAATTAAGAGAAACAACAAGAAATGCCTGCAGAACAAGAAGATTGCAACAAAGAAGAAGTCATCTTTAATGAACAAGTAATCTTCGATGGGGGAGGGAAGGAAAGGGGGGACAGAGAATGGAAAGTTTAAGATTGGGAAAAACAACTCCCCCCCCCAAAAAAATAGAGTGAAAAATAACTATAAAATCAGAAAGCAACAGAAGAGGGAAATGCAGAAGAGAGAATTAGAACTAGAGAGACAAGGGGGTAAAAGGGGAGGGAGAAGATGAGAGGGAAGAAAGAAAGGAAAAGAAGTTATGAAGGACAGAAGCAAAATATAGAGAAACAGGGCCTATTTAGAGATAATGGGTGAAAACTTAATGGGAAAAGGGATTCTGCAAAGATACATAAGATAGCATGGTTATATTAGAAGCACAAATAATTTTAGAAAATATGAAACAATGTATGATTAAAATTTCTGATAAAATAGCTGTTGTAATTCAGTGGAATGCTTGTCAATAAATAAATGTAACAAAAGGCAGATTTAATGATTTATAAAACATATGAGAAGAGAAATAAGGGAAAAATTAATTATGGAGATTATATGTGTTTTTAAGGAAGTATGATATTTAATTGAAAAGAAGTGTTAAAGATGTTAAGATTTTAATGATGATTAATGATAGAACTGAACTGGAATGGAATGAGGGTTTATAATTACATATATTTACAATCTTTCTTTCTTTTTTTAAAATGAATATAGTGTGTGTTATAAGAATGTACCAAGCAGAATTTGATTGGAAGTTATGTATTATGTATTATATTGAAGGTCATAAACTTAAGGAATATATTGAAGTTTAAATAAGAGTTGAATGGATGTAATTAAAAGATATAAAGGTGTTATACTCCAATTAATAACTACAGGAGAAAATTTGTTTAATGAGAAAAGATAATATGAAATAGAAACAGAACAGACAGACAAAAGTATAAATATAATAATTTGAATTGAGATGAGATAATCAAAAAAAATTGAGAAAATTAAAAGAAGGGAAAAACTACATAGAAAATGTAAAATAGTGGAATAATGGAATAGAATACAAAAAGGAGCATGAAATTGAGTTTTGTGTCTGTATAAAGAAATTCAACCCGGGACCATGCCATTTTCAAAAAAAGATGTTTTACTTGTATTTTTTGTGTGAAAAACCCCCCCCCCCCCCCCCCCAAAAAAAAAAAAAAAAAGATAAATAATCCAGAACTTTTGTTTATCTGGCCAGCATTCTTGGGGATTAGTGGGAATGTGTGTGAGGAGCTGGAAGAGGCCAGAGGCTGCTTCATCAGGGCTACTGACTCCACAGTCCACAAATACTTAACGATCCCCAACACTATTTAGCCTGCTTGTCTGTCACCTTCCAGGGCTAAATGAATTCCAGTCCATCTGAAATTCATCTCAATAGTGCATAGAGAAGAACTTCAATCAATCAATCAATCAATCAATCAATCAGTATAGAACTGGAAAGGACCTTGGAGGTCTTCTAGTCCAGCCCCCTGGTCAAGCAGGAGAACCTATACCATTTCAGATAAATGACTGTCTAGTCTTTTCTTAAAAACCTCCAGTAATGGAGTGCCCACAATTTCTGGTGGCAAGTTGTTCCACTGGTTGATTGTCCTCCCTGTTAGGAAGTTTCTCCTTAATTCCAGGTTGCTTCTCTCCTTGATTAGTTTCCATCCATTGTTTCTTGCCCTCTGGTGCTTTGAAAAATACCTCCCCCCCCCATCTCTTCTTTGTGGCAGTTTCAAAAAGTTTGTGAAATAGTTGTGTATAGTTGTGCAAGCTCAGAAGCTCATTCCCCTTTTTCCTTTTCTATGCACCAGGGATCGAATGTGCCAATGAGATCGACGAATGCCAAGATGACCCTTGTGAAAATGGCGGTACCTGCGAAGACACCATTGCCGACTATATCTGCCATTGCACCTTCAACCCAGATGGCATCTCCTGGGGTGGGAAGAACTGCTCCGTGGAGCTCACGGGGTGCAAGGCTCACAACTGCCAAAATGGGGCATTGTGTGTCCCCACCTTCCAATTGGAGGCCCACGGCTACCTGTGCCAATGTCCTCCTGGATTTTATGGGCCCACCTGCACCACCCCAACTACCTTCTCCCTCACAGACAATGGCTACCTCTTAATCAACGCATCTGCAGATGATAAGAACACAAGTGGCCATGGAGCCAGCGTGGCTCTTCGGTTCCGGACCACCCTTCTCAATGGCCTCCTTTTCTACCGAGGTCACCAAACGGAGCATCTGCTCCTGGAACTCTACGCTGGCCTTCTCCAGGTGATGCTCGTGAGCCAGGAGGCCAATGTATCTTTCACACTGGAGGCACCTCCAGTGAACGATGGCCATTGGCACAAGGCGGAAGTCTCTCTGCGAGAGTCTCTTGAATTCAGGCTGTGGCATGAAGCTTGCCAAGGAGGCATCTGTCTGTTCAGCCATCCCCTTGGCGAGACCACCCCTGTTTCTCTACTACCCTCATTTCTGAATATTTACGTTGGTGGGGTTGAAGAGACCTTAATGATCAACTGCACGAGACACTTTACTGGTTGCCTGGAAGACCTTCAGATTGACTCGAAGATACTCCTACCAGAGGACGTAGAAGGTCTGCAGCTTCTTGGATTTCAGCTGGGTTGTGAGAGAACGGAGTGGTGCCAGTCTCAGCCTTGTTCCCATGGTGGTCAATGTGTTGACTTCTGGACTGACTTCCGCTGTCATTGTTCCCGGCCTTACGAAGGCCACACTTGCTCCTACGGTGAGTAGCATGAGAGGGCTCCCATTAATCTCCTCAAGAGAGAGAGCAGGAATTTGGGTAAGAAATAAAAATATTTTCAGGAACAATGATAGGAGACGGTGGTAGGTGGGGAATACATCTGCTTTCTTTTGGTAGAATAATAGGAATTTGTTTTGGGTCCTTATCCACAATGAAGGAAGACAGAGAGAAGTTAGTGCCACAACCATTAAATGGCCCCATGTAACAGTGTAACAGAGTTTGAAGGGACCTTTAAGGTCTTCTAGTCCAGTCCCCTGCTCAAGCAGGAGACCCGATAACATTTCAAATAAATTCAGTCTCTTCTTAAAAGCCTCCAGTGTTGGAGCGCCCTCATAACTTCTGGAGACAAGCCATTCCATTGATTAATTGTTCTAAGTGTTAGGAAATTTCTCCCTAGTTCTAGGTTGCTTGTCTCCTTGATTAGTTTCCATCCACTGCTTCTTGTCCTGCCTTTAGTGCTTTGGAGAATAGTTTGACTCTCCTCTTCTTTGGGGTAGCCCCTCAAATATTGGAACATTGTTGTCATGTCACTCATAGTCCTTCTTTTCATTCATCTAGACCAGGGATCCCCAAACTTGGCAACTTCAAGATTTGTGAACTTCAACTCCCAGAATTCTCCAGCCAGAGAATTTTGGGAGTTGAAGTCCACAAAGTTGCCACGTTTGGAGACACTCAATTCCTGCATCCGTTCTTTATATGTTTTAACCTTCAGTCCCCTAAATGTACATTATTCAAGACTTTTCTAGAGCCCAGAACTCCATAATCCTCTGAAAAACTGTCCCCTCAAGCAGAAGCCATTCTGAAAACTCTTAAAGAGATGTGATGGCTGAACCCATAGCAGTTTCCAAGTAGTTTGGTCTCCTTGGCTCAGAAATGGAAAGCTTTTTTTCCTTCTCTCTCTCTTTTCCAGAGTCACCTGCAGCAACATTTGGCCAGGACAATTCTTCTAGTTTTGCCACCTTTGAGGTTCCCAACAGCCTCGGGCCCAATTTTAACCTCTCCTTTTTTATCCGGACACGGAAGGCCAGTGGCCTCATCTTCCAGATTAGCAATGGAAGCGACATTTTCCTTACAGTCTACCTGAAGGACAGGAAGCTCCGGATCGAGTCGCCGTCGGCTGCTTCAGTGGGGCCTCCTGGAAATCTGGCCGATGGCACCAGACACTTTGTGGTGCTCTCCTTCCATGAAGGCTTTGCTTGGGCCAGCCTCCTTAACAGAGAAGAAGAGCTGGGAGATCTGGCCGTCACCTTTCTTGCCACTAATTTTGAGATCCACGTGGGTGGGCTCCCCCACCAAGAAAATCTGGAGTCTTGGGGAGGCCCTTTTAAAGGCTGCCTGCAGGATATCCAACTCAATCACCACCAGATGCAGTTTTTCCCTCCTCCAGATAACGGAAGCCTTCCACAAAACGTGTATGTGGGGCGAAATCAGAACGTTGTTCCAGAATGCCTCTCAGATAATGCCTGCAAGGTAAGGACCAGGCTGAAGGGGGGCCCAGACGTACCCAGATATGGCTGAATGTGGGGAAAACGTCTCTATGCACAGGATGAAATGATGCACTGGGTGTCAGGATGACCCCCATTAAAATCATAAGTCTTGAGAGAAACTTCCAAAACTTGGGCATTAACATGTCCGTCACTGCCTGGGTGTAGCCGACTCTGAGACACATCATTCATTGTCACTCTTGACCCTGGTTTCCCCCCACTTCTGTGGGTGTAGCCTAATTCATATTCCCCAATGGGACACATCCATAGCCCAGAGTCATCAATCATGCTCTCCAGTTAGAATTTTGCAGAAACTTCAGTCACCTAGTTACTATCTTTGAAAACATTTGTGGAATGCACTTTCAGTTTGCATGCTGCCGCACTGCTTCCCCCTCCTTTTCTATTGGCAACTCTAAAAAGACCATAGAAATATCTTATGAGTTGGCAGTGGGTTGGACCAGTGGCCAGTATACTTGCAGCCTTATACTCTGAGAGATTGTTAAATTGTGGGGGGACATCAAACAGTTGATGATTACGGGCAAAATAAGAGCTGAGCAGAACACCTCTTGCTAAGCCTCAGCTGGTGACATGACTTCCGTGGACAAGACTGTGGCAACCAACTTTGTCAGAAGAAAGTGTTGTGTTGCGCAGTGGCTCACACGTTCATGCTGAAGCGCTTCCAATTCAGGAAGCCTCTGGGGGGGGGTGGCAGCTTCTGCTATAATCTGGTTTGGAGAATAGCCTGAGATGAGACTGATGAGCCTAGCTTAGATGCTCCAAGAGATATAGCCTTTCCTTGCTGTGTTTTTACTTCTCATGCGGCCAAAAGGAGAAAGATCTGGAGAACAAGACTAAGGAAAGCCAGCAAGGTGAGGTATGGATCTTCTCTTTATCTTCAACATGTCCATTCATGTCCCCAAGCTGTGATTATATGAAAAAAAAAAAATAAACATCTCCAGCTGCAAGGATGCACCTTCTCTGCATGCCTTGTGGTCATCCAGCCTTGCCATGGGTTGGATCTATGGGACTAGAGTGGCATTTCTCAACCTTGGCAGAATTCTGTTGAAGTCCATCATGTGGACAAGGCTGAGAAACACTGAAATAGAGGCACCAAGGAATGGGAATTATAATGGTTGAGGTTCTGAATTCTATTACACATTGGATCATCCCTGATTTGAACACCGAGAGACAGATTTCCTCAGGTTGAGTCCAACCCTCCCACCTCATTCAATAATCAATCAGACCTCATCCAACACGCAACATCTTTGGCTGGAAGGCTACTCTTCAAAGACTGCAAGTCTTGGGGAGAAAAGGAGCATGCAAGCGTGGTGTCTCACCAATATTCAATTTTTGTGTGTGGCACAGAGGAATCAAAAGAGAGAGTGTGCGGTGGGCTATAGGTGGAGCTCTCGCTTCAACATCAGGAGGCTGTGAGTTCAATCCTAGGTAGAAGCTGATATTTCTCTCTCTGGGCACAATGAGAATATATCTGCTGAACAAAACTCCACATTGGCAATAGGAAGGGCATCTAGCCAGTAAACACTCAACTCCATTCAGTTGCCCCAACTCCACCCCGCAAGGGATTACAGGGTCATTAAACTATGACAGAGGAATCAAAAGAGAGAAAACTGGGTAGTTGCAGGTGGTGGATAGGTACAAATAGAAATTAAATCTGGATGTACCAAGAAGTACAAAGAAGATGTAGATATGCAATTATACCTATATTCCATATCCACTACCAGCTACAGAACCCAGCTTTCTTAATCATTTAACCCAGGGCTCTCCAACCTTGACAACTTTATGACTAGTGGACTTCAACTCCCAGAATTCTTTATCCAGTACGAGGGATTTTGGGGATTGAAGTCTACAAATCGTAACATTGCCAAGGTTGGAGCCCTTGTAAGCTCCATTTCATTTCCAGGGAGAAAACCTTTCTCCTGAGCATGTTTCTTCTATCTTTCAGTCTTCACCTTGCCTCAACGGTGGACTCTGTTCTGTCACCTGGAATGATTTTAACTGCAGTTGCCCCTCCAACTTCACAGGAAAATGTTGTGAGATGAAAGTCTGGTGCCAAAGTGATTTGTGTCCTCCACCTACCACTTGTGTGGATGTCGCCTCTGGTTACGTTTGTAAGTGTTCTTCCTCCAGGAATCATAGACAACTGTAGAAGTGTCCTTTTTTTTTTTTTTTTAACAGTGTCACACAGGATCTGGGGACCCTTTTCTTCTGCTCTCAACCGACTACAAATCAGCCTGCTACTTCTTTTAAAAACATGGCTTTGAAGTATTAGATAGTTTCTAATCCAAGTCATGGGGACATGCCACAAATCCTGAACATTCTTCTTTGTAAGCCTCTGTACACTCCATTTTTCATTCCTGGAAGTTTAAATTAAATTTAAACAAGAGTTTTTCCACCTCCCTCTGAAAAGAAGCTCAAGAGATAGGATTCATGATATCCACTTGTTTAGTTCTCAGTTTTAACTTCAAGGAATTTTCATTTTGTTATGACTTCTGTTTCCTCTCAATGTGCCAAGGGTGTATTTTTTCAGGAGGCAACTGGACTTTCTTTTCTTTGCTTTTGAAGACGTTTCGCTTCTCACCGAAGAAGCTTCTTCAGCTCTGAGTGGATGGTGGGGAATGGGAGGATATATACAACAGAATTCTGGAGAACCAGTAGTGGAAATTTTGAGTAGTTCAGAGAACCGGAAAATGCCACCTCTGACTGGAGATTTTACAGTATCCTCCCCCTGCCACGCCCACCAAGTCACGCCCACAGAAATGGTAGTAAAACATTTGAATCCCACCACTGATTTATACTCCTTGCAGGCAGCTGGTCATTTGCATCCTTTTCGAGGGTTGTTGAGGCCACTTGGAGGTTTTTCTGTGTCCTCACCACCTGAATAGTGCTCCTGGTTCCTGTAGTCTGCAATTTTTCCTCCGGATATAACTGCCAAATGCTTCAATGACCCTCTAAAACAGGGGTGTCAGACTCCTGGCATTATGGCATCATCACATGACATATTGGGACTTTTCCCCCCTTCGCTAAAATGGGCGTGGGTGGGGCCAGCACCTGACGCATCCAGCCCACGGGCCAGGAGTTTGACAGCCCTGCTCAAAAAGGATGCAAACGACCGGTTGTCTGCAAGGAGCATAAATCCTTCCATTCCCCACCATCCAGTCAGAGTTGAAGAAGCTTCTTGGATGAGAAGCAAAAGTCTTCAAAGAAAAATCAGAAAGTCCAGTTTCCTGGAGGACTGAGAATCTCTAGGGCCATGATGGCATACCTATGGCACGCATGTCACAGGTGGCACGCACAGCTATTTGTGCTGGCACGTGAGCTGCAGCAAATTTACCTCACTGTGCATATGCACAACTCACAGCTGATTTTCAGCCTCCCAAAGGCTTGAGGAAGGCTTCTGCGGGCTTCTACAAGCTTTGTAGGCCGAAATCTAGCCCTGTTTTGTCATTTCCGGTATTTTCGGAAAAACAGGAAGTGATGAAACGGGGCTAGATTTCAGTCTACAAAGCTTCTAGAAGCCCACAGAAGCCTTCCTCAAACCTTTGGGAGGACAAAAAAGGCCTCAAACCAGGCAAAAATCAACTGTGAGGTGCAGTGCAGGTAAGGGGGTGGTGGGGTGGGGTGGGAGGTGGGGGATTGCGCGCACATGTGGGGTACATGAGGGGGAGCATGCATTGCCTTCTGGGTGCTGGCACGCGAGCGTGAACATGCAAGCGTGCACACAATTTTTGGCACAGGAGACCAAAAAGGTTAGCCACCACCGCTGCTCTAGGGATTTTCCTCTGTTTGATTTCTCTTCTCAATAAAATCTGGTTATATATCTAGGTCAGCTGAGTATTTTGCTCCTTGCAATGGCCTTAGAATGGTCTTTGACTTGAGTGTTCATCTTCCTTGAACTTTCTGTAGAGGTACTCCTTGGTGTCTCCATTGCGCAGTCCTTCCACTTGCGACCTTTGATTACCATGTCATCCTGCAGGTCTGGCCAATGCCACATTTGAGGAGCAGGATGTAGTTGAATTCACAGCAAATATGTCCATCACCAGAGCTCTTCACAGCCTTCGCCTGGACTTCAGAACGCGGGACGATGACGCTGTCTTGATGCAAGCCGTGGAGGAAGTGGATTCTCTTCTGGTGGCTATTCAAAACTCTTCGCTCCTGGTTGAAATCCGGAGTGGGAATGGAGTCGAGGGAGTAAACCTTCTCAGGCCCACACCCATCTCTGATGGCTCATGGCACACCCTCTTGTTGACCATGGAAGAGCCCTCGGCCTATTCGTCAAGGTGGCACCTCCAACTGGATGATTCCACCAATACAACCCTCCTAGGAAATGCGGGCAACCTGGATTTCTTAAAAAGCAACACATTTATTGTCTTGGCTGAAAACTTCACAGGTTGCCTCGGACATGTAGACATCGGGGAGCTCCTTTTGCCCCTGGCCAGCCACCCTCTTTACCCACAGCCGGAACAATTCGTTCAGGTGTCCAGCAGGCCCCTCCTTCTGGGCTGCCGGGGAGAAGACATCTGTTCTTCCAATCCATGCCACCACAAAGGCTCCTGCTTGGACCTCTTTAACGCCTTCAGTTGTGCCTGTCAGCCTGGGTGGGAAGGGCCACTGTGTGAGACCAACACGGACGACTGCAAATCTAACCCGTGTCTTCACGGCGAGTGCAAAGACCTGGTGGGAGACTTCCAGTGTGTCTGTCATAAGGGTTTCATCGGGAAACGTTGCCACATCAACGTAGATGACTGCGTGAGGCACCAGTGCCAGAATGGAGGGATCTGTGTGGATGACGTCTACAGCTACTCCTGCAAATGCCCACCAGAATACTCTGGCCCCCTCTGCGAGTAAGTCTCTAGGAAGTCTGGCAAGAATGAGAATTCTGGAGATTTTTTTTTTCTTTGCTCTTTCTTGGAGTTGGGGCACGAGGTAGGAGCTGGGAGTTTGCAGGGGTTCAGGAGAGCCCCTAGATAAGATTCGGTGCAGTTTGAAGAACCCCCAAATCCCACTCCTGGCTGGCCCCGCCCACCCTACCCACTCCTCCCATGAGTCTCCACGCAACCCATTTTGGATGCAGGTAAGTGCATCCAAAGGCCTCCTGGAAGTTCAGGAAGGCCAGAAATGGGCCTGTTTCTGGCTTCTAGAGAGCCTCTGGAGCCCGCGGAGGCTGTTTCCACCCTCCCGGAGGCTCGAACAAAGCACCTGGAGCCCAGGGAGAGTAAAAACATCTCCCCCACCATGGCGCAGGCTGACTAGGCCACGCCCACCACCCCACCCAGCTACCGGGCAGAGAACCCGTTGCTAAAATTTTTGAAGCCCACCACTGGAGCTGTGGGAATCCCACCCCAACCTTTCTTTCCAACCAGACGTCCCAAACATGTTTTTTCCAAAAGCCAAATATGGATTTTCTTGGTTCTTTTCCATGAAAATGTTTTGCTTCTGATCCAAGAAGCTTCTTTAGTTTTTGCAGGAACCCCATATGATGAACAGCTGCAGGAACTGGACATGGCTAGACTAGTAAAGAGAAGGACCAGGGGAGACATGGTAGCAATCCTCCAATATTTGAGGGGCTGCCACAGAGAGGAAGAAGGGGTCAAACTATTTACTCAAGCACCTGAGGGCCAGACAAGGAATAATGGATGGAAATTGAACAAGGAGAGATTCAACCTAGAAATGAGGAGAAATTTTCTGACAGTGAGAACAATCAACCAACAGAACAGAAGTTGCCTTTGGAAGTTGTGGGAGCTTCATCACTGGAGGTTTATAAGAAGAGACTGGACTGCCATCTGTCAGAAATGGTGTAGGGTCTCCTGCTTGGGTGGAGGGTTGAACTAGATGACCTCCAAGGTCCCTTCCAACCCTGTTAATCTGTAAGTAAGAAGTTCTAAAGAACTGAAGAAGCTTCTTGGATGAGAAGTGAAATGTTTACAAGGGGGAAAAAAACAAGGAAGTCTAGTTGGCTTTGGGAAGAAGCACCTTTGGGACAACTATGATCTGGATGATTGAGAATCTCATAAACTTTTTTCCAACCAGACCATCTACTGTTATCTCAGTCCTAACTTCCAAACAGTGCAGGAGGAAAATCACCAAACCATCTACTGTCATCTCAACCTCCAAACAGGAGGACAACCTCTTTGCTGACTACATAGATCAGTGGGACAGCAGAAGCAAGGAGAGTGAGACACACAGAAACTTGGCATACACACAAGATTGCTGGCTACCATTTGAAAACCTGGGTTTCCTCTGCAGAAGACTTCTTTGAATGGCAATAACTTTTTGCACATTCAGAGAGGCGGTGAGACTCGTGGTAGCTGGTGATGGGAAAGTTCTCTGCCCACAAAGAGGTCATATGGGCTGGAGGGATGAACCCAATTCAGGAGCTTCTACCCGTTTTCCCTGAAAATAAGACCCAACTGGAAAATATGCCCTGTCATGATTTTTCCAGGGTGCTCGTAATAAAAACCCTGCCCCCAAAATAAGCCCCAGTTCAGATTGTCAGCCAGATGGATGCATTTACAGCTATTTCCCTGAAAATAAGACCTAACCAGAAAATAAGACCTAATGCATATTTTGTAGCAAAAATTAATATAAGACCTGGTCTTATATTTTTTTTTAGGGGAAACATGTTAGCTTTCTTCTGGAGTTCCCCAGCAAGACCTTCTCTTTAATCTTTCAGCTCCTTTCCATTAGTAGCTGTTGGCATGAGAAGACCTGACCAGGCTACGACCACCAGCCAGGGTAAAAGCAATTGTCCCATGGCTCACCAAAGAGTCTTCTGCAAGAAGCCATTTCCTGAAGTGCTTGAGAAGTTCCATTCCTTCTCCTCTCTCCCGTTATCAGACTAAAAGTCTGCAGAAGCAATTGGTAGCCCACTTTTTAAAGAACGCTTACAGATGTCTAGTTTCTAAATCAAGATTCTTCTCCTCTTTCTTTTCTTTTTTCTTGTTTTAAATTCCCAGGTGGCCCTTCCCTCCTGAACAATGTGGCAAGAACTTCACCTGTTTGAATGGTGGCCAATGCATGAGTGGTCCCTGGGGAGCCAACTGCAGCTGCAAGACTGGCTACACGGGCATGAAGTAGGATGACAGTTTTGACTCTACAACTTTCCAGGATTAAAGGGGACTCTGTCAGGATTCTGGCATTTATCCCATTTAAATCATGAGTCTCGAGCCAGACTTCCAAAACTTCAAAATTTACATTCAGGTTGATTGGGAGTTAACATGTCTGGCACTACCTGGGTGTAGCCAACTCTGAGACACATCATTCATTGTCATCCTTGACCCTGGTTTTTCCCCCACCCCCCTGGGTGTATCCTAATTCATATTCTCCAATGGGACACCTCCCTAGCCCAGAGTCATCAATCATGCTCTCTAGTTAGAATTTTGCAAGGCAGAAACTTCAGTCAGCTAGTTACTATCTTTGAAAACATTCATGGAATGCATTTTCAGTTTGCAAGCTGCTCCACTGCTCCCCCCTCCCATTCTGTTGGCAACTCTAAAAGACCATAGAATTAATTAATGAGTTGACATTCGGCTTCCCTCACTTCTTGAAAGTGACCTGTACAACACAAAAGGAAAACCCCATTAAAAAACCCTGTTTTGCCTCTTTGATCTTCATCCCATTCCTCGTTTCTATAAGGCCATGATTGATTCCTACCTCACTTTATTTCCAGGTGCCAGATCAACATCAGTGACTGTGACCCCAACCCCTGCAAAAATGGGGGAACGTGTCAGCACTCCACGAATCGTTTCTGGTGTATCTGCAGTGCCAACTACGCTGGAGAATATTGTGATTTCAGTGTAAGCAAGATTCTCTCTTTTCTTTTTTTCCAGAATGGTTTGGTTCCCCTCCCCCCCACGCTTGACTCAGAAGAGGAGTTCAAATCTTTTCCGAGATTAAACCAGGAAGGTTGTAATTTGTTCCTCCTCACTCTGTTTTTATATCTATATATATAAAAGTGAAAGACCCCTCAAGCATCATCACAAAATCTCCAGAACCGTAAAGCCTACAAGCTTGAAATTTGGCATGTATCTTCCTCTTGGCTTCTAGGGGCTCACTAAGAAAGGATTATTTGAAACAACCATCAGAGATTAGTATTTTGTTATATTATTATTATTGACATGCTCTGATGCTAAGGAGTTCTATTCCCCCTCCCCACCTGAAAAAAATATGTTTCAAATGCAAAACACAAGCAAAGGAGGAGTTTCAGTTTCAGAGCACCAAGCAGCATTCGTACAGAACAGTTGAGATAAGCCATGCCCAGGCTCCTTGCTGTTTACTTCTTGCTAACACAGCAAATACTGTTTCAGTTTCCAAACAGCCCTCCACTTTCTCAAATACTGACAGGATGCTAGCCAGATGAATACCAATGGATGCTGATAGGCAGAGACAGATTTCCCACCCTACCCCCATTTTCCTCCCCCAAAACTAAGCCGGACCATATAGTTTTGTAGCGAAACACAGCTATTGTTGTTATAAAACCCTCTCAATGCTTGGATGGAGGAACGTCAACTTTTCACCCAACATTGACTACATAGACAAGTTCTTGGCCTACCATCGAAACTCAGTGTGGGAAAGGTAGTCCTTTCTTGACTTACAACCACATATGAGCTCCAAATTTCTGTTGCTAAGTGAGACACTCGTTAAGTGAGGTTTGCCCCGCTTTCTGATCACCGTTGATAAGTTACTAACACAATTGTTCAGTGAATTTGGCTTCTTTGTTAACTTGGGTGTTCTGACCCAAACCTTGTTCTAAGGAAACAAACACCAAACAGAGGTAACACCAAAACCTTTTAATAATTCTTTTCGAATTCCATTCCTTCATGGAATGAGCCTTGCCAAGGTTATGCAAGGCTGCCAAGAACACTAGATAAAGTTGCCAAGAACTATTTCAAACACAAAGTGTCTTCAAATACCAAGCAAGATATTCCGAACTTCCACAAGGCTTGAAGGGCAAGAACTTCTTTGCTTCCTGCAAAGAACTCCGGTTTCTCAGCTGGCTTTTATCCCTAAAGGGAAGGGCCATTACCTTGCAGCCTTACTCCCGAGTTGCCCGTGCTGCTGCAGCTGCTCTTTCCTTTGAGCAGCCCTGCGCACACACACACACACTGAGCACAGGCTCCTTGGGGGCCTCTTCCTCACTGCTGCCAGCCTCCGCCATCTCCAAAGGCAGAACTCCCTGATGGTCCTGGCCCCATCCCTGCATGCCACGCAGGCCTCTCGTCCAAGGCCTCGTTCTCCGAGACCTCAGCTGTCCTCACCTGCTGCCGGCGAACCACAACACTTGGCTTGTCAGGAGGTTGCAAAATGGGATGACGTGGCTCCTGAAACACTGCGACCTTCATCAATATGAACCAGTTCCCAAGCATCCAGGATGCTGCAATGGTCATAAGTCACTTTTTTCTCAGTGCTATTGTAACTTTGAATTGTCACTAAATGAAGTGTCATTTAAGTTCTGCCGGTAAGTTTCCTGCTGGAAGCTTGGTGGTCTTCAACATATTTTACGGAGGTCCAGGGCAAAGAGGGTTTGAAAGATTAGGGGCCAAGGAATGTGGGAAGATCTGGAAGGAGTGGTGGAGGAGAGACAAAAAAAAACACACAAGGCCATTTTCCAAGCTGGTGGACTGAGCCCTTGCCCCAAAAGAATCCTTAACGCAACAATCCCCTCAGGTAGAGGGCACCCCAGATCCATGTTGCTTGTTTTGATGTAGACCTCAAAACTCACTTCTTATCAACTTAAGACTTCTCCCTGCCCTGGTTTCTATCTGAGTGTTGCTGGGCTTTCTGGCATCTCCATCGTTGAGATCACAACCTGGTATTTTTAGCACGGCTTACACCAACCCTCACGTGGCTTGGTGAGGAAGCTGGGCTGATTGGGGAGAGAGAGAGCTTCTGCAGGTGGAGGGTGTACTTTGAGAAGATCAGACAAGGAACAATGGATGGAAATGGATCAAGGAGAGATTCAACCTGAAAATAAGGAGGAATTTTCTGACGAGAGCAACCAACCGATGAAACAGAAGTTGCCTTTGGAAGTTGTGGGAGCTTCATCCCTGGAAGCTTCCAAGAAGAAACAGGACTGCCATTTGTCAGAAATGGTGTAGGGTCTCCTGCTTGGATGGGGAGGGGGTTGGACTAGATGACCTACACCCTTCCAACTCTGATTGAGTCAACCTAGAAATAAGGAGAAATTTCCTGACAGAGAGAGCAATCAACCAATGGAACTGAAGTTGCCTTCGGAAGTTGTGGGGGCTTCATCCCTGGAAGCTTTCAAGAGACTGGATTGCTGTCTGTCAGAAATTGGTGTGGGGTCTCCTGCTTGGGTGGAGGGGATGGTGGATGAGATCAGGGGTCTCCAACCTTTGCAACTTTTAAGATGTGTGGACTTCAAATTCTGGAGTTGAAGTCCACACGTCTTAAAGTTGCCAAGGTTGGAGAGCCCTGGACTAGATGACCTCCGAGGTATCTTCCAACTCTGCCAAAAGGTACCTTGCCGAGGAGGGGTTCTTGCACAGAACTGGATGACTCCAAGGGCTGGTAGTTATGTGAACTGGGGAAACTGCCTAAGTTGCTAACTTTCTTCCTGCTCTCCTTTCTTTAGTTGGGACTTTCCAACTTCTACAGCGGAGTCCCACAACCTGTTCCAGGTTGGCGCCCCAGAGCGAGGGGTGTGTGTGTAGGCAGCAAAGAGGGGATGGGTTATTTTTTTTGGGGGGGGGGGGAGGTAAGCACCTGTTACTCACCAGAGTGGGGCCACGAGACCCCACAATGCTCTCGTGGGTGAGGCCCAGTGGAAAATAGGACCGCAGGTTGGGGAATCCCTGATCTGCAGCAGGCAAAGATACAATTGTATTACCTTTGTAGCTTTCAGTGGTAGATGAATTCTCTTCATAAGTATTGATACTTCTCTAGGGCCAGGATGGAACATTTGGTTGGATTTTAGCTTTGCAATAATCCTCAATTTCCAACAGTTCATTTAGTGACTGTACAAAGTTACTGTCAACCCATAAAATATTTCTATGGTCTTTTTAAAATTGCCAACAGAAAGGGAGGGGGGAGCAGTGCGACAGCTTGCAAACCGAAAGTGCATTCCATAAATGTTTTCAAAGATAGTAACTAGGTGACTGCAGTTTCTGCCAAGAGAAGCATGATCTGGGGAGCATAATTGATGACTCTGGCTATGGATGTGTCCCATTGGAGAATATGAATTATGATACACTCAGGGGGTGGGGGAAAACCAGGGTCAAGGGTGACGATGAATGATGTGTCTCAGAGTCAGCTACACCCAGGCAATGCTGGACCTTTTAACTCCCAATAAATCCTTTGAAGTTTTGGAAGTTTGGCTTGAGACTCATGATTTAAATGGGGAGAACTGCCGCAATCCTGACATTAGCTTTACAATAATCCTCAATTTGCAACAGTTAATTTTGTGACCGTTCAAAGTTACGATGTTGCTGAAAAAAAGTGACTTATGACTGTATGACCAATCCAGATGCTCAGTAGCCAGTTCATATTTGCAATGGTCGCCGTGTCCCAGGAGTCCCGTGATCCCCTTTTGTTACCTTTGGACAAGCCAACGGGGAAGCTTGATTCACTGAACAACCGGGTTACTTAACGACTGCAGTAATTCACTTAAGAACTGTGGCGAGAAAGGTGGCAAAGTGAGGCGACATTCGCTTGGACAACAGCTTTGTCGCTTAGCAATGGAAATTTGGTGTGCAATGGTGGCCGTACGCCTATATCTTATTTACTGACTTTATTTGCTGCCCATCTTGTAACAAAATGACTCTTGGATACTTTAGTTTTGTCTTACAAGGGAGACTTGTGGAAGACTCCTGTGTTGGTTTATCTGGGGAGGGGGGGCCACATGGGACCTACCTTCCAGGGGTGGGCTTCAAAAATATCAGCAACTGGTTCTCTGCCTGGTTGCTGGATGGGTGTGGCCATGGTGGGTGTGGCCTAGTCGGCCTCCTGCACGACTGGGGGGGGGATCATTTTCGCCTTCCCCAGGCTCCAGAGGCTTTTCTCGAGCCTCTGGGAGGGCGAAAACGGCCTGTTTCCTGCCTTCCAGAGCCTTGGGGATGCCCATTTATTTTATTTTATTTTATTGTCATTGCACATCGTACAATGGAATTAAATACAATCTGCAGTGTACTATACAGTAGAATTCAATAGAGCTCCTGCCCTGGGATAGAAGCTGTTTTTCAGCCTGTTTGTCCTTGTTTGTATTATTATCCTATGCCGTCTGCCAGATGGTAATAGTTCACAAAAAAGTTTCCCAGGATGAGATGGATCTTTGAGAAGGTTTTGAACTTTCTTAAGGCAACGGGAGCTCTGAAGCTCTTCCAAAGAGGGGAGAGGGCAACCCAGGATCCTCTGGGCAATGACATTCATGCTCTGGAGTGCTGTCCTATCTGCCCCTGTGCAAGAGGCAAACCATCCACAGGGGCAGTAAGTTAAGATACTGTGTAAGTATCAGTAAGTTAAGATACTCTCTGGTGCAGCGGTAGAAGGTCACCAGCAGTTTTCCACTCAGTTGCTTCCTGAGAAGCCTCAAGTAGTATAATCTCTGCTGGGCCCTTTTGATCAGGGCTGCAGTGTGATCCCCCCAGGTCAGGTCCTCTTTTAGAGTAACACCTAGAAACTTAAAACTGGCCACTTGCTCCCCTCGGCCTCCCTTGCTGAGCAAAGGTTGGACGTCTGATCTGTTCCTTCTATTCTAGTCCGCTATCAGCTCCTTGGTCTTATTGGTACTGAGGACCAAGTTATTGTCTCCACACCACAAAAGCAACTGGTCCACCTCATCTCGGTAGGCAGACTCATCCCCCCTGGAGATGAGTCCCACCACTGCTGTATCTTTTGCAAATTTAGTAATATTATTACTTGTGTGAGATGGGAATGCAGTCATGCACATAAAGACAGGTGATATTCAGCAGGTTCTGACCAGTTCTGGAGCACCAGTAGCAGAAATTTTGAGTAGTTCGGAGAACCGGCCAATCCCACCTCTGATTGGAGATTTTACTGTCTCCTTCCCCTGCCATGCCCACCAAGCCACATCCACAGAACTGGTAATAAAAATGTTGAATCCCACCACTGCTCCACACCATGAAAGCAACTAGTCCATCTCATCTTGGTAGGCAGATTCATCTCCCCTGGAGTTTTTTTGCATGGGCCCTGCTCTTAACCTGGCATCCAAACGGGCCACATGGGGACTCCTGGGAGAGGTGGGGTAAGTGGGGCCAGCCAGGGGTGGGATTTGCCAGTTCACCGAACCAGCGAACTGGTAGCAGCCCATCCTTCCCCTTGCTCTCCCCTTCAAGGACAACTGAGTGGCATTTATCCAGACTCATCTTCTCTTTCTTGATTTCTCTGGCAGAGAGGGAGCCTCCCAGGCCCTGCTTTCCCCTTCCCCTTGGTCGAAGTGGCAGTGCCGGTCGTCTGCAGCTGCCTGTTCCTTCTCATCATCATCCTCGTTCTGATGATTCTCACTGCCAGGAAGAGGCGTCAGTCCGAGGGAACCTACAGCCCGAGCCAGCAGGAAGTGGCTGGAGCTCGCCTGGAGATGGACAGTGTCCTCAAAGTCCCACCAGAAGAACGTTTAATATGAGCATCAAGGGGAATTCATAAAGTTGGCTCTTGGGAGTGTGGGCAGAGTAGATCTTCTCTGCTCCCTGCAAAAGACCAGGTCGGCAGTGAAGTGGCACGCCCATCGAGTGGCGGCTCACTTGTGCATCTGGGACCTTTGAGGACCTATCCCTCTGCCTTGTGGGTTCCTCTCTGCTGGTGGCAGCAACTGGCCTTTCCATCCTACCACCTCTGTCCACTCCCATGCCTCGGAAGTGCTGTTCCAACCCAACAAGTTGCCTTGGCATGTTGCTGTGAGAAAGACGATAGCCCACAGATTTCTGAGCATTGACCTACCTACAAGAGAAGCAGCATGGAAGCCCTGCCTCTCTCCTCGGTGTGGTTTAAGGGTGACTCTCTTTGTGATGGCCTCCAGGGTGGATTACAAAGTGGTCAAGTTGGGTTGGATGATCAAGTTGGGTTGGACGTTCTCACTGGCTCTGCTTGTTTAAGAGGGTTGTGACGGCTCTAGTTTTTGGCATGGGAGGAAGGATTCGGAGGCCTCATTCCTAGCGGCAGGGATAGGACTTTCTAAAGTATCAGGACTGGCTAAAAAACTGGAAGCATGACAAAGACACAACAGCTGGGCAAACGCACCTCCTCACTTTTGACATTTGAAGCCTGTTGTTAGATGGGTGCATTGCCTGTAGGACTGCTCTAGGGGGACCTTGTTAATGGCACTCCCTTATAAATGACCAAGTTATGGATGAGGCTCACAAGGAAAGTTTCAAATGCTGTTCCAAGCAGTCAAGGACATCTTGAGCTATCCTGGTGATCAACATGGGACCACATCAGCAGCTCCATGTTTCTTGGAGCAGTTGGAACTACTGAGCTGCTCCTCATCCCTTCAGACATCTCAAGTGTGGCCATAAAAAGGAGATGGACTACTGGAGAAGCCAAAAAGTGATGCCACCAGGAGACCGTAGGGTGTATGAGCTGAGATGCTGAAGGTCTACACTGCCTCTGCTGAACTGAATGCCAGTTGATAGAGACGATTTAGGTCCAAAAATCTCTGCCAATGTATTCTGGACCCTTCCCACAGCCATGCCAGTTGGCCACAAGGTCAGAACATTCATCGTTCCTGTAGAAGAGGAGATGGCAATCTTAAACACTCAAAAGAGCCACAAAGGTTCTAACCAGAAGCCCCCCATTCAATTCTGGAGCTGACTGGAAGTCCATTTCCCCCACTATAGAATCTCCTCCTCGTATGGCGTCACCATAGCAAAGGGCTGAAAGAGCCACAAGTGGCTCCAGAGCCACAGGTGGCCAGTCCCTGTGTGTAGGACTTTGGTGTTGCAAAACAACCCGCCATGGTTGAATGTAAACTAGCTGAGAGGATATGAAAGAAAAAGCACCCAGGACTCGGTAAAGTGTATTGTTTTGTGAAAAACTGAGCAGCTCATGCCTGGGAAACCAACACAAACTGCACACCGATCATTAGTCACACAGCAGCTGCGAGACACAAGAGGGTGAACAACAAAAACTTCTTGACCCCAAGAACACACCACAAAAAGTCCAAAATGAACAAAGAACAAAACATTTATCTTATCATTATCCCTGTTGGAAGAGACTCAAGTACCTATAATTTTTTGTGACCCCCCCTTCAAGCGTTCAGGTACAATACACCATCCTAAAGTGCCTTGTAAACAAATCACTTGAAAAAGCATTAACCTTCACTTCACCCTTCAGGTATAATTTTTAATACACGTAGAAATGATTCCACTCCTAGAACACTCCTTAAGAGCCACCTTCTCCCAGGGAAAGTTCAGCTTTCTACGCTAAAACGTAGCAGGTAGTAGTTTAATTCTTGCCACCAAAGATTTCTGCTGTTTGTGTAGGCTGACATATTTAGCTCTTCCCTCTTTCCTCCTTGATGCATCCACAGGACGTCCAAGGAGCTATGGACAGATGTGGTGGTAACTCTGCTCTCTCTTCTTCTTGTCCTCCAAGAAGCAACCCCAGGACCCTGAGAAAATACACTTCATCCTGTACAGTGAACCAGACACTTGAATGTGTGACGAACTGTGGTTTACAGCCGTTGGCACTTGAGGGCCATGATTACGAAGAGCAGTGAGAAATGTTTTCAGAAACACTTCACACACCCCCAAATTTAAACCTGGCTTTGTCAGGGAATTCCTACAGATGGCTGCAAAAGGAGAAAGCTGTTGGGTTCCTCCTTACAGATTTGTTACAGAATAAGAGTGTGGGAAAGGACCTTGTAGGTCATCTAGTCCAACCTCCCACCCAAGTGGGAGGCCCTACACCATTTTTGACAAATGGTAGTCCAGTCTCTTCTTGAAAGTCTCAAGTGATGGTGCTTCCACAACTTCTGAAGGCAAAACTGTTCCATGGGTTGGTTGTTCTCCCTGTCAGAAAATTCCTCTTTATTTCCAGGTTGAATCTCTCCTTGTTCAGTTTCCATCCATTATTCCTTGTCTGACCTTTGGGTGCTTTAGAAAGTAGCTGGACCCCTTCCTACACTACACTAATGTAGTATTGTGAGACCATGGTTGGGACTATTTCAGAAGTAAAAGTCAAAAGGAAATTGTTTCCTCAAGAGGATAATGTGGTACCTCAACCCATATCTCAAGACACAGATGTACTTCCTTCCCTGAGTGTTAGCCATAGTAATTACAATTCATCAAGAAAAAAACATAGCAACTATAGGAAGTACCAGCTATAAGATGTTCCCTCAAACTGATCTCTTCTCACCAGCCCACAAACCATTCCCTCTGTATGGTGAGCACAGGAGAGAAGAAACTTATCTTTCTTCTCCCAAAGACAGGTCAAAACAGAACAAAGAAAAGTTAGGCCAACTTGTTGACCTTGTATCTTGCAAGGCTCCTGGTTCATTATTCCAGTATTTCCCCTTGAAGACCTCCAAGGTGACCATTGAGAAGGGGATTATCCCAGTCTGGGTAAACGCAGACTAAGAAGCCTAACCAGGTCATGCCTCCCTAACTTTGAGGAAGAACAATCCTCCCCAATTGCCAGCAGCCTCCCTTAGTAATCACCAAACCCTTCCCAAAAAGATCTATCTAGGACTACAAATTTCAAGGCATCGAGACTTGTTGCAAATGAAGGTGTGGGTCTGAGTCAAGTCAGAATAGAGCTGGAAGAGACCTTGGAGGTCGTCTAGTCCAGCCCCCTGGCTTCTGCTGCTTTGGAAAATATTTTTGAGTCTTCAGTTTTAGTCTTAGTGTTGACTTGACTTGCTCACCTGGACCCACAACTTCTTGAAGGCAAGCTGTTCCGCTGGTTAACTGTGGAAAAGCTTGTGGGTCTGAGTCAGTCAGAATAGAGCTGGAAAGGACCTTGGAGGTCTAGTCCAGCCCCTGCTCAAGCAGGAGATCCTATACCATCGCAGACAAGTGGCTGTCCAGTCTCTTCTTGAAAACCTCCAGTGATGGAGCGCCCACAACTTCTAGTGGCAAGCAGTTCCACTGGTTAATTGTCCTCAATGCTAGGGAGTTTCTCCTCAATTCCAAGTTGCTTCTCTCCTTGGTTAGTTTCCATCCATTGTTTCTTATTCTCTCTTCTGGTGCTTTGGAGAAAAAGTTTGAGTCTCCAGTTTTAGACTTAGTTTTACCATCACTTGACTTGCTCATCTGGACCATGCGAGGAGCAGATACCTTGCATTAGACTTACTCTGAGAATTAGTCATTATGCCAAAGGGGTTCCATTTAATTCCCTGCCACAGCACACAAAATGTCTGCCCTCCTTCTCAGAAAAGTAGCCATTCTTCCCTCTACTTGCTCGAAGCCCCCTTAAATCCATCCCTAGAGATAGAAAACTTTTCTGCCATTTAATTTATTTTTGTTTTCTAATGTTAAATTTTTTGATATTTAAATTTGGGATTTATTTTTTCACAGAACTTTTGCCACAGATGGAGCATTTGTGGACGCAAATGTAAGAAACCCAATCCTGGTAATTCCTGTAATTGTAATTAAAAATGTATACAGAAACTTTATCTGGGTTCTTTAAATTCAAGCAGGTCCAGCTGATAAAATTGCTGAGGGACATCAACTGTCCAAGAGGCCAAAATAGAAGGTGGGCCAAAACTGCCTCATGAAAAAGGAGAAGGGGACTTATCAGAATACAGGTAGTCCTTGACTTATGACCAAAACTGAGGCCCAAATTTCTGTCGCTAAGACTTTTCTTGCCACCGTTATTAAGTGAATCACTAAATTTGTTAAGTGAATAACCCAGTTGTTAAGGAAATCTGGCTTCCGCATCGCTGGTCAGAAGGTTGCAAAATGGGATCACCTGATTCTGGGATTCTATGACCATCATAAATGTGAGTCAGTCCCCAAACATCTGAATTATGATCACACAGCGGTCATAAGTGTGAGAAACAGTCATAAGTCAAATGTCAAATGTCTATGGAGATTCTCAGTCCTCCAGGCCATGGTTGCTTCACTTCTCATCCGAGAAGCTTCTTCAGCTCTGACTGGATGGTGGGTAATGGAAGGATTTATGCTCCTTGCAGACATCTGGTCGTTTGCACCTTTTTAGAGAGCTGTTGAGCCCACTTGGAGGTGTGTCTATGTCCTCAGGGTCACCTGAGTGGTGCAAATGGATGAATGGAGCCTTGGAACTGTTGGAAGTGGCCTCAACAACTCTAAAAGGATGCAAATGACCAGCTCAAAAGTCCCTTCTTTCAATGCTGTTGTAACTTTAAACAGTCACTAAATGAACTATTGTTAAATCGAAGACTACCTGTAGTTTATTTATCCAAAAGGATATAGTTATTGTCGGTCATGAGGGACTTACCAGATACAATATGCCTCTGATATCAAGGTAGATTTCCATGTGCGGAGTCTTCTTCAGTTGCACCTGGCTTTCTCTCACCTGAGCTGCTTTTCCAGAACAAGATGTATAGACTGTTCTAAAGTACGTGTGCCTAGGAAATTATGGGATATTCCAGCAAACAGCCTCCCAGGTTTAAATCTCTACCATATTCTAAAGCAGCAGAATCTTCACCCCTATGTTCTAATTAACACCTTTGTGGAGAGAACGTGAGGTTGGACTGGTTTAACACCAGCCCAGCCCAGATGGTCAACCGCAGACACAGCCTGAAGATCGGTACTTTGTTCCCACTCCAAAACCCCAAACTTTGAAGAAGCAAACCAACACTCCAGCCCGTTGGGTGGACTTGAAATATTTTACTATCCAGAAGTTAGGTGATATCAAAACCATATTCCTCCCCTCCCCCAGAAAAAGTGATTGTACAAAACACAAAAAGGAGCCTTTGTCCATGCAATGGTTTTGGACAGAGGCGTTAACGATGCCAAACAGAAGATCTACAGGTGGATGTCCCCCTTGGCAATCCATTTTTGGGAAGAATCCACCCTGTTCTTGGAATCTATAGGCTCAGGTGTGGAGAGGGAAGCCAAACCAACTTCTTCAGCTGGTAGAAAAGCCTCAAAAGGGTGATAAGAGATGGAAGGGAAAGCAACAAAGATGGCGTTGAAGAGTGACTTCTCACGTTTTGTACACAGTGAGTTCTTGTGGACATAGACAATTTGGCTAGCCTAATTCCCACACGACAAGTGATTAAAAGAACAACAAACTGCCCAGGTGTATTTTTAAACCCCCTCCCCCCAAATTTAAGTGAGGAAAAGAAACAGAGGCAGGTGTACCAAGAAGTCCCGTAGCAGGTCTGAATTTTGAGGCGTGGTGGACCTTTCATCTCCCAAAACATCCTAGAGGGAAAATCTGGGTCTTCAGCAGGAGTTGAGAGATAAGAGGCAGCAGAAGTCTTCTAGCTTTCAGGTTATGAAGACCAAAGCCAATTAGTCCACAACCAGGGGTGAAAGTCATTTTTAACAAATTATGTCTATCACCACTGTCCTACCAACACCACTCTCATCCCTGTTCCATCATGCAGCAGATGGATGCTGCCATCCATCAACACCTTCCATACTACCATAGACCAGAGATGGTCCCCCATCCTCCTCCCATCAGGCTGGGGAAGGAAGCAGCCGAGTAACACTTTTGTAACTATACATATACATGTTCATGGGACATCAACACAGTTAGAGTTAGAGGAGGTCTTGGGGACACCACAATCGCATGTCGTTGCTCTAAAAAAAAGGAACAATTGCTGGTAGTGCCAACTGGTGGATAGGTAGGAAGAGACATGTCACTGCTTCCCTGAAAAGTGAGTGTGGTGCCACCACGTGAATGTTAAATGGGGGTGGGTGGGTGAGGTGGCTGAGCAAAGGGATGTTGTGTGCAAAGATTGGTGGGACTGGGAAGGGAGTTGGAGGACAGCATGGGGCCTTGAGCCCGTGCAGCGAAATGAATGTTGGAGAAGGTACGACCCCCCCAAAAAAAAATTATCTAAAAAGGTTCAGATCGTGATCAACGTGACTTCAAAATAGGTTCAAAATGTCATCTGGTATGGAAGCAAGTGCTCACCTGGGCTTGTGACAGGCTCATGATTACGGGGAGGCAAGGCTGGCCAAGAAGAGACCAGGATTGATTTCATCAACTGTCTACTTATTTTGAGGAAAAGTGGAAGAACGTCAAGGAGCCCAGATTGCCTTTCCAATGACCTTGGTGGGCGAAAAGGTGAAGGGGTGTGTGTGTCTCCTTGCTCCTATTCAAAGCTTAGCCAGGGCTTCCTCCTAATAGGGGAGAAAGCTGTGCCAGCTGGTTGACCCTGCTTTACTTGGGGAAAGACTATATTGACCCAACACCCAGTAGTCTAGGATGTCATGAGCTAATGGGACTCACTCAAATGTTTCCCACTGCCTTCTTAACTGCTCGACTTTACCGGGCGTGACAGACACTTCCTGCTTGGTTTTATTTAACAAATCTTCAAAGGGGTCTTTAGCCAGCTGAGTCTTAGAAGGACACAAGGCAGGTTCTCCAGCCTTGGTCTTGGGGGGAAGGAGCGGGAGGTTGGTGGGCCGCACCACCAGCCTCGTCTTGACTGCAGTGTGAGTAAGAGGCAATGTCCGGATCTTAGAAGGGCCAGAGGGCTGTGTCGGTCGAAGGACGCCACTCTGGGAAGGAGGCTGAGCTGGTGGTGGGGCGGAGGGAGACTTGGCAAAGAGGTTGGGCATGGAGTGGGTCAGAGGATTGAGGGGAGGCCTCTGGGGCTGGAAGAAGCTGGAGTTGGACGTGATGTAACTGGAACTGTACGCATGGCCCAATGAGGGACCAAAGGGGCCGCCCAGGGGCCTGACCAGGGTGAGTGGCAGAGGCATCGGCATGGTTTGTACGAAAGGGTTGAGAGACGGCTGCCCAAACGGCGTGACCGAGGGAGGGTATCCCAGCAGTTGACGGAACGGTGCTGATGTGGAGGGCATGAGGTCTTCCTCTGTGGATGGGAAGCTGCTGGCAGGGCTGGGAGATGAGGAACCCAGCTGGCTTCTGGAGCCTGATGGAAAGCGGGCATCCTGAGCTTCCCCTGACTTCAGCGGATCTAGAAGAGCAA
This sequence comes from Laticauda colubrina, assembly GCA_015471245.1. NCBI lineage: Eukaryota > Metazoa > Chordata > Lepidosauria > Squamata > Elapidae > Laticauda > Laticauda colubrina. Next base: position 2,930,291 of record BLBF01000074.1, read on the forward strand.
GGAGAGAGTCGCTGTCTCCGCTCGTGCCCTCTGCGTTGACCTTGACTGGTTGGAGCAGTTCTCCTCCTTCAGTGATGGCAGTGGATGAAAGCTGGACTTGGTGAGGAGCAAAGCTAGCTGGCTGCCGGTCCAGAGAGACATTTCTGGCTGCAAAGGTTTCCTGCAGGAGCTCTGAGGCCAGGTTGCCAGGCTCTGCAAGGCATGGGGCAGCTTCTGGGGGTGCCTGCTGCTTGGAAAGCCGGGGTGGAGGCGGCGGTGGGACGATGCCCAGCTCTGGCGTCTTCCTTCCCTGGGGTCGCGGGATGGTGATATTCCCTTGGGCAGCGGGAGAACTTCCAACATCCTTCTCGGGAAGGTCCAGAATGACATCTCTGCTGGGAGGTTTCCTTGGAACAGGGGGCACATTTCTCAGGGGTCTCTCGGGAGATTTAGGGGAGTACTTGGTGGAAAGAGCCATGTCGTCATGGCCTAAGCCCCAGAACTGCTTATAAGGATGAGAAAGCTTCATCCCTGGGGTGGTCCAGCTCTTTTCAACAAAACCAAGATCCATCCGCTGTCAGAGAAGAGAGAAAATCATGAGGTGCCTCTCTCCAAACCCTCAACTCTTCCTCTCCTTTCAAATGGACACCCCAGATCTGAGACTACCTCCCACTAGGACAGGGGTGTCAAACTGGATTTCTTCGAGGGCCAGATCAGCATTGTAGCTCTCCGCGGGCTGGCAGGGAGGGGCGGGAGATGAGACAGACCTGCTAGCTGAGAACGGGCCATGCAGGGAGCCCTCCATGGTCCGTTTTCAGAAGGCAGTATTGCTGGGGACTGAGGAGGCCGAAAACAGGCCTCGCAGGATCTCCACACGGCCCGTTTTTGGCCGGCAGTGCTGCTGGAGGCTGTACAGGCAAAAATGGGCCACGGGGTGGGGTAGGGTGTCACATGCGACTTCCCTGCAGCCTGTTTTGGCTGGCAGAGGCACCATAGGCTGGCCCTTTGGTATTTCCAGGCCAGCACCATGGGCCAGATTTAAGCACCCTGTGGGCCGGATGCAGCTCACAGGTCTTGAGTTGACACCCCTGCAGTAGGAGGAACCATCTTTCCTTTTGTGCCAACTGGGGGAAGGTGACTTTCCTCCCATTTCCTCAAAATCCACTTGGGGAAAGTGTCCCTGGAATCATCCTTAGGTTCTCCTTCTTTGGCCGGTCTCCTGTCCTACCAAGACTTCAAGATTCCCCTTGTAAATTCTTCACTTCCAACCCCACTGCCGTACCTTATCTTGTCCATTTGGCTTCTCATCAGCAAATAACCAAATATACCCATCTCTAAACCCACCACTACAGATAATTCTCAACTTACAGCTAGTGACAATGACCACTGAACATTAAGAAGGGCGTGGAACAAGTGTTTTATGGTAAACCGTAAAACATGGGTGCCTTGTCTTATGGTCCCCACAACTTACAACCAGAAATCCTGTTCCAATTATGGTTGGAAGTCAAAGACTATCTGAACCAGCAACTCAGATGTTTTCAGACTTTCTCACCCACCCAAGTCCCATACCTGATAATCAAAGGAGCATTGTTGATCTTCTTCCTCTTTGGAAATCCTCAGATCTTCCAAGCTCCTGGCTTGGCTGAGAGGCTGTGGTTGCGACGTCACCTCCAGTCCTGTAAAAATGTCTTCCAGAAGACTAATATCTGCAGGGCTTTCTGGAGTGGTTGGGTCAATCTGGTGGTCATCCTGGAATCTCTCAGGACTGATGCCTTCTTCTCCATCGCCACTGTCGGATTCCTTCAGAGCGCGATATGGCTGAGGCCTGTCAGAAGGAACCACAATTGGTCGTTCAGGGATGGGATCCCTTTGGAGAAATCTACCAACCTCCCAATGGTCAGAGAAAGCCAGAAGGAGCTGATGGGTGTGTGATGAGTGACAACTCCACATTATCTCCCAGCTGGGAGTGGAGGCTCTTAAGGACAGCCTGAAGCCCACAGAGATGTGGCCACAATATGCTCCATTTGGCAAAGGCCACACACAAATTAAGACTGAGGCAGGGGCTCTGTAACTTACACCACAAAACTACACTAGTGTTTTGCTGGGGTTCTAAGTGCTTTCAACACAAAATAAGACACAGCCCAGCTCCAGATGGATGACATCAAGCATGCATTTCTCATAGCAATACCAATAAAACAAGGAGAAATGAAGCCAAGGCCAAGAGACAGGAATATCTTAGAAAGCATGAGATACCAGGCCTTTGAAGACCCAGGAGGCCCAAAGGATTCCGCTCTCCAATGTGCATAAAGTTAAGGATGTGACTAAAATGAAACATGGGTTTCCTGGATCCAAGATGACAACCTACTGAGCGAGAAAGTCATGCAGGTCCTCTGAAGGACCATGAGGAAACATCTTCCTTTGGCCCAGATGACTGTCAGGGTTCCAACGGATGCCCCAATTAATTCAAGAGCCTCGAGCCAAGTTTCAAAAGAAATCCAATTATTTATTAGGTTTATTTTATTATTTATTATTTCCCCAAGTGCAGTCTCTGCCCTACATAATTTACTGCCTACCTATGACCCTGTTTTTCCCCTCTTCCCAGGGTGTGTCATAAATCACATTCTCCAACAGAGCACTTTCCTGAGCTGTTGAAAACACACCTCTTTGGCTGGGTCTGGTAACCTGGGACACAATCTTGAGAAAGGTATGCAAGGAATGTGCTTCTGTTCATAGCAAACAAACTGCTCCATCAGATCTCCCCCCACCTTCTCATGGCAACTCAAGAGCAAGCCAGGAATGCTTTACAAGTTGACAGACAATGACTATCTATGGTGAATCTTGGATTCTTGAATCCTTAAGAAATCCACAACACTTAAAGCAATGCCTCCTACATGAAGGAATGCTGTGGTCTGTTAGGAGGAAGACAGGACTGAGCAGGGAGCAAGGAGGGCTTCAAACGCTCATCTCACAGCAGTATTAAGAGATGGCAGTGCAAAGCAAATCCAGTTAACATCCCCCCAATTCACACAATCTCCAGGGTGGTTTTTGACTGGCATTCAAAACAAGACTAGAGATGGAAGAAAACACCAAAAAGACATTAGAAAAGAGCTGGGCAGGAACTTTGTCCATCTCTGGTGCCTCAACTCATGGATGGTTTCATTAGCAGAGGACTGCTCCATGCTCTGTTTGAGGAGGCAATGTGGTTGGGATAATAATAATGAGCTTTTCAGCAGACAAAGCCTTCAGTCACACAATGGCTTGGATTCCCACATTCATTAGGCAGGGTGTCCTACCAGAACCAGGTGGGCATTGATACTCAAGAGTTTCAAATTCTCAGCTGTCATTTTTTTTTCCTGGAGATGCTTCTAACCACCTTGGAGCGAGCCCCAATCCCTACTTCAACCTGACTGCCCTTTGGCCAACCCTCTCAAAGAGGGGTGGACTTCCTTCCATGCAGAGATGACAAGACTTGCTTTCTTCTCCCTTGGTCCTCCCCAGGCCTCTCCACCCCCTCATCCAGCTCCATGTGCCGGTGGCTTTCTGCTTGCAGCTGGGTATTCACTGTAAGGGTGCCAGGGATGGGCAAGACAGATGGGCTGAGGCAGGAAAACCCAATGCCAAGCCAAGCCAGCAAATCTTGGAAGTTCTTGGCCAGAACCAGAATGTGTTTGCTTATAATATATCGCCTTAATCATGTTAATAAATCTCTCCCCAGAGTCCATGTGTTTTAATTGTGTTCACATAAATTGCCAGTTCACATTATCAAATGCTTTCTGTGCATCTAGGAAGCCCAATGCCATTTGCTTCTCTGGATTTGCTTCATAATATTCCATTGCATTTAAAAATTATTCTCATATTATCTTTAATATGTCTCTTAGGTAGAAAACCGTTTTGATCTAAACGGATAAATTGGTTTAGAAATCTTTTTAATCTTTCTGCAATTATCGAAGCAAATATTTTATAGTCAGCATTCCATCGCAAAATTGGTCTGTAATTTTCTTTTATCAGTTGCAAATCTGTGTCTTCACTTGGTATAAGAGTAATACCCTGCTTTCCTGAAAATACGACCTACCTTGAAAGTAAGTTCTAGCGTGATTTTTACATGTACATCCAATATAAGCCCCATCCCCCAAAATAAGCCCTAATTAAGATCCCAGAGTGCATGGATAAAAATTAAGCTAGGATGAGAATGGCGGGGGGTGCAGCTGCCCTACTACTTACCTTTGGACAGTTGTAACCGGGCCTTGCACACCCCGACACCTGCCTTGCCGGTCCATTTCTTCTGCAGCCGGCAAGGCTGGCAAGACTTTCCTGAAGGTCTCTGGAGCTAATGACCAAGCTCTGGATCGATCCTGAGCTCTCTTATCGTCTGCAGAGGCCTTCAGGAAAGCCTTGCCGGCTGCAGAAGAAGTTCCTGAAGGCCTCTAACAGCAAAAAGGAGGCTGGGGGTGACTCACGCAAATGAGGTTAGTCAGTGGATGAAATCTCCCCCAAAATAAAACCTGGTGCCTTTTTTGGGTGACAATATATAGACAGGGTCTTATTTTTGGGGAAACACAGTATATGCCTCCATCCATGAGTTTGGGACTTTAGCTTCTGATAATAGATCATTAAATACATCTAACATTGGAGTACTTAAGAGTATTTTGTAGGTCTTTGTATAGTTCTGCTGGTATTTGCTTGTCGCTGGGGGTATGCAGGGGTTTGGGAGACCCTCTAGCTAAGATTCTGTGCAGTTCGGAGAACCCCCAAATCCCACTCCTGGATGGCCCTGCCCATCCCTCCCTTCCCCTCCCCGAAGTCCCACGTGGCCCGTTTTGGATGCAGGTAAGTGCCAGACATGGATGGAGGTTCAGGAACAGTGAAAACAGGCCGCCTGGAAATTCAGGAAGGCTGGAGATGGGCTCGTTTTTGGCTTCCAGAGAGCCTCAGGAGCCCGGGGAGGCTGTTTTTGCCCTCCTGGAAGCTTGAGGAAAGCCTCGGGAGCCCGGGGAAGGTGAAAATGCCACCCCACTCCCCCCGCCATGGTACAGGAGGCTGACTAGATCACATCCACCATGGACATGCCCATCCAGCAACCAGGCAGAGAACCGCTTGCTAAAATTTTTGAAGCCCACCCCTGGGGATATATAAAGCGGGGAACATGCGCGCACACAGACATGACGCCCGCCACAGAAGCCGCTAAGCAATGGAAAGGTGGATGGGTCAGCAAAGGGCTCTGAGCAAGGCAAGGAGGCAGAGGTAGCGAGGGCAATAATCAAGATAGACACCATTCAAAAGGAGCAGAGAAGAGAAAGCTGTCAGAGAAGGCAGAGACCGGCCCATCCTCCTGAGGAAGCTCATCGCCTGAGGAATCCTCCAACAGGAAGACCGTATAGTGGCGGGTGGGCTTGGCCAGGCTGAAGGAGACAGGGAAGAGGAGAGAGAAAAAGATTATAGATCACCGGATCAAACCTGCGGAGGAAAAGGAAGCCAAACCAACAGACACCAACATTTGAGTAGGAAGGATTCTCTCAGCCTCTTGGGGACCTCTGAAGAAGGATGGAGCCCACTCTGGAGAACCTTTGATGGCCCAGGGCTTTGACCTGAGGGATCTCTCGTCAGATTTTAGCAGATTTAACATAGTTGGAAGAGACCTTGTAGGTCATCTAGTCCAACCCCTCCGTCCAAGCAGAAGGCCCTATCCCATTTCTGACAAATGGCAGTCCACTTTCTTCTTGTCCTCCCAATGACAATGAGAACAACCAACCCATGGAACCGAAGTTGCCTTCAGAAGTTGTGGGAGCTTCATCCCTGGAGGCTTCCAAGAAGAGACTGGAAGGCCACCGGTCAGAAATTGGGGTAGGGCAGTGATGGCAAACCTTGTTGGCACCGAGTGCCCAAAGCGCGTGCGCACACATCTCTAAAATGCAATATGTGCACGTCCATGTATGCGCCCCAGCCCCATGCATGCGACCAGCTCCCCGCACATGCATGCGCATCCCCATGCATGCACATATCCCCTTGTGTATGCCCCCCCAGACCCCATGCTCCATGCCCCCTGCACACATGGCAGAGTCCCAAAGTCCAGCTGGCTGGCGAGAGGGGCGCCTGTGCAACCAGAGTGGAGCTGGGGTCATGGCTCGCATGCCCACAGAGAGGGCTCTGCGTGCCACCTCTGACACACCTGCCATAGGTTCGCCATCACAGGTGTAGGGTCTCCTGCTTGGGTGGTGGCGGGGGAGAGGTTGGGCTGGATGACCTCTAAGGTCCCTTCCAGCAGCTGAAAGCATCAGGAGGGCTCTTCCTGCTGAACGGCGATCGCCCTGCAATTCGGGCCTTTGCTTTTGGGGTGAAACCCCACAACTTTGCCGAAGAGGCGTGCTGGAAAAACATCCAGGCCTAATTTTTTTCTCTCTCTCCCCACCCCCCACTTCCCCTCTTTTGGCTCCAGGAAGCCGAGTCTCTTCCCTCATTAATCCAATTCGGGGCTTCCTCTCCCACTGCAGCTGCCGCCCACCCGCCACCAGCTCACGTTTGTGGCACACACAAAGAGCTGTCTTCGTGCGGGGAAAAAGGTGGTTGGGCCTGGGGCTGAATGGCAGCCCGTCCATCAAACCCCAGGCCCGGTACGGTTGCAGGGCTGCAGCGGCCCTTGTCTTCTCCACCCCCCACCTCCCCGCTTCCCTGGATCTCCCATGCAGATGGCTTGCTGATCTCCTTCTAATGTTTAGTTTAACGTGTCTCCGGTTAATGCCTGACAGCCATGACAGCCCGTAGCTGTTCCTTTTTAAATATCATGTCAGAAACACGGCACCATAAAGCCAAGGATGTGTGTACCGCGGTGGCTCTGTCTCCCTGTTCGTGGAATCAGGCACTTCGTTTTTAATGAGGACAATCTGCATTTTGGGGGGATTCTAACCCCCCTCCTCCCCACCTCGTTCCCTCCCCCCATATGTCAGGATGCCTGGACAAATCCACAGCCATCTCTGTGGCTGGCCAAAAACCAAGAGCTGACAAATGTAGATATTTCAAATTTAATTGACACCTAAATGTACTTAAGACAGATAAACGAGAGGGAGGAGTAGGGGAAAAGAAAAGGAGAGAAAAAGGGGGGAAAAACAGCGAGGAACAGTTGGGGTAGGCATTCAACGGCAAGAGTTTTTGTCAGGAAAAGAGTGTTTTTCTGCAAAACAGGGCTGTTTTTGAGGGAGAAATTGGCGGATACCGAGTAGTAGCCTTTGGTGACTCTCAACTTTAGATCCGCTGATCAAAATATGGTCCCTTTCCTCGGACAACGGGGATGGGCTTTAAAGCAAAAGCCCTGCCCCTTCCCTTAAGACCTAGTGTCATGCCCCTGTGGGAGTTTGACTCCAAAGAGGAAGAGGAACACCTGACAGGGAGTGTGTGGCACCGTTGGCTGTGGAGGAAACTGGGGAAGGGCAAAGTCCAGCAGGGCAGAGCAGGGAAGAGGTAGAACAAGGGAGAGGAAATTCACAGGAAGACCCAGGCCCACTCCCTCTTCATCCTAGGGCACGCAGGGAGGAACAAAGAAAGGAGCAACGTGGCTTACAGGGGAGGCAAGGGCCCTGATTCCCTTCATTAGCCACACCTGGGAATGAGAGTTTAAAAGGGATGCAAGTTGAATGTGGCATCTGCTGGGAACAAACATGAGCTTATCTTGTGTTGACTTTGGTTATCTGTGTTCCAGGCGTTCCTCCCAACCGTGTTGAATTGTGGCCGTTCCTTCACATCTGGAATTCCTTCTCTTGCCCTCTGGACTAATTATCTCATTTTGCCTTGATTGGACTTCTAGTTACTGTTTTGTTGACCACGTTTTGGACTTGATTCTCTGCAGCCAAAGGCTGTTCCTGGGAGAGTTTTCCTCCAGCCAGAAGGTCACCAGGACACTGGGAGCAAAGTTGGAGCTAATAAAGGGACTCCTACTGATTATCTGACTGGGTTGCCTTTGTGCCACACCCCGGGTCATCACACTTGGTCACCCTGGTCCAGCTAGCCCACCTGAAGAAAGACAAGCAAAAAAAACAGGAGCTGGGAAGAAGAGATGTTTCTTGCAGGTGAACCAAGCTGGGAGGACCTGAATCGTACCTCTTGCAAACTCTTTGACCTGGGGGGGAAACCTTGGCTAGGGAGAGAGCAACGTGCTACCAAACCCTCCTGAGAAATGAGATGGGACACATGGGCATCCCTCAGGTCTTAGAAGGTGTTCAAGGAGAACCTCAAGAGAAGTGCTGAGGTGGCCATCCTTCTTCACCAAGAGACAGGAAGGGGCGGAGCCCAACAGGCTCGTCTTTGGAGAAGGATGGGAGGATCCACAGAGATGCTTCCTCCACCAACCAAAGGTTGGTGGATCCACCCCAGGACAGAGCAAGGAGTTTCTCCCCCTGTCCCGTCTCTGGCTTTCTTCTCCACAGGCTAAAAGGAAGGTTTGCCTCTGAAGACATCGGCTGTCTTCTATGAACCCAGAGAGCATGAAAAGGATGTTCTAGGCCCGGGTGGGGATGGCGCACACATGCGCAGCAGATGTGCTGCGTGTGAGGGGGGAAAAGTGCACACATATGCAGATGTGCTGCGTGTGTGGGGAGTCACGCATAGATGCATGGGGGGCCAGCATGCAGTGTCTTTTGGGTGCTGGCACATGCGTGATTATCAGCACGGGAGCTGAAAAAGGTGAGCCACCACTGTTCTAGGTGCTTATGGGAGCCTAGAAAAGAAAGTGATGGCCTTCTCCTCCAGGCCTATTAAACTCTGGAGAAGCAACCCGTGGAAACTTCCACTGCAGTGACGCAGAAGAGAGAACTCGCCACGAACCAAAGAGGGAGGATATTCTCAGAGCAACCCTGAAATCAGGAGTATTTCTCTCTTTGGAGACAAAAAGCATGAGGCAAGGAAGAGCAATGTGATCTCGAACCTGCCCTGGATGGTCCAAGGAGCTGCCAGGGATCCTATAGTTGCAGTGTTTGTATATCGCTTTGAGTTTTTGAGGACCTGTGCAGATTAAGACCCTTGAGAGCAGCCTCAGTGCCTTGATCTTTTAACTGACGTTGTTACACCTTGTTTTTCTTTTGCAAAAGAAAGAACCTTCACAGCAAAACCCCCAGGGCTTCCTCGATCCCCTGGGACTCCCAGCAAGGAGACTCCAGGCTCAGCCTAAACCCCCCTCCCTTTACAGCCACCCAAGTTCTCCCTCACCCCAAAATGAAGCCCACAGGGAAGACGCTTTGTTTCTCACCTCGCTCCCTCGGGCCAACCTTGTTTGTTTCACGCTGGAAGAACCCACCGCAACTTTCCGCCGGTCCCTTGTTGAGTGGGACAACCGAGCACGGAGCCTTGGGAAGGCCTGCAGGGAGGTGGGGAAGGGGGCCTTGTCCTGCAGAGCCGTCCGTGAAACACCAAATAGGAAGCCCTCACCTCAAAAGCAGCCAAAGAGGTTAGATCCGCTATCCTGTCCTTGATGGAAATGGGAGACCTTCCACCATTATGGAGCCTCTCTGGCGCAGCGGTGAGAGTGCAGTACTGAAAGCTACTTCTGCAGCCAGCTGCCTACAGTTTAGCAGTTCAAATCCCACCAGGCTCAAAGTTGACTCAACCTTCCCTCCTTCCAAGGTGGGTAAAATGAAGACCCAGATTGTTGGGGGCAAGAGGCTAACTCTGTAAACCGCTTAGAGAGGGCTGGGAAGAGGTATATAAGTCTAAGTGCTATTGCTGCCTTCCTTCCTTCCTTCCCATCCATCCATCCATCCTAGCTCAAGGTTGATTAAGCCTTCTGTCCTTCCAAGGTGGATAAAATGAGGACCCAAATTGTTGGGGGCAAAAGGCTGACTCTGTAAACTGCTTAGAGAGGGCTGGGAAGTACTATGAAGCAGTATATAAGTCTAAGCGCTATTGCTATCTCCCACCAATAAGGACCACCTGAATCATCTTTCTTTGTGGCCTTCCTGGGATAAGGAGTCATCTACAGGAAATTGCTGGCCTGTTTGTTATGAGACGTTCAAATCTTCCACTCGGACGCATGATTTATGGGCTTCCCACCCAAAACTTCCATGCCTGTTTCTCTGCACCTCTTTTAAAGACAAGAGAGCGTGAGAAGCAATTGGTAGCGGGTGGGAACTACAACTGCGGTTATCATCATTAAATCAAACATTTGACTCAGTCTCCTTTCTGGAGTTTTATTTTTCCAGCAAGATTTGGTGGGTGGGAAGCTCAGCAATCCAAACTTTCTCACTCTTTTTTTTTTTTCATCGTTCGACTGGAACTGTCCTCTCTAAAACCTTTTCCGTCCCAAAACTCCCAGAAAGGAGAAAGAATCCACCCGACAACGGACAGCAAAATAAATCTGAGGGGATGCCAGATGGAGAAAAATGCAGGAATATCGTACAGTTAGCCTCGTAAGCTGCATGGTAGACCAAATCCTGGCCTTTGGGGGCAGAATAGGATATTTTCCACCTCGTTTAACGGTTAATCACACAGACAGATATTTTAGACTGGATTTGGCCAGATGATCCACCCATCGAGTCCTTATTATTATTCTTTGTGCATGGGGATTTCTCAGTGTTAACTCTACACTTGGCAAAGGTGATGATGATCAGAGGAGAGAAAGTAGGGACCCAGAAGCACAGAAGATTTCTTCCACCAGAGGGCAATCGCATTCCACCAAGCTTTTCCAAAGGAGGAATCTTTGAGATTCAGATACTCACTGTTCTGGGCTCGAGACAGATGTCCTCCGACCATCCATCGCAACGTTGCCTTTGGGTCTTCGGACAACTTGGGGTCTGGGTGGCCGAACCTATTGGACACCAAGTAGAGATGGCACCAGTGATTCTGACATGAGCTGGAGAAGCGATACGATGCACCCAGAGGTGGGTTTTCAGCCGGTTCCGAGCGGTTCTGGAGAACCGGTAGCAGAAATTTTGAGTAGTTCGGAGAACCAGCAAATAGCACCTCTGAGTGGCCCCGCCAACCCCATCTCTTCTCTGCCTCCCATTGAGTCCCAGCTGAGCGGCTGGGTCTCCTTTGGTTGCCCTGCCCAGGAGAACGGAGCTGGAAAGCAGGTTAGTGGGGTGGGGAGGGAAGGAGGATTTTGCAGCAACCTTCCCCTGCTACACCCACCAAGTCACGCCCACCAAGTCAAGCCACACCCACAGAACCGAACAATTTGAATCCCACCACTGGATGCACCCTTCCTCAATCCAAGTTCCCGCCCCTTTTGGAAATAGCACCCTCCTTTGCTAAACCCACTGATCCTGGTCTGGTTTGAGCAACTTCTTTAAACCAACAAGTGAAAATGAAGCAAGGTGGTATTACTCCCCACTTAAACACCTGACTCCAAAAAACGGGTTAAATTATTTCTGCTACTTCATGGAAATAGAGACATCCTGTCTCCCGTGCCCTCTTCCATCCCCACAGGTGGGCTATCACAACTTTGTTGTCTTCACACAAGGGCTCCAGAAAGTATGCTTAAAAACCAGAGCTCTCCAAACTTGGCAACTTTTAAGACTTTGTGGACTTCAACTCCCAGAATTAAAGTTGCCAAATTTGGGGACCCTTGGTCCCCAAATAAACAGGCTGATCCAAATCCTTAGAGGACCCTAATTTACCTTCCCAAGGGATGAGAATGGCGTGCGCATCTTAGCACATCAAGGTGCATCAGGGTGATCCTGATGGCAACAGGGGCAGAGGCCAACTTCCCAATTGTTGCAAAAATGTAAAGAAGACTCCCGGCTTTTTTGCAAAATGAGAAAATATGTCTGGCTTTTAGCCAACTGAGAAACTGCACAGATTTATTCTAATTTTTTTTTGCCAAGTGAAAAAAATATGCTTGTGTTGTTTTGTCCTGGGAACAGAGAAAGCCACGGCTGTCCCTTGAAACATCTTCCAATGGAGGACCTGCTCATCTGAAAGAGCCCAGCCATGGACCCTTCCCCCCTTAATCCTGCCCCTCACCTGGGGTGGATGAGGAATTCTTAGGAGACTCTTGAGTCCTTGGGCAAAAGGGCCTTTTTGGTTTGTGCTGCAAGGGTCAGTCTAGGCAGCCTTGGAAGACCCGTTCTTGGGTCTGAAATGTTCTATGGGTTTCACAGTTGAGGGCTGGAGGAAGAGGGGGAGGGGAGCATCCACGGGTCCTCTAGAGAGAGAATGAATGTCAGCCCCTCCCCCCATGGGATGGAGAGGGTCAGGTGCCAGAAGCCTCCTAGCTCAGGAGCGATGCAGCCCACGAGGCTAATTTCCCTCTGTCCACCCAGAGGAGGCGAATTTATAGCAGGCAAGGAAGGATTAAGTTTGCGGCAGGAGGGGGGGGGACGACACACACTTCGTGTGAACTTGCAAGGCGGAGAAACATCGGAGGAAAAGAACAACAGAGCTAATTAGGGGAGCTGCGCTGTCAGAGCAGGGCTGCATGGCTGAATGCCAGCAAACAAAGGAGAAGGCTTGGCAATCAGCAGGATGGATGGAAGAGACTGCTTCATTAGGGATGATAAAACACAGGGAGGGAGGGGGGGAGAGGGGGGGGAGGGGGGGGGAGGGGGGGGGCAAGCAAGCGGGGGGGGGGGGGGGGGGGGCAGAGAAAGAGAGACTGAGACTGTTTAATTAAGCCTAAAGCTGGCTTGTCATTTGCTGCAAACCCTTTCACCTTTGAGTTGGCCTTCTTGGAGAGGGGACCTTTCTGCGAGAGATGGCAATTCCACTGCTGGGGCGAAGGCGCTCTCTCTCTCTCTCTCTCTCTCTCTCTCTCTCTCTCTCTCTCTCTCTCTCTCTCTCTCTCTCTCTCTCTGTGTGTCTGTGTGTGTGTATGTGCCAAATCCCATGGAAGACCTCTGGAAGGAGGGTGAGTGAGAAAAAGGCCAGGTCCCAGCAGGGATTTTAAATGCACACTAGCCAAGAGAGAGGGTTAAATCTTTTCCAATCAGAATAGAGCTGGAAGGGAACCTTGGAGGTCTTCTAGTCCAACCCCTTGCTCAAGCAGGAGAGCCTACATACCATTTCAGATAGGTGGCTGTACAGTCTCTTCTTAAAAACCTTGAGTGATGAAGCACCTCCAACTTCTGAAGGCAACTTCTGTTCCGCCGGTTAATTGTCTGTTAGGAAATTTCTCCTTAATTCCAATTTGCATCTCTCCTTGGTTAGTTTCCACCCATTGTTTCTTGTTCTGCCTTCTGGTGCTTTGGAAAATAAATAGACCCCCTCTTTTTTGTGGCAGCCCCTCAAAAACTAGAATACTGCTGTCATGTCCCCCCTAGTCCTTCTTTTCTCTAGATTGGCCAAACCCAAATCCTGCAACCGTTCTTCATATGTTTTAGTCTCCAGGCTATATATATCTTGGATATATATATATATCCAAATATATCTTTGTTGCTCTTCTTTGCACTTTTTCCAAAGTCTCAACATTCTGTTTGCAACCAAAACTGGTTGCAGTATTCCAGGTGTGGCCTTACTAAGGCTTTATAAAGAGGTAGTAATACTTCCCCTGACTTTGATTCTATGCCTGTTTATACAACCAACGATTGTGTTAGCCTTTTTGGGTGTTACCGCACACTGCATACATGCGACAAGAGGATGCTGCAGCTAATACTGCGTTCTTAACAGGCTACTTGCCGCTCAGGGGCCCATGATGGCTGGAAGAGGACTTCAGGGACTAATGAGGACTACCCCAAGCTTGGTTCTACGTAGGTCCAGAGGTAATTTTTTCAAAAACTTGAGTTCTCCCATGGATAAACGCAGTCTGTTCAAGGGACTTGATTGAGACACATAACTAGCTGCAACAATTCCTTCCACCGGTGCCTCTTAAATTTCATCCATCATGTTGACCACAAGGCCAAGTAACCCATCACACACCAAGATGACCAAGCATCCAAGTGGAGATGAAACCAGCTGGATAAAGTACCGTATATACTCGCGTATAAGCCGACCCTTAAAAAACTGCCCCAAAATGAGGAATTTTGCCAAAACTCGCATATAAGCCGACCCCCAAATACCATGGTGTTCAACCCCTGATCTCACCGTCAAGGCTCACCGTCAGAAAGATTCTGGGAGGACAGGGCTTTGGGCGCGACTTCCCTGAACAGCAGAAGTGAAGCCCAGAGGGAAAAGGCGGCAGGGCAAAAGTTGCAGCTCATCGTCCATCCAGGGAGAAAAATGGCCGATTTTCGTGCGCGTTTCCCTTGACGCGAGGGCTGCTAAGGGCCAGCTGACAGGGAGTGCGAGAGCCAAGACTCTCATTGCAGGAAGCCGCCACGCTAAGTCACTGCTCCGGCGCAAATCGAGGCACAGCCAACAATAAATCAGATATATGCGCGTATAAGCCGACCCCCAAATTTGGAAAAAAAAAAAAAAGCATTCTAAAGTCGGCTTATATGCGAGTATATACGGTAGACTTGGAGCAGAATAACAGGCTTGGAGGGGACCTTTGAGGTCTTCTAGCCCAACCCCCTCTGCTTAAGCAAGTGACCTTAAACCATTCTGAACAAATGGCTGTCCAGTCCCTTCCCAAAAACCTCCAGGGATGGAGCACCCACAAACTTCTGGAGGCAAACCAATTCCGCGAGGTTGCTCAAAAATATTTTCGCTTAACAGCAATTTTCGATTACTGTTTAACAAAGATACTTGTTCCCAGACAACACAAACTGTCCAATTGAAGATGGAATTATTAAATTAAAAACTAGCTTGATACCCGTGCTTCGCTATGAAACCATGTGGTCGGGCTTAGTTTTTGGGGAGGAAAATAAGGGGAAAATAATTATACCTCTGCCTACCAGCATCCATCTGGCTAGCATGCTGTCAGTGTGTGAGAGGAGGGCTGTTTGGAAACAGAAGCAGTATTTGCTGTGTGAGCAAGAAGACAGCAAGGACCCTGGGCGTGGCTTAGCTCAACTGTTCTGGACGAAAGCTGTTTGATGCTGTGAAACTAAAACTGAAACTGAAACTCCTCTCCTCTGCTTGTGTTTTGCATTTGGAAGAGATTTCTTTTCAAGTGGAGAGGGACAGTAGAGCTCCTTAGCATCAGAGCATGTTAATAATAATTATATATGAAATACAAATGCTGTGATGGTCATTTCAAAAAACCCTTTCTTAGTGAGCCCCTAGAAGCCAAGAGGAACATAGGTGCCAAATTTCAAGTGTGTAGGCTTTATGGTTGTGGAGATTTTGTGATGGTGTGTGAGTGGTATTTCACTTTTATATATATTATATAAAATTAATTTTAAAAAAAATTAGCTGAAAACCCAAATCAATGGAGGAAAATCAACTGCGTGAAAAATAAAGCAAATAGGATGCAATTTTTTTCCTCAGGTTGAAATAAAGCACTTTTTAAAAAAAAAAATGGATACTGAATCAAACATTTGGAGCAACAAAGACAGACATGATCACACCAGATCACCACCTTCAACACATGTTGGAAGCAGATTTTCAACGCATAGATCCATAACAATGACTCCCCCCCCCCATTAAATAGGCATGCCTCCCCTTCCTTCAAAGTTGGCGAACCCACACTGGACATAAAGAGCAAGCGGAGAAGGCTAGCAGAGTGCAAGGGAATGGACAGCCATGAAATTCCCACGCTGGGTGCCCAGCTGGACGGATGACCATCTCGTCCGTGATTTTTCTCCATCTTGCTTTCAAAGGAAGGAATCCGACTGCGGAAAGGAAGAAAGCGGATTCAGTTCCTTCTGTGGTCAAAGAGGACCAGCACAGTAGAGTGGGGAGGGGGGGAAAAAGGAGGGGACATTTTTGTCCAGGCAAGATCATGGACAAATGATTACAAGGAGTGGGTTTGTTTGTTTGTTTTAAAAAAAGAGAGAATCCGATGAGGATTATGGGCAAGAATAATTAACTCAAGTCTACTTTCAACCACCAGGTTGGGTATCCTGGGGGATGGGAAGGAATAGCGATATATATAAGTGGAAGTGCTCTTGCTGCCTGCCTGCCTGCCTGCTGTGGTGACACAGTGGTGAGAATGCTGTATTGCAGGCTGACTCTGCCCACTGCCAGCAGTTCAATTCTCACTGGCTCCAAGTTGACTCAGCCTCCCATCCTTCCAAAGTGGGTAAAATGAGGACCCAGACTGTTGGGAACAAGAGGCTGACTCTGCAAACTGCTTAGAGAGGGCTGGAAAGCACTGGGAAGTGGCATATAAGTCTAAGAGCTATTGTTTTTGACCTTCCTCCTTCCCTCCCCTTTTTCCTTCCTTCCTTCCTTCCTTCCTTCCTTCCTTCCTTCCTTCCTTCCATCCATCCATGGTGCGCAGTGGTTAGAATGCAGCATTGCAGACTAAGTCTGCTCACTGCCAGGAGTTTGATCCTGACTGGCTCAAGCTTGACTCAGCCTTCCGTGCTTCGAAGGTGGGTACAATGAGGACCCAGATTGTTGGGGGCAAGAGGTTGACTCTGTAAATTGCTTAGAGAGGGAAGCACTGGGAAGCGGTGTATAAGTGTAAATGCTAATGCTATGTTATTATCCCAATTTAGAGACATTGGGGACTAAAACCAGGCTTTGGTGCTTGGCTAAAGTTTCCATCCAAACCAAGAATTGGTTCCACCAAAGACCCCCTCTACCAAGAATTTCTTCTCCTCCTTGCATCCAACCCTAACGTTTTAAAGCTTGGGAAGACTTGACCAAAACGGCTGAGCCTGGAGGAGCTTTTGCAGAAAAGAATAATCCGGAGTGAAGACAAGGTGTCCAAAGACCCACAGGAGTTAAGAGCGGCTCCGGCGAAGAAGACCAGCAGAACCTAGAACCTACGCAGCTTGAACCAAGGCCACCGTCCCTGCCTGGCTTCTCATGAGTTTGCCAAAGGCCATCCAACAGAGATTATTTTTTTTTTAGTAAGATGAAGGAGCAATGCAGGGTTAGAGGCAGGCAAACAGCCAGTTTACTCACGGGCCTGGCGGAGCGATGGATCTTGGGAAGTGGCGGTCTCACCGGTCGTGCGCTTGGCTGCAGCAAAGTGGAAACTTCAGTCATTAGCCCTAGGGAGTGGCCGTCACCCCAAAACATCACCCAACCAAGACCTTCAGAAGGATGTCAACTTCCTGGAGCAAACTCCTGGTGATGGAAGGGAATGTTCTGACCTTGGCTTCCCCCAAAAGCACGAAGCAGACTTTTTGTCCCGGCAAAACCCCTTTCATTAAACAAAGGTGAATCTCTTGCATTCACATTCAGTCAAAGGCCTGGCAAACAGTCTTTCAAGGATGTAATTGTAAGTACAGACCTTATCTAGCTTGGAGAGCTGCCAAGTAAATATTTCTAAACTCAGTGCTGACAAGGAAGGACTCAGCACAGTCTCTGAAATGCACAGACAGATCTTCTGCAACTGCTGCAATGAACAAAAGCAAAAGCCCCCCCCCTTTTGTTCCTCTTTTAATTCCTATGGGAGGGGCCATTCACCATCCACCTGTGGCTTTACTCCTACATCGACCCTTAGTTTGTAATTGTTCCTTCCTTTTGGCAGCTCTGCGCATGTGCAGGCTGGGAACTGGTTCCAGCTGTTCCCCTGCCCCACTGATGCAACTGATGACTGCCAGCCTACCCTGGGCCCATCTCTGCCTCTGACGCAGAGCCCTCATCCGAGCCTTCCTCAGCCTCCAGGACTGGCCCTGGTTCCTCCCCAACCTCCTCACTGTCCATTTCTGCTGCCAGCTCCGCTAGCCACCAGTGGGCCACAACAGGGAATCTTAGATCTTTTGAACTTGTTGGGCTAAAAAAATGAAGAGGAGAGTGGGAAGCCAAGGAGAGACGGCTCTGCCTACATCTTTTAATTTATTTGATTTAAATCAAAATAGAGCTGGAAGGGATTTTGGAGTGGTGCGGTGGCCTAGAGGTGGAGCTCTCGCCTCACAATCAGGAGGCTGTGAGTCTGATCCTAGGTAGAGGCAGATATTTCTCTCTCTGGGCACAATGAGACTATATCTGCTGAACAAAACTCCACATTGGTGACAGGAAGGGCATCTGGCCAGTAAACACTCTGCTAGCTCCATTCAGTTGCCCAGACTCCACCCCACAAGGAATTATGGAGTCGTTAAAAGATGATGATGAGAGCTGGCAGGGACCTTGGAGGTCTTCTAGTCCAACCCCCTACAATCAAGCAGGAGATCCTATACCACCTCAGATGATTGTCCAGTCTCTTCTTAAAAGAAGAGCACCCACAAACTTCTGGTGGCAAGCAGTTCTATTGGTTAATTGTTCTCACTGTCAGGAAGTTTCATCAAGTCCATTTCAGGATCTTTTCTGGTACTTTGGCAGAAGTGGAGGAAGAGACATCCTGTCCACTGATAACTCTGAAAAGGAGAATACAGATAGTCCGTAGCTCACAACTACAATTGAACCCAAACTTTATGTTGCTAAGTGAGCTCGGTCCCATTTTACAATTTTTCTTGCCACCTTTGTTAAGTGAATCCCTGCAAGTTCTTAAATGAGTCTCCTGGTTGTTAAGCGAATCCAGCTATCTCCACTGACTTTCCCTGTCTCCCATTGTTAAACAAAATCACATTAGCTGTTAAGTGAGTTGCCTGGTTGTTAAACAAATCCAGATGGCTTCCCGATAACCCCAGCTTGTCAGAAGGTTGCACAAGTAGATCATGTGTCCCCAGGGATTGCTGCGACCATTGTAAAATACAGGTTGTCTTTGCAAGCATCTGAATTTTGGTCCCGTGACCACTGCAACGGTCGCTAAGTGTGAAAACCTATCCCAAATCCACTTTTTCCCCCGAATGTCATCATAACTTCAAGCGTTTGTTAAACAAATGGCCATAAGTTGAGAACTATCTGTATTGATGTGCCAAAATAGGTCACAAAACAGAGGAAAAAAGGGATAATGGGTGGCATGCAGGGTGTGTGTGTACTCTGAATACTGTGTCAGGATTCTGACAATCGCCAATTAAATCATGATTCTCGAGCTAAACTTCAAAAACTGTAAAGGATCTATTGGAGGGGACGTACTGGCCCTGCCCTGTATGGAGCCAACTCTGGCATACGTAATTTAAAGTCCACTATGACCCTGTTTCCTCCCTCCTACTGGGTGTGTTATAAATCAGATTCTCCAATTGAGCTTGTTCACAGGCTGGGTGTCATCATTCACATTCTCCAATTAAATATATTCGTGGGCAAAAGCTCTGGTAGTTTAGTTATAATTTTATAAAGAGAAGAGTTGGAAGGTACTTTTGCTTTCAATTGCTCTTCCAGATTTCTTCCCCCCCCCCCACCTTTTTTTTTATGGCAACTACTAAAACAGGCATAGGAATGTTTTATGAGTTGACATACTGGACCTTTCCCTTCTCCTGCTCCAAAAACAGATCCCTGAGACATGGAATGTTATATGGAAAGCAGCCTCCAGTCTGCAGTTAATTTGTTGATGCAGCAAAACGCATCATTTCCAAAAAGGTCAAGAATGGGAAACTCTGGTTGAAAAATGTCTTAATTAATTGCGCTGTGTCGAGAAAGATGCTGTGAATGCCCAAATCGGAGCCGGCAGAGGTGCCTTAAAATGATTGCCGCTGGTTTGCGGTTCAAGGACCAGCCATAGAATGAAAACGTTTAACTGGCTCTTAAAATGGACTACAGGTCGTAACCGTTCCATCTTGGCACTGGGGGGGGGAAAAAGGGGAATTACAGCCGGTTTTTCATGCTTAAATTAGATGAGGTTGCCTCCTCCCGAGCAGTCTAGCTGACCAACATTGTGCCTGCCTCCTCTCTGCTCTCTGTGTCCTTGCATTGGGAGGAGGTGTGGATTCCACCTCTTCCTCGTTGCTAATGGAATTGCTGCTCCCAGTCCTCACCTGGAGCCTCCTGGCCAACTTAATGCCAATTCAGTCTGTTGCTGGTCCATGGACCCAGCTGAGGCGACTCCATCAGGCTAGCACTCTCTGACCCCTGAGGGGGTCTGTGACAATTTGCTGCAACCAACTTGCTATGGCTAACTTGCCGTGGTAAACTCGCTGCAGCCAACTCACTGCAGGAGAATAGTTTCACTTATATCTAAGAAATAGTGGAATAGAACCATTAAAGAAAGGATGCAAAAGGAGGGACAAAATGAAAACTGGATGACAAAAATGAAAACCATTTTTGACCTGGACTAATTATGGGTGGTGATGGAAGAATTTGAACTTTTAACGATAGGAGTTAGCGTGGGAAAGATCTAGAACTGGTTTTGCCTTCAACCATGCCAAAGTCATGAACTCATGAAAGGATAGAATAGAACAGAATAGAATAGAAATATTGGAATAGAATAGAATATAGAAGGGGAGAGGAGGGGAGAGGAAAGAAGAGAAGATGGAAGGGAAGAGAAGAGAAGAGAAAGAATAGAATAAAAGATGGAATAGAGTAGAATGGAATGGAATATTATAACAGAGTTGGAAGGGACCTCGGAGGTCTTCTAGTCCAGCTCCTTGCTTAGGCAGGAAACCCTACACCACTTCAGACAAATGGTTATCCAACTTCTTAAAAACTTCCAATGTTGGAGCATTTAAAACTTCTGGAGGTAATTTTTTCATAAAGAGACTGGATGGTCTCGGGGGTGGCTGGCTTCAGTTGGGTTCGTCAGTCAAAACCTTGACAACCAGGCTGCGAGAGGCTTGGGAAAATCATTGCAAAACCTCCCCAAACACCCCAAGAGAAGCCAACCGCCCTCTCCCAGGAACGTCCCTTCCATGAAATCCTCTGAGACCAAGCAGGGAGAGGGGGCTGGGGTCTCCCCAAATTCTCAAGAGGCCGTTCTTCCCACCCCCTGCCTCCTCCAAACATGCCAGAAAACTGTCCATTCCGGGACTCCAGCGGGCGTTGTTTTTTTTTTTTTAAACCCACAGCTAATAGGTTAACAACTCTTTTTCTCCGGCTTCAAATGGAGAATATCAGAAAGCCGAGGGAATATTCGGCTTTCCAATTTGTACCAACCGCTTCCCTGCTCCTTGCAACGTGTGTTTGACAGAGCTGACATTTTGTACCACTGCGAGACGGGAGGAGCGCGTGTGACATTCTTATTCATGGTAGCGCATGCCCTTGTAATGATCAGCCCTGGTCGATGCGCTGACTTGCAGCCGCCCCGAGCCCTGCGAGAACAAACACGAGGCGAAGACGGCGGCAAGGCAGCTTGGCTGCCTTGTTAAGACAGCACCAGGATCCTAACGAAGAGCAGCGACTGGAAAATTTCACTGTCAAATCCTCAAGGACGCTGTCAGTGGAGAACTAACGGCATACATTTCTGGTGAGGAAAAAAAACCGCAGAAAAATTCACCCTACGCATGGGGAAAGCCAAAGGCACAAAGACTGGGCTGGTTTTTAAAACTTTTAACTTCTTCTTCCCCTGGTGGGGGCTGGTTCCTGAGCTCAAAGTTGCAATTCATCTCTCGATGGCAATCTGAGTTAAGATGAACACCAACCTGTATTTAATTACCTGGAGAGAAGAACTGTCTCCCCTGAAGGTTGTGTGTGCATAGAAAATGTGGTTTCCGGCATTGGTGGCAGCCAAAAAACCTTCTAGAAATACATGCGTGTTGTTTCTAAAAAGGTGTCACACTTTTAGCTAGGTGAGCTTGACAACCACGGGAATCAGAGGTGGGTATTCAGCAGGTTCGGATCGGTTCTGGAGAGCCGGTAGCAGAAATTTTGAGTGGTTCCGAGAACCAGCCAGTCCCACTTCTGACTGGTCCCGCCAACCCCGTCTCTTCTCTGCCTCCCATTGAGTCCCAACTGATCAGCTGGGTCTTCTTTTGTTGCCCTGCACAGGAGAACAGAGCTGGAAAGCAGGTTAATGGGGTGGGGAGGGAACGGGATTTTTTAGTATAGCCTTCCCCTGGGGTGGGGTGGGAATGGAGATTTTACAGTATCCTTCCTCTGCCATGCCCACCAAGCCATGCCCACAGAACCAGTAGTAAAAAAAAAAAATTCAATCCCACCACTGTCAGGAATCTCTTGTGAGCTTCCTGTCAAGCCTGGATGGAATGGATGGCAACCTGAAAGGAAAATGAAGCAGGGAGAGATAGGAGAAGGCTATCTGGACATTTATGGACTGCAAATGAAGTTCTCATGGCTTTTGGTGGGGTTCCTGCAGAAGCCCCGTTCCTACCTGTTCTGCCTCCTTTAGGAAACCAACTTGTCCAGAAGAAGACCTCTCTTCTGGTAGATCAAGGATTCCGGAAAGATTCCATTGAATTCTTCTACCTCGATTGAAGTTGATATTGGAAGTATAAGAGAGTGATGTAGATCTTTCTCTCTCTAACATCATGATTCCCAAAAAGAAGCTAGGGGATAAATATTTTAGTCATTCAATCAATCAACCAAGAGACCATCCAAGAACAATTAAACAAGAACAATGAAACAAGAATCATCCACGAACAATTGAACAAACTAGTCATAAACTGTTTTTCTCTCCTGCAGAAGATTCCCAAAGATCTTTCATGAATCTCAGGCATCAAGCAGCACCCCTACGAGGCAGAAATGACCATGCCAAGGTCTCAGCTACTATTTTAATCCTCCCAAAAGATATGTTTTGGTGCAACCTTCTCCTTTAACCTCTCTCCCTTTGACATGAAGGATTTTCGCCATCGATTGCTCTACTGATCAACACGCTAGAGAGGACAAATCGCTAAGAAAGCTAGCCTGCTAAGATATAAAAGAGGAGTTTCCTTCATAGTCCAAAATTCTCCTAGTTTTCAGTGGGGACACCAGAGGGAAGACTTACTGGGATGGAGAATGAGTGTATCTCACAGCCAGAGCAGAACGCAAAGCAAGAACCATCCCAAGCAGAAAAAAATCACCTGGACCATCAACACTGTCAAACTACTTACTAAGTCTTCATTACTATTACTATTACGATTAATCCTCCCACCCTTTCTTTCACCCATCATCTCCCACTTATGACTGTATGACTGTAACCTTGTTGCTTGTATTCTAAAGCAAAGCAAAGATTTTTAATTGCCTGTTTGATTGCTTAATTGTACCCTATGACTATTGTGAAGTGTTGGACCTTATGATTCTTGACTCTTGATGAATGTCTCTTTTCTTTTTTGAACCTGAGAGCATCTGCACCAAGGGAAATTCTTTGTGTGTCCAATCACACTTGGCCAATAAAGAATTTCTGTTCTGTTCTGTTCTGTTCTGTTCTGTTCT
>BLBF01000074.1:2972302-2989368 GCA_015471245.1 Laticauda colubrina
AGAGCAGAGCAGAGCAGAGCAGAGCAGAGCAGAGCAGAGCAGAGCAGAGCAGAGTAGAGTAGAGTAGAGTAGAATTAGAATAGAATACAGAACAGGTAGTAGAGTAGAGTAGAGTAGAGTAAAGTAGAGTAGAGTAGAGTAGTAAATAAAATGAAACAGAATGGAATAGAATATAGGATAATACAGGAATAGAATAGAACAGAACAGAATAGAAGCTGGAAGGGTCCTTGGAGGTCTTCTCATCCAACTCTGCTCAAGCAAGAGACCATGGCCTACACCATTTCAGATAAGTGACTGTCCAGTCTCTTCTTAAAAAGTTCCAGTGATGAAGCACCCACAACTTTTGAAGACAAGCTATTCCCACTGGTTAATAATTGTCCTCACTGTTAGGAAGTTTCTCTTTAATTCCAGGTTGTGTCTCTCCTTGATTAGTATCCAACCATTGTTTCTTGTCCTGCTCTCTGGTGCTTTGGAGAATAATTTGACCCTCCCTCTTCTTTGTGGCCACCCCTCAAATACTGGAATGCTGCTATCATGTCACCCCTAATTCTTCTTTTCTTGAGACTATCCAAACCCAAATCCTGCCAACATTCTTCATATGTTTTAGTCTCCAGAACTTTGATCCTCTTAGTTGCTCTTCTCTGAACTTTTTCCAAAGTCTTAACATCTATTTTTGTAGTACAGTGACCAAAATCGGTTGCAGTATTTCAGGTGTGGTCTTACTAAGCATTTTATAAAGCGGTACTAATATTTCACATGAAGTTGGAAGAGACCTCTTTGCTCTCTGTTTCATGGTTCCACCAGGCAAAGGTTGAGATTTTTTGTCTACCCCGGCTTGTCCTTGGCAAGAGTGACCCAAAAATTGGGAGGCAGAACTCCCTAAAAGTGTTGCAAAAAGTGGGCAACCTTTTCCAAGCAGGTGGACTTGTGTTAATGTCTTGGGATTTAAGAGCCAACCAGCAAGTGAAGCTGACCAGATGTGGTTGATGCAATAAGGATGAATCAGCATTGCAATAGTACTGCCCTTTAAGACTGGGGATGGGTTCTACCCTTTTAAGAGGTGTTTATATAAGGCTGACATTATTGAGGGTGTGTTCTTGTGTCCTGTATCCATTGCAGAGTTCTCCATGTAGAATTAAGAAGACTGATTACTTGTAAGGTATTTTGCCAACCACATATATTTCTGTATATAACTGTTGTATATAAACCTCTGTTAAATACACATTTAAGTCTCTGTGTGCTGTTTTTTGTCCTTGGTCGTCTCATAATGGTAGTCACGCTGCAAACGCTCTGACAACTTGTTCGGCCTGTGATGGGCTGTGTGGCTTTCTCTTATGGTGCAGAACATTGTCAATTCATCAAATATTTCTATGGTCTTTTTAGAGTTGCCAACAGAAAGGGAGGGGGGAGCAGTGCGGCAGCTTGCAAACTGAAAGTGCATTCCATAAATGCTTTCAAAGATAGTAACTAGGTGACTGAAGTTTCTGCCATGCAAAATTCTAACTGGAGAGCATGATTGATGACTCTTGGCTATGGATGTGTCCCATTGGAGAATATGAATTAGGCTACACCCAGGAGGGTGGGGGAAAACCAGAGTCAAGGGTGACAATGAATTATGTGCCTTAGAGTCAGCAGTGTCGGACATATTAACTCCCAATAAATCCTTTTGAAGTTTTGGAAGTTTGGCTCGAGACTCATGATTTAAAAGGGGGTAACTACCAGAATCCTGACAGACATTTTCCGAAACAAACTTCCATTCACTTTCTCTTGCACTGCCAGAAGCAAACTGGAAAACAGTTGGATTCTTTTGGCTGAGTCAGTATCTCCTCTTTCCAATCATGACCAACTGCAATTACCGGCAGTCCTTGACTTACCACAGTTTCACAGAATCTGGTTTATGAGACACCCGGGGGAGGGGGGAAACAGGGTGACTGGGGACTGTAAATGATGCCGACCAGAGTTGGCTTCATACAGGGCAGGGCCAGTATGTCACCTCTAATGAATCCTTTGTAGTTTTTTGAGGTTTGGCTCGAGAATCATGACTCAATTAGGGCGATTGCTGGAATCCTGACACAAAATCGATGAGGCAGGGAGAAGCCCGATTCACTGAATGACCGTGTCACTAATTGAACAACGGCAGTGATTCTCCTTAACAAACGGGGCAAGCAAACTCATAAAATGGGGCAAAAGTCACTTTGCGAAGGTCTTGCTTAGCAGTGTCAATTCTGGGCTCCATTGTGGTCGTACATTGAGGACTAGCTGTACTGAAGAAAAAAAAAAATAGATGCTGGCCTGAAATTGCCAGAAGGAGCCCCATCTGGTGATGCCACGAGGTTCAGTTCAGACCCTTCAATGTTCTTCCAAGAAAGTCCAGGTGTCAGGATTCCAGCTGTTACCCCCATATAAATCATGAGTCTCAAGCCAAACTTCCAAAACTTCAAAAGGATTTATTGGGAGTAAACATGTCCAGCATTGCCTGGGTGAAGCCAACTCTGAGACACATCTTTCATTGTCACCCTTGACCCTGGTTTTCCCCCACCCCCTCGTGTATCGTAATTCATATTCTCCAATGAGACTCCTCCATAGCCCAGAGTCATCAATCAGGCTCTCCAGTTAGATATTTGCATGGCAGAAAATTCAGCCACCTAGTTACTATCTTTGAAAACATTCATGGAGTGCATTTTCGGTTTGCAAGCTGCTCCACTGCTCCCCCCTCCCTTTCTATTGGCAACTCTAAAAAGACCACAGAAATATTTTATGAGTTAACATTAGGCTTCTCTCTACCTTCCAAGCTGACTTAAAAAAAAGAATCCCAAGGAATTTTAAAGGGTTAATAGTCTCGGTTCATAACAGCCATAATAAACAGCCGCAATTCCGGTTAAACTCTCTTGCCATCTTCACCTGACCGAAGAGTCAGATGAGATCTGTAATGAAGGAGGCTCAGTGTATGTCTACCTGGGAGAGGCATCTCTGCCTACTATTCCGGGGAGGACACCCCTCTCAGTGGAGAGCAGGAGACTCATTAATGAGGCTAATTAGGTGTAAAGGGGGGGAGGACTTGGCATCAGCTGCAGCTTATAGCAGCTCATCATTAATCTCTGTAATACTGACTCCCCAACAGCCGCTGATCCGGCTCTCCTCCAGTGATGACTGGCTGGCTGGCGTGGCCCAGAAGCTTTGCAAACTAACACCTGCCCACCTGGCCAGGCACCTCACACCTCTCAAGGAAGTTTAACCCCCACAGCTTGCAGGCACAAGATGGACAGAAGCAGGATCGTGCAAAGGATTGCTCTGCCTTAGGGAGAATGAGCAATCTCAATATGATATGGGAAGGTGGCCTTGGAGATCCAGCAAAAAGGCATAACTGAGGAATGAGGAGGAGGAGGAATAGGGGAAGGAAGGAGGAGGAAGAATAGGAATAGGAGGAGGAATAGAAGAGGAGAAAGAGGAAGAGGTGGAGGAATAGAAGGAAGAGGAGGAAGAGGAAGAAGAGGTGGAGGAGGAAGAGGAGGAGGAGGAGGAAGTAGAAGCTGCTGCTGCTGATGGGAAATGAAATTTTGGCCTTTTTGGTCAAATTTGATGCCCTGAAGTGGATAGGCAACCTGCCCAATAAATAAAAAACTCAGGGCACATTCAAGGTATCACACTACCTGAGTGAAGAGCTTCCTGTGGTTCCAAGAAGATTTGAATAAAGGGATCACTTTGGAGATCTCACCCTCTCTGATCCTGCATCTTCCCTATCCATCACCAACCTGCCTTGGCACTTGCCTTTCAAGTTTCTTTTGCCTTTCAAACAGGCAAGAATGTGTGCTTTTAAGAGAAAAGCTCAAGGCTGATTTCAATTTTAATTTCTTTCATTAAGTCTTGAGGGTTTGACTCCTGCACGATGCTTACAGGCCCAGCTCTGGGCTCCCTGTTTTAATTCCACTTTATTGTGTCTTTGATCTAGTTTTTTCCATGGAGTTTTGCAGTGAGTAGTCAACTTCTGTAAACATCTACTTAGGTGATTGATTGATATGGCCAAGAGCTGAACAACAAATTATTTTTTCTTCTTAGATTACCTTCTCCTCCTCCTTCTTCCCCCCTTTCCTTCTTCTTCTCCTTCTCCTCCTTCTTCTTCCTCTTCCTCTTCTTCTTCCTTCTCCTCTCCTTCCCCCTTCATTAATTTTCTTGGCAACAACCGAGAAATGGCTTTACCTTCTTCCATCTTTATCACAGTTTCTCAGTTTTCTACTTTAGCCAAACCTCTTAGAATTTTGGGTGTGTTCTCCAAAAGTATTGACCACATCTGGTTAGGCTTGCCAAGTCAGTCAAGACCATCTGAAGGGGCTTGTTAATGCCCTGGTAGGTGCCTCCTTTGCCCGTTTTCGATAGCCTCTCTACCCTGGTGACAACTTTCCTTAGTTGGTTGCTCACGGGGTTCAGCCGAAGTGGCCTCACAGCCTGTTCTACGCAAGCTGCAGAGACTTCAGACCAGAGAAAGCAGCCAGAACTTCGGTAAACAGAAAGCAAATTTCAACTTTTTCCCTTTCTTTTCAAGGAAAGAAAAGAGTAATTGGTGACCGCAAGGACGGCTCCAGTCTCTTCCCCCTTCCCTTCTAACACCTGTGCACAAAGCTACGAAAATAGTTACAGCACTGCAGGGGAAGTGAACTTGTTAACACTTATGCAAGAATCTTGGCGACACATGCATTCGTCTAGTTCAGATGGAGAAAAGAAGGACAGTTAAGCTCCATGGAGACGGGAATAGTTGATGTCCAAACTCTTTCTACAATTAATCCTCTAAAAAAAGGAATGATAGCGAGGGCTGACACCTTGTCAGAGAGGAAGCCTGAAGCCATCAGAGATGCCTGCTGGGTGTGCAGGCTCTTATCCTCCCATTTGGAAAAAGACCACCTGAAATTCTTCCTCCGAACCCCATGACATTCCTAGGGCAGCAGATTAGCAGAGTTGGAAGGGACCTTGAAGATCATCTAGTCCAACCAAGCAGCTTTAGAGAAGAGCGCACAAAGCAGATGCGGTGGACACGGGGAGAGTTTGTAAGAACATAAAATCATGAAGATATAATAGATTTAACAGATTAACAGAGTTGGAAGGGACCTTGGAGGTCATCTAGTCCAATCCCCCGCCCAAGCAGGAGACCTTACACCATTTCTGACAGTCCAGTCTCTTCTTGAAAGCCTCCAGGGATGAAGCTCCCACAACTTCTGAGGCAACTTCTGTTCCATGTGTTGGTTGCTCTCCCTGTCAGGAAATTTCTCCTTATTTCCAGGTTGAATCTCTCCTTATTCGGTTTCCATCCATTATTCCTTGTCTGGCCTTCGAGTGCCTTGGAAAACAGCTTGACCCCTTCCTCCTCTCTGTGGCAGCCCCTCAAATATTGGAAGACTGCTCTCCTGTCTCCCCTGGTCCTTCTCTTCACTAGACAAGCATGCCCAGACAATAACCCTTCTTTATTAGGATTCTCAGTTGCACAAGGCACGACATAGGCTATCCAACTGGTTGTCTTTCTACTCTCTCTTAAACACCTTCTTCACTCAATCTCATCCACGAGGACTCCCCAAGGTCCCTCTCACAACTACTGTTTTTGAGCCAGGCCTCGCCTAACCTGTACTTTTTCCTGCCTAAACTTTGCTTCTCTTCAGATTAAAATTCATTTTGTTGGATGGGGCCCATTGTTCAAGTTTAACAAGATCTTTTCGAATGCTGAGCTTGTCTTCTGAGGTGTCGAATATTCGTGCCAGTTTAGTATCATCTGCAAATTTGATGAGTTCCTCTTCTATTCCCTCATCTAAGTCATTAATGAAAAGATATGGAACTGGGCCTAAGACAGAGCCTTGTCGTACCCCCAATGCTTACTTCTCTCCATGTGGATGTAGTACCATTAAGGACTCCTCGTTGATGTTGACCTCACTTGATGTCTCCTTGACCTCACTTGATGTCTCCTTGTTTTGGCAGAACAATAAACAGCTTCTAAATCATTAGGGCAGACACAGAAGTTTTTCCCAAGGAGAAGCACCCTGGTTTCAGAATTAAGACTTAGAGAAGGCATCAGCAGTTTTATAGTGAGCAGTGCCATAGAAAGAAAATGGTTGAGGTTGAAAGATATCGTTTTCTCTACAGAAAGTGAATAAAATGTGCTGATGGGAAGACAACACCCATCCATTGTGAAGAAACCTAGAATGGGGACAATGACCAACAGGAAGACTCTAACAGCCTATCTACTAATTCCTTCAAAAGTACCTTGTGCAGATTTGGGCCTTCTTTACTCAGGAGAGCTTAATCAATAATGATGGAGCTGAGAGGTGATGGATTAACAAAGGAAGAACTCATGACCTAACTGGACTAATTATATGACCTGTCTGTCAGGATTCCATTAGTTACCCCAATTAAATCAAGAGTCTTGAGCCAAACTTCCAAAATTAAACAGGATTTATTGGGAGTTAATATGCCAGCACTGCCTGAGTGTAGCTGACTCTTGAGACACGTAATTCACTGTCACCCTTGACCCTGGTTTTCCCCCACCCCCTGGGTGTATCATAATTCATATTTTCCAATGGGACACATCCATAGCCCAGCTCTCCAATTAGATTTTTGCGCAGCGGAAACTTCAGTCACCTAGTTACAATCTCTGAAAAAATATGAATGGAATGCACTTTTGATTCCAAACTGCTGCACTGCTTTTTCAAACTCCTTCCCCCTTCTGTTGGCAATATAAATATAAAATGGGCATAGAAATGTTTTATGAGTTGACACTATCCTACCAGAAGATATTTGGAGGTGGGGGGGTGGGGGTGGGTTCCATAGAGTCTCTCTTGTCCTCCCTCTTTCTTCAGCAGAAGCTTGTCAGAAACCGCACTGTTTTTTGAGCTGAAATGTAGGACTTAAGGAGCCAAAAGGATTCAGTATTGGCCAACCTCTGTTTCTTCAGAAAGAACGATGGATTTGAGTTAAGGAACCACAAGTGGAAGTTACGTCCACAGCTCAGGGAAGAGAACTTATATAGAGAACTCCCACTTTATGGAAGAATGAAGGGGAGCTCCCTAGGGCACAGATCCACACGTGAGGTGAGGTGTGTTTTTTGTCCACACTAATCTTCCCTGAGTAAGGCATGAAGCCAACATGAGTCTTTCTGGGTTTTTCCCCCTCCATATCTCAGAAGTAGCAACTATGCCGAAATGTTGTAGCCACTGGACAAGGAAGTTTGAAGGATGCTGTGTGTATGTCAGCTTATGTTCCTTATGTTGTTTGCAGGAAACAAACCCACTTCAAACTGCATCCATGATTTATCCATATATTTTTTTAGATTTGTCATCTCCAAGAGTACAAGACTTCCTTTTCAAAACTTTTTTTTTTTTGGCACCCCTTTCCTTCCTTCATTTTACTGGATTTTCACACAACAGCTCTTCTGATGAAGAACACTTGCTCTAAACCATCAGTGGAAGGATAATCTCCTTTCCATATGCACGTGTGTGTGTGTGTGTGTGTGTGTGTGTGTGTGTGTGTGTGTGTGTAATCAGCTATGTAGATTTTGTATAAAATGGTCCTGTTGGGAAATCTCTCTCTCTTTCGCTCTTTTTCCCTCCCTCTTTCATCTCTCTCCCTCCCTCCCTCTCATCTCTCTCTCATCTATCTATCTATCTATCTATCTATCTATCTATCTATCTATCTATCTATCTATCTATCTATCTATCTATCATCTATTTTATATACAGATATAGATGGATGTAGATAGAGATGTAAATAGAGACATATAGAAATTTCCCAACTAACAGGACCATTTTAATACAAAATCTGCCCAGCTGATAACCAAGTTTAGAAGCAGAGAAACAAACACACCCAAGTTTCAGAGGTATGCAAAAAAGGAGACCAGGTGAAGCCTCTGTGATGTGCTAATTGCCTTGCAAATAATAATAACAACAGCGGTGATAATAATATGGAGTGAAGACAGGAATGGAGTATTCAATTATCATAAAAAGCATTTACTCCATAATGCACCTTCAGGTGACTCCAGGAATTCCAGCGCTTGCTGGAATTTGAAGCAGCTCTCCAATTGCTATCTGCATAAATCTCCCAGGCTGCTACACTGACAGGAGCTTGTTTTAAGTAGCCAGTGCAGTTCCAATTTGCAAAATGCATATTTCAGTCCCCTGCAAAATTCTGCAAGTTCGTTTGGGGAAGAGAAAGCTATTCAATTAGCGTTTCTCTACCCACCACCTTCTCCGCATAGATGAACGCCGCTCCTTCAAGGAGCACGGTTCAACCAATCTGTCAGTGGGGGAGGTTTCCCACCTGCACCAGACCTTCCAGAGTTGAAGATGTCCCCTATCATTAGGCAGCTTGGCGCATCTTTCTCACCACCTCTGCATGTGATAGGATGACAATTACAGCACAACCAGCAGAGTCCCAACTTATCTGGAGCTGAAGTTGGGGAAAAGGAGTTAGGTGGCTTGTTTCATGAGCCATAGCAAAACAACAGAATGAACAGAATTGGGAGGAGACCTTGTGAGTTATCTAGTCCAGGGGTCTCCAACCTTTTGGACCTCAGGAACCACCAAATTCATTATTTTAAATCCTGTGGACCAGAGACCCTGGGAAAATCCCCAAAAAAGTCTGCAGGAAAATCCCCCACCCCGTTCTCCTACCGATCAATCCTTCTTTATTTGGGATGGCAGGATACTGTCTCCAGCTCCATTCTCAGGGGGAAAGAGAGAGAGACTTTTGGCTTCATGCAAGGAAAACAGCAGAAGATGCAGAAGTCTTTCTTTCTCTCCCCCAAACTCTGCCAGAAATGAGACTTCACCGGCGCAGCGTCTTGGAGCAGGAGGCCTTGCAGGGGCCCAAAGACTCATTTCTGGTGGAGTTTGGGGGAGAGAATGAAAGACTTTGGCTGCTTTCCTTGCATGCAGCCAAAAGCAGAAGAAAGAAGCGAAAAGAAGCAGCCCAGTGGCCAGGCCAGGCACAGTTTGGAAACGGGGCAAGTTTCCACGCTCCCCCCTTTCCCCCCTTTCTCTCCTTCCCTCACTACCTTGTGCTGTTCATAATGCAAGCGATGCAAGCCTTGTGTTCCCACGCAGCCTGGATTAATTGCTCTTGGGGGGACATTTCTCTGCAGACCATCAAAATTTTCTCACATATCACCAGTGGTCCCCAGCCCACTGGTTGGCGACCACTGTTCTAATCCAACTTCTGCTCAAGCAGGAGAACCTATCCCATTTCAGTCAAGTGACTGTCCAGTCTCTTCTTAAAAACCTCCAGTGATGAAGCACCCACCATTTCTGGAGGTAAGTCATCCCACTGATTAATTGTTCTAATTGCCAGGAAATTTCCTTTAGTTCTAGCTGCTTCTCTCCTTGATTACTTTGGAAAGGTCATAAGTGTGAAACACAGTCATAAGCCACTTTTTTCAGTGCCGTTGTAACTTTGAACTGTTGTAAGCTTCTTGTTCTTCCTTCAGATGCTTTGGAAAATAGATTGACACCCCCCCCCCTTCTTTATTGCAGCCCCTCAAATATTGGAAGACATGCTATCATGTCACCCCACGTCCTTCTTTTCGTTAAACTCGACATGCACAATTCCTGCAACCATGTATTTTAGCTTCCAATCCTCAAAATCCTGTCCCCTCCAGTTTGTTGAGACTCCTTGAGTGCCCACATATATTCAGGGTCACATCCAACCAGTGGCCTGCCTCAGTTGGTCAAGAGCCCTCCAGAGCTGAAGGAATGTTTTCAAAAGAATAAAATCTTCTCTGAAAGATCAGAGGAGAAGACATGGGAAGAAGGAAGTATGAAGAAGATAGATGAATAGAAAGTTGAGGCCACCAACAAAAGGAGCCTAACCATGGCTGATGGCCAGAATGTTTTTAAAAAGTGACTGTAAAAAAATATGAATATTTTTTCCCCAGAGGATCATAAATCACCAAGATAACAGACTTCCCAAACCCTCATTTCTTCCAACCCCTTGTGTAAATAATTTTTCTTTTGCCAACTTTCTTTCTATTCTAGCTCATGACCCATTCTGAGAAGCAGCAGGTTGTAGTAGTTTGAACGTATTGACTTACAGTAAAAGCAGAAATATTTCTGTTTGGAATCTTACCTGAAACTTATCATAAAAGAAAGTCTATATTTGATTATTCATGTAATAACTGCAGCAAGAATCGAATTTGCTCAAAATTGGAAAAAGGAGCAGACTCCTACTGAAGATAATGTGATTAGGAATATATTAGAATGTGCAGAAATGAATAGATTGACATTTGTAATTAAAGAGAGAGAGCAAACTGAATATTATAAGGTATGGGAATTATTCTATCAATAGTTAGAAAAAAAATATGAAAGCTAGATATAATTAAGGGATTAGTTAAGAAGGACAATAGATATTTTTTGTTAACAGAAACAAATAAGCCAAGAAGAAAGATAAAGAGATAGTGATATGAAGTACAATAAGTATAAGGTAAGACTAGAGAATAATACTATGTAATGAATATGATTGTAAACATTAACTGTATCGCACAAGATATTTGTAACCAGATGACACATCATCAAATGGTAGATATGTTTGTAATAAATTTACAAGATATGTTTGTAATAAAAATAAAATACACAATTTATTTTTAAAAAAAGTTGTAGGAGTTTGGGGAAAAAAGGCTCCCACCCAAACTTACAGGAAGCAAAGCTGAATTGTTCACCCTATTTGTGTGCAGTTAATCTTTTGCTGAACAAGCTTTCCAAGGATTTAGAAGCTGCAGCTGGAGAATAACAATTTTCCTACTTGAAGATAAGCTATGGAGGAGCTAAAAGCAAACACCCAAGAACCTTATGGGGGGTTCTACCAAATCAGCAATTAAGTCCTTAAAGGAAGGAGCCTAATGCGCAGAGAAGTGGAAAGGGGCAGCGGCGTTGGGCCTGCCCTGAAAAGCTACCTTCCTTTTGACTGGATGAGGTTTTTAACTGGAATGACAGACAGCCCCACCCCTCAAAAATAAAACCCAGTCATGGAATTAGCTATGTAGAGATCAACTACGCATTGCCTTAGGCCTGCCTTCTTCAAACGAAATAGGAAGAAGAATCACACAAAGGAATAAATGGAGGGAACACTGCTATGACTGTTGGTGATAGAATAATAATGAGAGGAGGAGGAAGAGGAGGAAAAAAGGTGAAGGAAAAGAGGAGAAGATGGATATGGAGAAGGAAAAGAAGATAGATAAGGAGGAGATGGAGAGGGAGGAGATAAGGTGAATGAAGAGAAGGAGAAAATGGAGAAGGAAAAGAAGAAGATGGAAGAGGAAGAGAAGAAAGAAAAGATAAGGTGAAGTAAAATGAAGAGGAGATAGAGGAGGAGGAGGAGGAGGAGGAGAAAGAGGAAAGATAAGATAGAGAAAAAGAGCAGAAGATGGATATGGAGAAGAAGACAGAGAAGGAGAAGATGAAGGAGGAAGAGGAGAAAGAGATAAGGTGAAGAAAAAGAGGTGAGATAGATATGGAGAAGAAAAAGAAGAAGATAGAGAAGGAGAAGATGAAGGAGGAGGAGAAAGAGGAGAAGATAAGGTGAAAAAAAAAGAGAAGGAGAAGATGGATATGGAGAAGGAAAAGAAGAAGATAGAGAAGGAGAAGAGGGAGGAGGAGGAGGAATGAAGGTTATTAGACAATGTCTCCCCTCTTATTATAATTGCAGAAATGAAACTAAAAGGACATGGAAAGGTTGCCCTCATGAGAAGAACTAAGCAGGCTGTAGGCTGCAGGTCAACTGGGGAGTCTCTCAGCAGAAAGTACCTTTCGTGGCATTGTGTGCATCCAACACGTGCCATAAAAATGGCACAGATGTTAAAATTAACTGACTTAACAGCGAAAGTGGGATCCTGCGGTGACAGAGGTATAAAATCGCGAGGATTAAAGAATTATAACAAGTCATTTTAAAGTCAAATTAGCCCCAGGATAAAAGCTCGAACATGGTTGTGTTGTTAAACAACAGCCGAGCCCCTGAATGTCTACCAGCTCTTGCAAAGTTGCCTCTTGCAATAATCAAACCTTGTCCGTTACAGGATGATGGGTAGAAGTAGCCAGATCTCATCTATCCCAATGTGGGAAATGAAGCATTGGAAAACCATGTTAGACAGAGAACAGCCTGCCTTTTTTGAGAAACACCGTGGCCTTCAGAACATCTTGCACGCCATAATCTCAGAATTGGGAGGTGAGCATGGCTTTCCAAAATCACGAAGAGACTCCTCGTCCCGACAAAACCCCTTTTTATTTGGCTAAATGTGAATTCCTATCATTCACATCCAGCAAAGTTCCAACCAACAGTCTTCCATGGGATTTTACAATGACAGACTTTTATCAGACTCAGAGGCTTTATCAGGCCAGGCCAATAGCTTCCAAACACCACACTGTAGCAGCAATTACTTGGCAAGAAGTCAGGAACAGATGTTCACCTTAATGAATTGAGCTAATTGTCTCCTGCAAACCCCACTCCCTTTTCACTACTCTTTATTCGCTGTGGGAGGGGCCATTCACCGTCTACTTGTGCCTTTATTCCTGAGTCAACCCTTGTTCCTTAACTTTTCCCTTCTTCTGGCAGCTCTGTGCATGTGCACATCATGAACAGGCTCCAACTATTCTTCTGCCCCACTGATCTCCAACTCCGAAGGCAGCTGATAACTGTCGAACAGCCCTGGCCCCATCTCTGCCTCCGACACAGACCACTCCTCAAAGCCTTCCCCAGACTCCAGGACTGGCCCATGTTTGTCCCCAACCTCCTCCCTGTCTGAGTCTACCGCCAGCTCCACTGGCCACTGGCAAGACCACAACAGGAGGTCTCTGTCAGTTTCTCCTCTCACACTGAGCCTAGGAAAAAGCCACACAGAATCTACAAACAGTCCAAACTCCCCACAAACCAGGATACCTCCTTCCAAATCAAGTGTTATTGGCAGCAGGTCTCCAGAGGATGAGAAGACTGTGGTAAGAAATGATAGGTAAAGACATAAAAGCTGGTTAGACAGCAGAAGGCCAAGTTCTCAACGTTTGTTGGAGATGGTTTCAAGGGATAGAAAGAGGGAGGAAGAAACCATCCTTTCCTGGAGAAGACAAGGTACAAGCTAAAGATACAAAATACAGCTAAAATTTAAATACAGGAGGTTGGGTTTGCTAGGGTTTCTGGACAAGCCAGGATCATGTCTCATTGCTTAATCTGAGTTTATTAGACAAACGTCTGACAGGGACAGTGTACAGACTTCTTCATCCCAGGTCTCCAAGATTGCAGATCCTGCTCATTTTCCAAACGATTCCTGGGTCTGCCAGCAAGGGAGACCCTCCAGCCTTTGCCGAATCCCACAATCACGAGCCACTTCTGGCCGCCAGGTGGCACTCAAGGCCAACACAACGGGCCTCTCTTCCCCACTAGGGGGGAAAAAAGTTTAGAGTTGCCCACTGCCTTGGTCCTCCACCATCAGCATGTGATACGGCTATAAATATTTAAAATGCCACAATATTAAGCAATTAAAGTGACTATTTGTGTGGAATACCGCCTGAAAGATCTTTTTAACCGTTAGCAATTCACAGCTAACCAAAAAAGAGGAAGCCACAAAATGCATATGGTTGTATTTCTGGAGCGGCACTTGGCTTCACTTGCAGGGCCAAAAGATGGATTTTACCAGAATCTGGGAAGAAAGAGAGACTCAAAGGCCAGCTGGATGAGGAGAGAGGCAGGACTTGAGCTGCCAACACTCACCAAAAACACCTCTGAAACGTGAGCAAATGTGTGCCCAGGGCCCCAATTTTCTTTTATTTTTATATGTGTGTATGTATATATATATATATATATATATTTGTTTTCTTAGGCTTTCGCGGGTACTTACATGTGTAACACACATATATTATATTATATATATTATATATATATATATATATATAACACACATATATGTAACAGCACACACATATGTGTGTGTGTGTGTGTGTGTGTGTGTGTGCTGTTTAGCTTCCTTCGGGTATTATCCCACGAAGGAAGCTAAACAGCACACATGTAAGTACCCGCGAAAGCCTAAAAAAACATATATATATATATATGTTTATATACATACACATACATATACACACACACACACACACAAATCAATACATACACACACACACACTCTTTATAGCATATATTGAGCAATGGTTAAATTTTTTTTTCTTTATCTTTATCATTGACGTGATTGATCTGCCTTGTTACAATAACTCCTTCGTTCTTTTAAAGTTTTAATTTCTCCATATAGTTTGTGATTAAATGCACATCTTCTGCCTTTTCCATAACTTATCCAAATATCAAATATTACCTTTTCTTTAACCACTCATACCAAACGTTCCATATTGCATAATAATCACTATCTTGTTTATTTTTTAAAAGTTTGGTTATCCATCTCAGCGCATTCATGTATTTTTTTAATTACCATATTCTCTGAAGGAATGGAAGACAGTTTCTAGTTTTGGGCGTAGATTATTCTGGCTGCATTTATGATATGCAAAATTAAATATTGATATTTTTTCTCCATGTTTGAATCTATCATACTTCGCAAATCAGGGCCCCAATTTTCTTACACAATCACTGCCCTCCTCTTCTTGAGGCCCATCCATTCATCCATCCATCCATCGCAACAGAGCCAACTCCTGTTCAACTTTCTTCCTTCTACATCCAGGAAGTTTCAAAAGCCATGCTTTTCCCACAAACAAAGCACCACAAAACCTCCTCTTCTCAACAGGAAGACCAAGTGAACACAATTCCCACTTGTGTTTCAATTTCAGATCAGTCCTTCAAGTATCCGTAATACTTTAATTAGTTGATAAACACACTGATATACTGCAGGTTTTGGGTTTGGCCAGTCTAAAGAAAAGAAGAATTAGGGGTGACGTGACAGCAGCATTCCAGTATTTGAGGGGCTGCCACAAAGAACAGGGAGACAAATTATTTTCCAAAGCCCCAGAAGGCAAGACAAGAAACAATGGATGGAAACTAATCAAGGAGAGAAGGAATTGAGGAGAAACTTCCTAACAGGGAGGACAATTAACCAGCGGAACAACTTGCCACCAGAAATTGTAGGTGCTTCATCATTGGAGGTTTTTAAGAAGAGACTGGACAACCACTTGTCTGAAGTAGTATAAGTTCTCCTGTTTCAGCTGGGGGTTGGACTAGAAGACCTCCAAAGCCCCTTCCAGCTCTATTCTATTCTAATATGGCTGCCACTTTGCAAGGGCATCTCTGGATGGCCAACAGAGGATGAAAACCAGCAGAAGAAGAATGAACAGTAACAATAACAATTGTTGGATACAGTCACAACATCTTGGTATCTGACGGCTATCAAACTCAAGGTGTGTAACCACATTCACATCAAGAGGAAAAACCCTACAATGATGGACTAGCCTGATTTAAGGTGCCATGGGCAACCTAAGAGGCACCCTCCTCCTATAAGGTACCAGGTCACCTGCAGAAGAAAACGAGGTGGGTTTCCAGACCAGTTGCTGAAGGAGACATGGGCAACTCGGATGATGCTCAGAATCCTTATTAACATGACAGGGAATCCAAGTCCCCACAGCAATGATGCTCACACCTGACTTTTTATTAAGTTGTGAAGAAACACACACACACACACACACATCGTCATGATGTGAAAAAAGATGTTGAGACTTTAGGAAGAGTGCAGAGAAGATCAACAAAGATGATTAAGGGACTGGAGGCTAAAACATACAATGAAGGGTTGCAGGAACTGGGCCTGGCTAGTTCAGGAATTGGCAACCTGCAGCTCTGGATCTGCATGTGGCTCTTTCATCCCTCTGCTG
Organism: Laticauda colubrina; assembly: GCA_015471245.1. Classification (NCBI taxonomy): domain Eukaryota; kingdom Metazoa; phylum Chordata; class Lepidosauria; order Squamata; family Elapidae; genus Laticauda; species Laticauda colubrina. The sequence continues at coordinate 2,988,112 of BLBF01000074.1, forward strand.
CAGCTCCCTGTCACTCAAAATATGCATCACAACCATCAACATGTGTGACACCTGCCAGCACATAATTTATTGAGCTTTCTGACTCCTGGTAGGCCAACCATGGGTAAATTCAAGAAAAATTTCAGAAGAAAAAAAAAACAGAACATTTAATTCAACTACATATACTAGTTTTGTGGCCACTTAGGAAATACAATAGTCAGACATGGGGAAAGGTTTTGTGGCTTCCGGTGTTTTCTTTTCTGTGGGAAACGGGTTCCAATGGCTCTTTGAATTTCCCGACCCCTGGTCTAGTTTAATGAAAAGAAGGACTAGGGGAGACATGATAGCAGTGTTCCAATATCTCAGGGGCTGCCCCAAAGAAGAGGGAGTCAAGCTATTCTCCAAAGCACCTAAAGGCAGGACAAGAAGCAAAGGATGGAAAGTAATCGAGGACAGAAGCAGCCTGAAATTAAGGATAAATTTCCTGACAGTTAGAGCAATTAACCAGTGGAACAGCTGGCCACCAGAGGTTGTGAATGCTCTAACACTGGAAGTTTTTAAGAAGAGATTGGATAACCATTTCTCTGAAGTGGTGTAGGGTTTCCTGCCTAGGCAGAGGGCTGAACTAGAAGACCTCCAGGGTCACTACTGTTATTCTATAATAACAGAATAACTCTGTTATTCTGATTCTATTCAACACCGCACAACTAAACCTGGTCTTTTCTTCAATGTCAAGAGATTTGTCCTTCATACTTACTGGCTCAATCTTCAGGGCATTTCGATAGCTCCCGAAAAAGGCAGCCTGGGCTTTCAGGAATGCTCTGGCGACCCCATCTCCTGTGGTCATGGAGACCTTCTTCAACCGGCTTTTCAGTGCGGAAATCTGGGGGGAGAACAAGGAGAAGTTTCTACTTGGAAGGCCCTCAAGAGGAAACGGTCCAGGGGGTTTGGCTGCAACTGATGGGAAGAACTGGAGAGCGGGGAAGCCCCCTGTGTTGCTTTCAATGCTGAAGATGTTGACTCAAGAGCAGGTCCCACTGAACTCCTTGGGATTCACCAAGGAATGAGATACTTTGGACTGCACTTTTAAGCCAATCATGGAAGAACAGTGTTGAGTTTATTTGGGCATTTCTTGAGTTTATTTGAGTATTTCTTGAGTTTATCTGAGTATTTCTTGAGTTTATTTGGGTATTTGTTGAGTTTATTTGGGTATTTGTTGAGTTTATTTGGGTATTTGTTGAGTTTATTTGGGTATTTGTTGAGTTTATTTGGGTATTT
>BLBF01000074.1:2990817-3016384 GCA_015471245.1 Laticauda colubrina
TTCTATGTTCTATGTTCTATGTTCTATGTTCTATGTTCTATGTTCTATGTTCCATATTCTATATTCTATTCTAATTTCATGGAAGCTGGAGAAGATACGACTTGTTGGAGACCCTACTACGTCTAATCTTCTCAAAAGCAAAATGTGCCTCAAATTGAAAATTCTTTTCTTCAGACTAGCATCAAGCAAAGCAGGACAGGGTTTAGTAATGACTTCACAAGCGGCAACCCTAACTCGATTCTCCCCCTTTTCTCATTAGAGCAAAAGAGCTTGATCTGCCCCAGCTCAGATGCCAACCGTGCCCACCTGTCAACAGGCGCCACCTTTTACTCCTCCGGCATCCTCAAGGCTTCTCGGAAGCCCTTTGCCACCTGCGCTTCAGACGATGTCATACTTAACCTTCCTTGCCCTCTTCCTTTCATCCTGGAGGTGTTTAATTGCCTCTGATTCACAGAGTGGCACTTCAGGTGAACGCAGCCTGATGGTCTCATTACCATCGGCACAAAAGAACATTCCGTGACAGGAACTGAGCAAATGTCGGCTCGCACTGACTTGGACAAACTCCCAAAAGGGAGCAGGAGCATCCAGGTTCCAAGGGTCTCTCTCAGATCCTCTAAAGCAGGGGTGACAAACTCAAGGCTGGTTGCGGCCAGCGATGGGGTCAGATCTAGTCCACATCATTTTAGCCTGGTCAACCTGCTGTCAGGACTCCAACATGCACCTCCATTCAATTCGTAAGTCTCGAGCCGCATCTCTCAGAGTGAAAAAGATTTGATTTTTTTAGGAGTCGACATGCACTGTTTTCCCCCACTCCCTTTCTGCTGCCAACTAAAAAGACCAAAAAAGTATTCTTTTTAGTTGATACCCATGTTGCTCTGGCCCAATGTGAAGAGGAAAGATCGGGCCAACATAGTTTTAGGCAGTGGTTGGGATTCAATTTTTTTTACTACTGATTCTGTGGGCATGGCTTGGTGGGCGTGGAAGGGGAAGGTTATCCCCCTTCCCTCCCCACCCCACTAACCTGCCTTCCAGCTCCATTCTCCTATGCAGGGAAGGGAAAGAAGACCCAGCCGATCAGCTGGGACTCAATGGGAGGCAGAGAATCGATGGGGGTGGGTCCAGTCAGAGGTGGGATTGGCCAGTTCTCTGAACGACTCAAAATTTCCACTATTGGTTCTCCAGAATTGTTCAGAACCTGATGAATACCACCTCTGCTCCTTACCCCACTGACCTGCTTTCCAGCTCCGTTCTCCTATGCAGGGCAACCAAAGAAGATCCAGCCAATCAGCTGGGACTCAATGGGAGGCAGAGAATAGATTGGGTTGTTGGGGCCAGTCAGAGGTGGGATTGGCCAGTTCTCCAAACTACTCACAATTTCTGCTACTGGTTCTCCAGAACTGGTCAGATCCTGCTGAAGACCCACCTCTGGTTTTGGCCTAGTCTACCCAATGCGATGAGGAAACATGCCAGCAGTTTGGGGATGGCGTCAAACATGCCTGGTTGGCCACACCCATCAGTTGGCTATGCCTGCCTGGCCCCCCGAGGTCAACCACAGCCCTAATGCACCCCTCAATGAAATTGAGTTTGAGATCCCTGCTCTAAAGCAATGTTCCTCTAGAAACTTAGGAGTGTTCCTTATGTCTACTCAACCTTGGCCACCTCTGGACATCAACTCTCAGAATACCTGGCTGGGGAATTCTGGGAGTTGAAGACCACCCATCTTAAAATGGTCACGGTTGAATAGATACACCATGGACACTCCTGCCATTGAAGAAAAATATATCTCAGTATCTACAGACCCCTCACATCCTGGACGTAAATTGTTTCAATTTCTACCCTCAAAAATAATGTTGTACACTAGAACAACTAGACACAAGGACACTTTTGCCATCACTCTGCTAAACAACTAATTCCCACAACACTGTCAAAATATTTACTAAGTCTACATTACTATTATACTTCTCATCCTTCCTATTACCAATCTCTTCCCACTTAAAACTATAACCTTGTTGCCTGTAGCTTTACGATTTATATTGTTTTGCTTCCTAGTATGATTTGATTGCTTATTTAGTATCTTATGACTATCACTAAGTGTTGTATCTTATGATTCTTGATTAATGTATTTTTTATGTACGCTGAGAGCTTTTGTCTCGAAGACAAATTCCTTGGCCAATAAAGAATTTTATTTTCTGTTCCATCTTCATATACCTAGACTTGGGGGCTAAACACCATTTCTCTTCTCTATTGTAGGGTTTCAGACTTCTTAAAGTCATAAAATAGCCATAAAATTTACCATGCACCCACCCTAATGCCATGTCCTTGAGCAGCATAAGTTCTTCATTGGGCTGATATAAGGACCATCATAATATTTTCAGCTTCAGTTCAAGTTCTTAAAGGGAAGGGAAAATGCTGCGACACCACAACTGAGGAGCTGCCACAGAAAGGAAGGGTCAAGCTATTCTCCAGGGCACTCAAAGGGCAGACAAGGAATAATGGATGGAAACTGAACAAGGAGAGATTTAACCTGGAAATAAGGAGAGACTTTCTGACAGAATAATCAACCAATGGAACAAAAGTTGCCCTCAGAAGTTGTGGGAGCTTCACCACTGAAGGCTTCCAAGAAGAGATTGGACTGCTATTTGTCAGAACTGGTGTAGGGTCTCCTGCTTAGGCAGGGGGTTGGACTAGGTGACCTACAAGATTTCTTCCAAATCTGATTATCTGTATCGGTAACTCTCCTCAATGCTAAACAAACAGACAAAAAAGAAACAGGCAGCAAGGCCAGAAAAAACCATTAACACAACAAAAAAAAAAAAAAAAAAGTAATGGTTTAAGAAAAAAAAGGAGGTGCAGAAGGATCTTGTCATGCTTCTGCTGGAATCTGATTCCAAGGGGGAGGTTGAGCAGCTGACAGGAAGTGGGAGTGTGACTCCAATAGCTGTGGAAGAAACTGGGGAAGGGCACAGTCCGGCTGGGCAGAGCAGGGGAGAGATAGAGCAAGGGAGAGGGAGTTCAGAGAAAGACCCAGGCCCACCCCGTTTTCATCCTAGGGCATGCAGGGAGGAACAGAGAAGGAGCAACATGAGTTGCATGGCTTACAGGGAGAGGAAAGAGCCCTGATTCCCTTCATTAGCTGCAGCTGGGGAAACAGCATTTAAAAAGGCAAGCTATGCACAGTAAAGTTGCTGGAAACAAACCATGAGTTATCTTTGTCCAGGCTTATCTCGGTTACTGGTGTATTCCCAACTGTGTGTGTTTTATTGGCCTTTGAAGTCTGCAATTCCTTTTCCTGCCCTGTCCAGTTAATTGTTGCAGCATGGTTTGTGTGGATTTTTATTTACAGTTTACATGTACTTTGTTTTCAGACTGAATTTCCTCCACTTAAAGACTGTTCTTGGGAGAGTTTTTTTTCTCCAGCCAAAGGTAACCTGGACATTGGGGGCAAAGTTGGAGGTTTTAAAGGGATTGTTCTTACTTATGTGACTGTGTTACCTTTGTGCCACATCCCAGGTAATCACAGATCTCTTCAGAAATCTGAGACTTGACTCCGTGGATATATTTTTGTGTATATTGAATGGTTGCTACAATTGGTTGCACCTTCAAGGAAAGCAGTTCTGTTGCCAATTTCCTCCCTCTCATATTTCAAGACAGGAAGAGAGGCACTTTGAAAGCCCCCACAGACCAAGATAAGAGGACAAAACATGGGTTGATGGTGGTTACGTGGACACTATTTCCAACACACAAGTACCATGAGCTCTTCAAAGTTCCTTTAGGCCTGTGGGACTCAGACATAAAAGTCGAGGAAATCAACATCTGGTCTGAAATTCTTCTGTCCTGAGAACAGGAGGTGTCAAAAGCACCATGCTTATTTTATTTAGTTATTTATTCTGTTTCCTCGATAGTATGACCAACCCTGAAAGTAAGCCCTAGCTTGATTTTTACACGTGCACCCAATATAAGCCCTCCCCCTCAAAATAAGCCCTAATTAAGATCCCAAAAATTAAGCTAGGATGGGGATTGGAAGGGTTGGAGCTGCCCTACTACTTACCTTTGGACAGTTGTAGCCAGACCTTGCCCACCCCGACACCAGCCTTGCCGGCCCATTTCTTCTGCAGCCAGCAAGGCTGGCAAAGCTTTCCTGAAGGCCTATGGAGCTGAGAATAAAGCTCTGGATCGATCCAGAGCTCTGTTATCGGCTGCAGAGGCCTTCAAGAAAGCCTTGCCAGTCGCAGAAGAAGAAGTTCCTGAAGGCGTCTGACAGCAAAAAGGAGGCTGGGGGCCAATGACGCAAGTGAAGTTAGTCAGTGGGTGAAATCCCCCCAAAATAAGACCTGGTGCCTTTTTTTTTTTTTTTTTTTGGGGGGGGGGGGGGGCCCAAAAAAAAAAAAAAGACAGGGTCTTATTTTCAGGGAAACATGTATTAGAATTTGTCAAACAAAAATGAGAACAAGAATAGAAAAATAAAAATACAATGACAGGGACAATAGGCCCGTTCCTGCACTTATGCATGCCCTCCCCCCACTACTACTACGTTCTACACTCTTGGGAAAGTTGTCCACAAGTCAACAACTTCAGCAAAGCTCCCCTTGCAAGACGGTAGAGGTCCCTATGGCCACCCTGCCCTCAATGTGGACAATAGACTCTCCAGGAAGGAACAGTTTCTTTCCAGAGCTGTTGCGCAGACTCACAACCAATTCTGGTTGTGTGTCTAAAGCACATTTCTATACTCTTGGCAGTTTCGGAGGAAAGGTCAGATTTAAGCTATCACCATGTTTCGAAATGCAATCTGTGCAGTGCGGCATAATGAAATGGTTCAGTAAGGGTGCGAGAGGAATTTCTCTTAATTAGATCCATGGCTTTTGAGTTGTCAACATGAATAAAAGCAAGGAAAAACACCGAACTTGCAAAACATGGTATCAAAAGAAGGAGGAGGGGGAAAAAAAGAGAAACCTTCTTCAATCCAAGTTGCTTTTAAAAAGGGAGCTGAACACTGCATTTAAAAAAAAAAAAAATCACAAACTTCATGCTCAGGTACCCGGTTAACAAATTAAAAAACCCAACAAGGGATGAGAGGAAGCAAACCTCTTTGATGGTGACCTTCTCCAAAGAAGACGACCACCAAACCAGCGAGAAGAGGAAAAGATGCTTCACAAATCAAAAACAATTATCATAAGCCAATTTGCTTTTTTTTTTTTTCCCCCAAGATGGGGGGAAAGGCTTTTTCCCCCAAGATGGAAGGGCTTTTGATGGGCTGGAATAAATGCTGTCTTGAAGAGGCCAGCGGAGGCCCTGACATCATTCTACCAACAAAGCTCCACCTTGGTGAACCTCTTGTCATAAATCCTCTCCTAAAAGGGCAACCAAGCAGGAGCTTCAGAATGATAGATGCTGCCCACTCAAGCTAGATTCCTCTTGGGGATTAGTACAAACATTTATCAAGGCATGGAGGAAACAGCAAAGGAGAAGATTTCCCAACAGAAACATGGGGGGCTTTTTCTAAGGACACTCCAAGCAGTCAGCTGGAGAGGAGATTTATCAGAATAACAGAGTTGGAAGGGACCTTGTAGGCCATCTAGTCCAACCCCCACACCCAAGCAGGAGACCCTACACCATTTCTGACAGATGGCAGCCCAGCCTCTTCTTAAAAGCTTCCAGGGATGACACTCCCACAACTTCCAAAGGCAACTTCTGTTCCATGGGTTGATTGTTCTCACTGTCAGAAAGTTTCTCCTTATTTCCAGGTTGAATCTCTCCTTGGTCAGTTTCCATCCATTATTCCTTGTCTGGCCTTCAGGTGCCTTCAGGTGCCCCACTCCCCTCTGTGACATTTGAAGGGTCAGTCCTAACTACACCACGTTTGGAATAGCTGTCGAGATCTATTTTATTTCACTTTTCGAAGCGGCCACTATTTTGTTCTCCTGAGCTGTTGTTAATGGATGATATTTTAATTTTATGCTTGGTGTTTGCTCTATGGGCTTTCTTTTGCTTTTAAACCTACTGATTGGTTCTATTTTACTGACCTCTCTGGAGTATTTGCTGGTTTTAATTTTTGCTAGCTAGTGGCAAGTCTCTTTGTCCTCCACTCCATCTTATGTTGACTATCTGCTGGACCAGAGGTGACTCTCCTACAGCAATGACCACCAAAGGTTGAAGAGACCAAGGTGAGCTCTTCCTTCATCCGATCCTGGCAAACCACTTTTACCAATCCCAACTGGTGGGTGTGAACCTCACCATCTTTCACGTCCTAAGGATGAAGGAGTTATCCAACCTTTCCATCGGTTGACTGCAAAACTTTACTTAGTGGCCCTCTGTTTAGGAGAACCAGTAGACCATCCTTTGAGGATACGAGGAAAAAGAACCAGGAAGAAATCTAAGGGTACTCACTATGTCATTGGGGAGGCTTTGTAGATCATCAAAAGGTGTTTCCAGCGTGTTGGTGTCCACATTCAGGATGACCACATCATCCAGAGAAATGTTTCTGACTTTCTGAGAATGAAACGGGGAGAAGCAAGTAGTTACTTATGCCCTAAACTCAAGAGTACAAACATGTTGTTCAGTGGTTTCCAAAATTCAGTTAGGTTAGATATATCTGTTCTGTTCTGACCTAGGCTTCCCCAAATCACGAAGCAGACTCCTTGTCCTGACAAAACCCCTTTTTTATTTGGCTGAATGTGAATTCCTCTCATTCACATCCAGCAAAGTCCCCACAAACAGTCTTTCAAGGGTGGATTGCAACCACAGATCTTATCAGGCTTGAAGAGTTGCCAGGCCAATAGTTTCCAAGTGCAAAGCTGTCCAAGAAAATACTTGGCAAGGAGTCTCTGAGAGTCACAAACAAATCTTCACACTAATTAAATCAACAAATTGTTTCCTGCAAAAGCCTTCACTCCTCTTGATTCCCTATGGCCATTCACTGTCCACCTGCGCCTTTACTCTCGAGTCAACCCTTGTTCCTTAGCTGTTCCCTTCTCCTGGCAGCTCTGTGCAGGCTCCAGCTGTTTTTCTGCCCTACGGATCTCCGGATCTCTGACTGCAAAGGCAGCTGTTAACTGTCGAAGGCCCTGGCCCCATCTCTGCCTCCTCATCCTAGCCTTTACCAGACTCTAGGACTGGCCCATGCTCCTCCCCAACCTCCTCATGTCCGAATCTGTCTACAACAATGTCCAAAAGGCTTTGTTCTCTGTCTTTCCTGAACTGCAAATTCGTGATGACTTTTCAGTCTTCCACAGAAATTTAGCACTCAATGATGCCTCTATAATTCAGACCTCCAGTGCTATTTAGAAAGGACCCTGTTTGTGGATCATCAACAAGTGAAATTTAACAACTAAAATAATAATCTCATCTCTTGAATTGTTCCCCAAAAGTCTCCCCAGCAGAGAAGACCCAGCATGCAATCTGAATTGTCAAATTTTATGATGTTTGGAGAGGAGCAGCGAAACCCATTGCTCTTCACTCAGGAATTTCTTCCAGAGAGCAGGACTTCAGCCTTACTTTACTCCACAGCTAGATTTCAATAAATGTCCACTTAGCCTCTCTCTTAAAGTAGATAACGGTACTTCAATTGACACTGGTGATGTATCTTTTTTGACAAAGTGATAAAATATGCCTTTGACTCACAGGGATATCAATGAGGCCTTGTCCCCTTGGCAAAAAAAAAAAAAAAGTGGCACCATCAATTAATCAACCCAACTAGACTTGATCGACTGCTCCTATCCTTCAGCTCTTTTCCCAGGCCGCAGAATGCTTTGAGGAAAAGCAGAAAAGCCCTCTTTATATCATTGGGGAGTTTAAATCATCTACCATAGAAATGGTGGTAGACTTTAGGAGAAACCCTCCCATACTATTACCTCTTACAATACTAGACAACAGAGTATCAACAGTGGAGACCATCAAATTTTTAGGTTCTATCATACCACATGACCTAAAATGGACACCTAACATCAAAAACATCAAAAAAGCACAACAAAGAATGTTCTTTCTGTGCCAGCTCAGGAAGCTAAAACTGCCCAAGAAGCTACTAATCCAGTTCTACAGAGGAATTATTGAGTCTATCATCTGTACCTCTTTAAAATTATCCTATCAAATCCTGTACCTGTCAACAGTGGTGTCCCCCAAAGCAGTGTTCTAGGACCAACTCTTTTCATACTCTACATAAATGACCTTTGTGATATCAAGAGCAACTGCATCCTCTTCGCTGATGATGTAAAGCTATTCAAGACCACAGACAATGCTGCTACCCTTCAAAAAGACCTCGACTATGTATCAGAATGGTCAAGCAAATGGCAACTTCAAATCTCAACAAATAAATGCTGTCTTACATATTGCCAAAAAAAAATCAGAAAATAAAATACAAGCTGAATAGTCAAGACCTTGTTGATGATCCAAACTCTGTCAAGGATCTTGGAGTATTCATCTCTCATGACCTAAGTGTTAGAGCCCACTGTAACTACATGGCCAAATAGGCATTAAGAGTTGATCACCTAATCTTACGTAGCTGTTTCTCTGGTAATATTATACTAATAACTCGAGCATATAAAACATTTGCTAGACCAATACTTGAATACAGCTCATCAGTCTGGAACCCACATTACGTATCTGATATTATTAACACAGTTGAGAAAGTCCAGAAATATTTCACAAGAGTTCTCCACTCCTCTACTCATTGCAGAAGACCTTATGCCACCAGACTCGATATTCTAGGCCTAGAAAACCTAGAACTACGCCGCCTTCGGTCCGATCTAAGTATGGTACATAAAATCATACATTACAATGTTCTACCTACAATGAAAACTTCAGCTTCAACCAGAGCAACGCAAGAGCACACAATAGATACAAACTCAAGGTAAACCACACCAAGCTTGATTGCAGGAAATATGCCTTCAGCAACAGAGTGGTCAATGTCTGGAATACTCGACCTGACTCTGTGGTTTTTTTTCCCTAAACCCCAAAAACGTTAACCTTAGACTGTCTACTATTAACCTCAACCCTTTCCTAGGAGGTCTGTAGGGGGCGTGCATAAGGTAGGCACCAATGTGCCTACCGTCCGTGTCCTATTGCTTTTTTAAAATATTTTTTTAAATTTTTCTTATATGTATCCATGTATTCATAACTATGTTTTTACTTATACCTATTATCTTGTAAGCAATTGACAAATATAAAGAAAGAAGGAAAGAAAGAAAGAAAGAAAGAAAGAAAGAAAGAAAGAAAGAAAGAAAGAAAGAAAGAAAGAAAGAAAGAAAGAAAGAAAGATCGGTCTGGTTTGGTTCTGCAACCCAACAAGACAGACACAGATTTCAGAGAGTAATTAGGGCTGTAGAAAAAAACCCATTGCTGCCAACTTGACTTCCATGGAGGACCTGTATCCTGCATGAGTCAAAAAGAGGATTGTAAAAATATTTAAAGACCCATCACATCCTGGATATAAACTGTTTCAACTCCTACCCTCAAAACAACATTATAGAGCTCTGCACATCAGAACAACGAGACACAAGGAGGGTTTTTCCCCGAACGCCATCACTCTGCTGAACAAATAATTCCCTCAACACTGTCCAGCTATTTACAAAGTCTGCACTACTATTACTGTTAATCTTCTCATCACTCCTGATCGCCCATCTCCTCCCTCTTGTGTCTGTATGACTGTAACTTTGTCGCTTGTATCCTTATGATTTATATGGACTGTTTCCTAGTATAATTTGGCTGCTTTATTGTACCCTATGACTTTCATTAAGTGTTGTACCTGATGATTCCTGACTCTTGACAAATGTCTCTTTTCTTTTATGTACACTGAGAGCATTTGCACCAAAGACAAATTCGTTGTGTGCCCAATCACACTTGGCCAATAAAGTTCTGTTCTGTTCTGTTCTATTCTCTGTTCTATTTTCTATTCTGTTCTGTTCTAATCTAATCTCTATCTGTTCTATTTTCTGTTCTATTCTGTTCTATTCCATCCCATATTTTCTGTTCTGTTCTGTTTTGTTCTGTTCCGTTCCATTCCATTCAGTTCTGAAAGATTTGCAAACCAAGATTTTTTAGGATCTCCTCGGTCTCCCTAGGAAGTTTCATGATTCTGGACAACGCGTCCAAGCAGGCAGTGGAAACCTGGAGGTTACAGGAAAGCTTGCAAACAACAATGCATTGATTTGGCAGCTCAAGAGGGGAAAGAGACCAGATCTCCTTTTACGATTGGGTAAGGAAAGCTTTAATTAAAATCACATTCTTGATTTACAATCTGAAAGAGCTATTCCACAGACCAGTAGGGTTAAGCAATGCATGTCCTTCGACCTCTGACCCTTTTGACCCATGGGCAACAGGTGGCCTCTGACTTCCGCCCATTCACACACACAGATGACAGATAACAAATAATCAGAGTTGGAAGGGACCTTGTAGGTCATCTAGCCCAACCTCCTGCCCACGCAGGAGACCCTACACCATTTCTGACAGATGGGAGTCCAATCTCTTCTTGAAAGCCTCCAGGGATTAAGGTCCCACAACTTCCGAAGGCAACTTCTGTTCCATGGGTTGATTGCTTTCACTGTCAGAAAATTTCTCCTTATTTCCAGGCTGAATCTCTCCTTGTTCAGTTTTCATCTACTGTTCCTTGTCTGGCCTTCAGGTACCTTGGAAAATAGCTTGTCCGCCTTCCTCCTCTCTGTGGCAGCCCCTCAAATATTGGAAGATGCTCTTCTGTCTCCCCTGGTCCTTCTCTTCACCAGACTAACCAGGCCCAGTTCCTGCAACTGTCCATTGTATGTTTGAGCCTCCAGTTCCCTCATCATCTTGGTTGCTTTTCTCTGTAATTTTTTTAGAGTCTCAACTTCTTTTTTATAATGTAGTGATCAAAACTGCATGCAGTACTCTAGGTGTAGTCTTACTAAGGCTTTATAGTACCTTGCTTGATCTTGATTGTATCCTTCCGTTAATGCAGTTTAGGATTGCATTGGCCTTTTTGGCTACCTCCACTGCTGGCTCCTATCTAGCTGGTTGTCCACCAGGGCTCCAAGATCCCTCTCACAGTGACTGCTATTAAGCCTAGTTTCATCCCACACCACTCCTCCCATGCTTTTTCCATCAGCCAACCAGTGTTGACATTGAGAAGGTACCATGCTCTTCAGAAGATGCCCCAAACTTTACTGGTAGCTAACACAGGGAGACATATTCTTTAAAAGCTGATCTAAAATCATGAATTAGCTCTGAAGGACACCTTCCAAACTCCAGAATTACAGTGTGGTCGATAGATTTAGTAAGGTGGCAGCAACCGATCTCCAAGGAGAAGTGGCTTCAGCTTCAGTTGAACATTAAATCTTGGCCATATTTTCACGCAACGGATCAGGTGCGTGCAACGGCAAAATGTTTGAAAGCAGTGCAAATTGCTGATGCAGCCTTCAACAGCTTAAGGCCATGTCACACTGCCCAACGGATGCAAAAAGGACACAACGGACGAGCAAAATGTTCCATCCGTTGTTATCCGCTCTCAAAAGGGGCAAAAATGTGCATAAGCAGAGCGGATAACACAGAAAGGAACGGACGTGGGGAGGACGCAGAGCGGATGTATAGGGGATGCAGAGCAGATGTATAGAGGATGCATAGAGGATGCGTAGAGGATGCAGAGCGGATGCAGAGCGGATGCGTAGAGGATGCAGAGCGGATGCGTAGAGGATGCATAGAGGATGCAGAGCGGATGCAGAGCGGATGCATAGAGGATGCAGAGCGGATGTATAGAGGATACGTAGAGGATGCGTAGAGGATGCAGAGCGGATGCAGAGCGGATGCAGAGCGGATGTATAGAGGATGCGTAGAGGATGCAGAGAGGATGCGTAGAGGATGCAGAGTGGATGCAGAGCGGATGAGTTGCATCTGCTTTCATCCTTTCTTCATCCGTGCTACTAACGCTGCGCGTCCGTTCTGCTTCCTCCCTGCATCCGTTTACCGCTGGAATGGATTTGAGTTGTGCGGATGCACAGTGGATGCCTAGCGGTTATAGCAGATGCGTAATGGATGCAGAACGGATGTCCCCCCGTATGCCTAGAGGATGCAGAACGGATGCATTGGATACATTTTCCGCTCAAAAGTTTTGGGCAGCTCAAAACTTTCTGAGCGGATGAAACGTCAATAAATGGATGCTGGACGGATAGAGAGGAAGCAAAACGGAGGCAGTGAGTACATCGCGTTAACCAACGGATGGCAAGCTTTTTTGTCCATTTTACATCCTCTTTGCATCCGTTGGTGCAGTGTGACATGGGCTTTAGTTCTGGTCCATGAAAAATGTTTCTTATTTGGAAGATGCTGGTTGATAGTCACAAAGGTCCCAGGTAGCCTTATCCCAAACTTTGGCCCAGGTGTGTAAAAAGTGCATCTCCTCCTAATACTGGAGGCCATGCTCCCAACAAATGTGGAAGAGGTGCATTGCTGACTACGAAGACCCTTGTTTGAAAAGTGTTTGCAAGAGGGGTGACACGATAGCACTTCCAGTATTTGAGGGGCTGCCACAAGGAAGTGGGGGGTCAATTTATTCTCCAAAGCACCAAAGGCAGGACAAGAAACAATTAATGGAAACTAATCAAGGAGAGAAGCAACCTGGAATGAAGGAGAAACTTCTTAACAGTAAGGACAATTATTAACCAGTGGAACAGCTTGCCACCAGAAGTTGTGGGTGCTTCATCACTGGAGGTTTTTTAAGAAGAGACTGGACAGTCACTTGTCTAAGATGACATAGGTTCTCCTGCTTGAGAGGGAGCTGGACTAGAAGTCCTCTAAGGTCCCTTCCAGCTCCTCTTCTATTCTACTTGGATTGCCCTGTCAGAACATCCTTCCTGGATACTCTCAGCTGCAACAACTTCTGAAGCAATGTCAGTCAGAAATGTCAAAACAAGCAATAAATCCTCTAAAATAAAGATTGGAGATCAAACCTGCTTGATTCATGCCACAACCAGCTGTTAGTTCCGTGATGGCAAACCTATGGCATGCATGGCACAGGTGGTACACAGAGCCATTTGTGCTAGCATGCAAGTTGCAGCCAAACGTACCTCACTGCACATGTGCACACCTCACAGCTGATTTTTGGCTAGTTTGAGGCCTTTTTCAGCCTCCCAGCTTGAGGAAGGCTTCTGCAGGCTTTTCAGGATGAAAACCAAGCCTGTTTCATCACTTCCTCTTTTTCCGGAAATACTGGAAGTGATGAAATGGGCCTAGTTTTCGACCTGCAAAGCCTGCAGAGGCCTTCCTCAAGCCACTGGGAGGCTGCAAATCAGCTATGAGGTGCAGTGCAGGTAAGGGGGCAGCGGGGGGTGGGGGATTTCATATGCATGCGTAGGGGGCATGAGGGGTGCGCATTGCTTTCTGGGTGCTGGCACATGAGCATGAGCGTGCAAGCGCGCACACAATTTTTGGCACAGGAGCCCAAAAAGGTTAGCCACCACTGTGTTAGCTGGTCTCTCACTTAGATGTGAATTCTCCCCTGGACTTTCAGCAGGTCCTCAGGTCTGGGAAACCAAGTGAGAGTCTACTGAAAGACCTTCTGAGGTCCAGGGTGAAGACTGCAGTGGGATCCTATCTGTACCACTACTGGTTCGGTGATCCTGTATGTGCACACATGCACCTAACATGCATGCACCTAATGTGCATGTGCAGCTTTCCACACACCAGCTGAGGCCTGCAGCGCCAATGAGCTGAGAGGATAAAGAAGAGAAAAGCACAAGGGCAGGGGGGAGGGCCAATCCTGCGATTTTCTCTTCTTTATCCTCTCAACTGATTGTCGGAGGCTTTTTTTTACTACCAGTTTGGTAGCATAACACCACTGGGTCAAGTGAAGATTTCCATCAACAGGGAGACTGTGCAAAAGCCTGTGATGACCCAGGGCATGGCACAAAGGCAACACAGTTAGATAAGCAATAAGAATCTCTTTATTATCTCCAACTTTGCCCCCAATATCCAAGTTACCTTCTAGCTGAAGAAAAACTCTCCCAGGAACAGCCTTTGACTGCAGAAAATTAACTCCAAAACATGGTCAACACAAACTGTAACTTAAACTCCAACCAAGCCAAACTGAAGTAATTAGTTTGGCAGGGCAGGAGCAAGAATTTCAGACTTGAAGGCACAGCAAAACTTACACAGTTGGAAAGATGCCAGGAACACAGATAAGCCAGGAACACAAATAAGCCAGGAACACAGGATCAAGTCATGTTTGCTCCCAGCAGCCTGCCACACGCAGCCTGCCTTTCTTATCAACTGTTTTTCCAGCTGTGGCTAATGAAGGGAATCAGAGCCCTTTCCTCTCCCGTAAGCCATGCAACCCCATGTTGCTCTCTTCTCCGTTCCTCCCTGCATGCCCTAGGATGAAGAAAGGGTGGGCTGGTTTGTCCTCTAAACCCCCTTTTCCCTTGTTCTACCTCTCCCCTGCTCTGCCCAGGCGGACTTTGCCCTTCCCCAGTTTCCTCCACAACAAACGGTACAACACTCCCGTTCCTTGTCAACTGTCTGGCTTCCTCCTCAGATTCAGACTCCGACAGGGGCATGACAAAAAACGGTCTGAATTCGGCCACGAAAATGTTGAAGGAAGAGGCAGGAAGGATCAGGGTGAGATGCTCTGATGATCTTATCTTATCTTAAGAGAGCGCTTATCCTTCTGTTTCCATAATTTGAATGGCTAGTGCCATAAACAAATTAAGGTCTTCCATTATTCATAGAGCAGAACACCCTCCCCCTTCTGTCTTGTGTTTGGTGCCTGACCAAATTTCTCACTCCTTTGAAGTTGCTTTAGAGATGGCTAAATAGAAACCTTAAGCTGAATGAATGATGAGGTGATGACAGAGAACTTGGGAAGAAAGGAATTGGGGGGGGGGGGAATTCCACTTTGGGGAAACTGGGGTGGGTTTCTAAATCAGAAACAGTGGACCAACTCTCACCACACCCCAATAATTTTATCTCAGTGGAGAGTTTTCCAGTCATGGCAAGTAAGTCCCAACAAGTTATGGATAGGTTTGATATTTTAACTCTCAAGGAACATACAGTCTATCTCTGTCACAAGCAAAACCCAACATTTTCCTGGGAAGGGACCTTGGAGGTCTTCTAGTCCAACCCTCCCTGCTCAAGCAGCAAATCCTGTATCATTTCAGACAAATGGCTGTCCAATTTCTTCTTTAAAAACCCTGCTGTTGGAGCACCCATAACTTTTAGAGGCAGACTGTTCCACTGTTTTATAGTTCTCATTGAAATTTTCTCCTTAGTTCTAAGTTGCTTCTCTCCTTGATTAGTTTCCACCTGTTGCTTTTTGTCCTGCTTTCTGGTGCTTTGGAGAATAGCTTGACTCCCCCTTCTTTGGGGCAGCCCCTCAAATATTGGAAGACAGCTATCATGTCACCCCTAGTTCTTCTTTTCATTAAACTAGACATACCCAAATTCCTGCAACCGTTCTTCATGTTTTAGCCTTCAGCTCCCTCACCATCTTAGTTTCTCTTCTCTCATTCTTTCTAATCTTGCACAATTTCTCCTATTTTTTGCAACCCCCTCTCAAATGCCTGAAATGGCTTACAGCTTAAGAGGAAAAAACAACTATGCACATAGTTTGGAAATGCCTGACAGTTACTGAAAAAGTTTCTGCCAAAAAATGTCAGGATCAAATTGAGAGGGGAAGTTTCTGACACTTCAACCCTGTTCCCAGGCTGAACAGGCCGAAGAGACTTACCTCTATCAGACTTAAATGAACTCCTATGAGGTAGGGCATCGGAGCGCTGGAAGGAAAGAGAAAAAAAATGGTTGAGTTTCACAAAGACAGAAATGAGAGTATTACAATCTAGTTTGACCGAATGGATATGGCCGGTGCTTGCTTTACTTCTATGCAGAATTCACTTGATTCCCAGATCCTGCAATTAACAGATTAACAGAGTCAGAAGGGACCTTGTAGGTCATCTAGTCTGACCCCCTGCCCAAGCAGAAGACCCTACACCATTTGTGACAGATGGCAGTCCATTCTCTTTTTGAAAGCCTCCAGGGATGAAGGTCCCACAACTTCTGAAGGCAGCTTCAGTTCCATGGGTTGATTGTTCTTGTCAGAAAATTCCTCCTTATTTCCAGGTTGAATCTCTCTCCTTGTTCAGTTTCCATCCATTGTTCCTGGTCTGGCCTTTGGGTGCTTTAGAAAATAGCCTGACCCCTTCCTCCTCTCTGGGGCAACCCCTCAAATATTGGAACCCTGCCATCATGTCATCCCATTCCTTCTTTTCATTAAACGAGACATATCCAATTGCAACAACCGTTCTTCAGATGTTTTAGCCTCCCGTCCCCTAATCCTCTTTGTTGCTCTTCTCTGCACTCTTTCTAGAGTCTCAATCTCTTTTTTATAGTGTGGTGACCAAAACTGGATGCAGTACTCTAAGTGTGCCCTAACTAAGGCTTCATAGAGTAGTGTTAGTACCTCATTTGAACTTGATTGTATCCCTCTGTTCATGCAAGTTAGGACTGCATTAGCTTTTTTGGCTGCTGCTGCACATGGCTGGCTCCTATTTATCTGGTTTTCCACTAAGACTCCAAGATCCCTCTCAGAGTTCCTGCTATTAAGCCGGGTTTCACCCAGTCTATATGACGGAGCTGTATGCCAGCTCTTTAAAAAAAATCATTTTCTCTTCAGTTATGACTTGGGAATTGGAGAGCAAGGGAAAGGGACAACAGAAAGAGATTATGGGATGCTTAAGCTCCTGGAAATCAATTGCTCTTATAAATGTCAGTGTCAAATCACACTGTCTCCCCCACTTAGGCCTGGAGCTGTCCCTTAAATTAAATTGTAAACTAAACCAGCCAACAAATGCAGGTGAAGAAAGGCTTGTGCTGGCTTCACACACATCGGGAAACGATGCTCCCTTTAACTTCCTCACGACCTGCAAGTCAACGGTAAGATCTCCGCCTTGCTCAAATACTTTGCACCCATAATCTGTAGGAGTTCTGGAAAGAGGGAGACAGCTCACTACGGCCCGGGGGGAACATTAAAAGATATGCTTTGAGGAAAAGAAAACAACAGCTCCCTTCTGCCAAGAGCGATGCGGGATTTCTATTCCTTTCTGTTGGTTTGTACATTCGCCTGTCCCTTCTCCCCGAGATTTTAATGATCCGCTGTGGACAGCGCCTTTCAATGTACGGCATCGTCTCAGCCCTGCTAGATCAATGGGAGCGGAGAGAGCGGTAAGCCGTTCTTTTTAGCGGCACAAAACCTCAGGCTGCTCAGAGCAAGCAGCTGACAAAAGGACCTCAGCCTCCCTCCAAACGCCACCGCCAACATGTTCCTAATTATGTAGATTCAGCGATGGGGATGGCTGCTTCTTCGGCCAGTGTGGAGAACACCCAGGTCTAAAGCTCAGAAGGAAGTCTTAAGGGCCGCAAATGTCTTGTTGGGTGAACGCCAGCAAAGCCTGGACGACCAAGAAGAGTAAGCGGGAATCACGGTTGGTGTAAAACCTGCCCTTTTGCTGGGGCGTCCAGAAGAACAGTCTGTCGCCAGCGGGGAAAGGAGGAGGGTGGGAGAGGGGAAGAAGACAGGAGAACTGTAAAACTTAATTAACTGCTTGGTGTTGATCTGTCAGTCTTCTCAATTAATCAAGGAGCACAATTGGGGACCGGGAAATATTTTTAATAGGGATGTCAGAATCAAAAGCATCCAAAATACTGCAAAATGCCCCAGGGCTCGGAGGGATGGGGGAAGAACCAAAGTGAGTCCCCCCTCCCCAATCCAGATTTTCTGTTGACAAGGAGAGGGAATATCGGGATGGCAGAAGGCCTATGTTGCTAGCATCCGTCCCATGCCATGGCAGAGTCAGCATCACACTGTCTCTGAAAATGCACCCAGTGTTGAACCTGACTTTTCTCTTGTGTGCAGTGGCATGACTCGCCACAGCCAACTCGCCATGGGATGCTCGTGGGATAATTCAGCAATTCAATTTAATTATTTAAAATACAGGTAGTCCTCGACTTACAACCACAATCTGACCCCACAAGTCATAAGTCACTTGTTTCAGTGCCATTGTTTTAACTTTGAAAGGTCACTTAATAAACTGTTGTAAGTCAAGGAATATCTGTAGTTAAAAAATGATTTTTATTTTTGTCATTTGTATTTCATTTTGTCCCTCCTTTGACATCCTTTCTTTAATGGTTCTATTTCTTTGACTGTGGTGTCATGCTTGTCCCGCAGCAAGTTGGCCGTGGCCATAACAAGTTGGCCATGATGAGTTCGCCATGGCAAGTTGGCCATGATGAGTTTGCCATGACAAGTTGACTGTGGCATGTTGGCCATGGTGACCTGGCCATGATGAGTTGGCAGTGGTGAGTTGGCCATGGCAAGTTGGCTGTGATGAATTGGCCGTAGACCCCTCTGGTGTAGTTGCTCTTTCATTCTGCAACCCTCTTCCTGTGCTGTTAACCTGTGTTTAGACCCTTTAATTGTCCTAGTGTTCAAGAAATTGAGATTCCTGCTCTGTTGAGCATCTGGATGCTCTTGAAGTTGGGTTTTCCAAGCCCAAGACCTGATTATATTTGGGACACTGCAGAACTGGAGAACCCTGGCCGGCTTGCAGATTTTGGTTGAAGCTTCATGGTTTGCATTGAGGGGTTCCCCTTAATTTCAAAAAATCAGGGAGCAAAGACCCACCCCAACAAAAGCCCACCACCCAAGACACTAGACAGGAGCCCCAAGTTAAGACTGGAGGATTGAACCAAAGCAAAGTCTCAAAATACAAGCATTTGGGAACTATTTGCTGTTCTTTCCTGATGATCTAATGTCTCAGATTATCCCAAGAGTATCAAATGACCATTAAGTTCATCAAGAGACTCCAAAATGGGTGGGCTGAAAAACAGCCGAAGTCCAGTTGCAAAACAATCACAATTTCCCTCCTTCTTTTCCACCTGCTCCCTCTCTTGTCCTTCCCATCACAAGACACAACTGGATCACAGCTGCAACATTCCCCTGGCCCCCCCAAATACCAACTCAATGTTTACATTTTAAACTCACAAGCAAATTAAAAAAGCAGAACCTGGGAACATAATCCCCGATACTTCTTCCTTCCTTCTACCTCTCCAAAATCTCAACAGAAAGGACGGAGTTTGGGGGGTGGGGGGTGAAAAAGATGTTGGTTTTTTTTTAATTTCCAAAATTGAGCAGCTCTTTGGGAGGAAAAGGGGGCTGTATTTATGACACACCAATTCAGGCTAAATTGATTTATCCAGGCAAGTATCGTGTGCAATCACAATTCTAATTAAGGTTCGGATCAGTCTACTGTAATCAGTTACGTTGACAAAAGGGCAATTAAATTCTTCCTGCTAATTACAGATAGGGTTTTTTTTTTTTTTTTGGTCTTGTTGTTCTGAGCTACATTACTAAACTGATCATTTTGTTTTTCCCTATCCCATCCTGAGGTTTCCACCTCTTCCAAAAAGGATTTCAGAGACACAGCCCAACCTGGAGAATGGGCCCTCCCTAACAAAATGAAATTCAATGAAGAGAAAAGTAAAGTTCTACATTAGGCAAGAAAAACCAAAGGGACACATATAGATGGGGTGAAATCAGGCTCAAATAGCAGGAACTGGGAGAGGATCTGGGAGTCTTCGTGGACAACCAGCTAAATAGGAGCCAGCCGTGTGCAGCAGCAGCCAAAAAAGCCAATGCAATCCTAAATTGCATGAACAGAAAGATACAATCAAGATCAAGAGCCTTAGTAAGACCACATCTAGAGCTCTGCATCCAGTTTTGGTCACCGCATTATAAAAAAGTGGTTGAGAGTCTAGAAAAAGTGCAGAGAAGAGCAACCAGGATGATGAGGGGACCAGAGGCTCAAACATGCAACGAACAGTTGCAGGAACTGGGCTTGGTTAGTCTAGTGGAGAGAAGGACCAGGAAAGATATGAGAGCAGTGTTCCCATATTTGAGGGGCTGCCCCAGAGAGGAGGAGGGGGGGATCAGGGTATTTTCCAAGGCACCTGTAGGCCAGACAAGGAATAATGGATGGAAACTGAACAAGGAGAGATTCAACCTGGAAATAAGAGGGCATGCATGCGTACACACACTCACATTTTTTACGTTGTTACAATATGTGCAGCCCACCTCTGGTTGTAACTGTGAAAAACGGTAGTTAAGTCACTGTTTTCAGTGCCATTGTATCTTTGAACGGTTGGAAGACAGTTAACCAGTGGAACAGCTTGCCACCAGAAATCATGGGCGCTCCATTATTTTTTAAGAGACTACAATCACTTATCTGAAATGACATAGGTTCTCCTGCTTGAGCAGGGGGCTGGACTAGAAGACCTCCAAGGTCCCTCCCAGCTCTATTCCACTCTTTTTTTTTTTTAAAGAAAAACTTAATGAACTGTTGTAAGTGGAGGGCTACTTGTCAATGAAATAAATCCGTGGGAAATCAAAACATGGACGGGTTTCTTCTGATGCGTCTTCTGTGTCTTCAAAGCCACCTCTGCATGGCAGGGCCTTGACCCAGCAGCTCCTTGCCATGAACACCTGAAGACTCCACCCTCAGGAGCTCCTTCTCTCCTTGTGTTACTTATGAACGCACAACCACGTCCTCTTAGGCGAGGAGAAAACCCACGCTGGCCTTGCAAATGACTGGGAATGACTTGCCTTTCCTGCCGGCAAATCAAGACTCTTTCTTTCTTTCTTTCTTTCTTTCTTTCTTTCTTTCTTTCTTTCTTTTTCTTTTCTTTTCTCCCCCCCCCCTCTCCAACCGAGGAAGGTACTTAGCCTTTAAATCATCTGCTGCCCGAACCAAACGCCTTGAAATTTACACGTTTCAAGGAAGTTCAGGCACTTCCCTTCGAATGCAACTTAGCTGCCTGCTGCTTCCTTGCATGGAAGACCCCGGAGATCCATTCTCATTCCCCACCCCCACCCCTTGTGCCAGTTTCTCTCCCCCCCTTTTTAAAACTTAGAAGCCGGCAAATGGATTCTTCTCCTCCCTCCCCTCCCCTCCCTCCCATATTTCTCTTAAAAGGAACCTCCCCAAGATGTGAAATTTTCAGCTGGAGATTGTCAGCTTTCGTGCTGTAAAAGTCCAAACATGGTAGTGGTGGTATTCTACCAGTTTGGCCCGGTTCGACTGAACCAGTAGCTCCAAGGATCTTCTGGGAGCCAACTGGTTCACTCCAATGATCAGCTGCTAGGGCCTCCCGCTTGCCCTGGCTCTACACTGACCTTATTGAGTCTGTCATCTGCACCTCTATGACTGTCTGGCTTGGTTCTACAACCCAACAGGACAGACACAGACGCCAGAGAGTAACTAGGACTGCAGAAAAAAACAATGGCTACCAACCTGCCTTCCATGGAGGACCTGTATCAAAAAAAGGGCTGTGAAAATATCTACAGGCCCTTCACATCCTGGACATAAACTGTTTCAACTCCCACCCTCAAAACGACGCTCTAGACCCCTGCACACCAGAACAACTAGACACAAAGGACAGTTTCTTCCCCCCCCCCCCCCCCCCCCCCACCCTGCCAAACAAATAATTCCCTCAACTATTCAACTGTTCAACTATTTACAAAGTCTGCACTACTATCACTATTAATCTTCTCATCACTCATTACCCACCCCCTCCCACTTCTGACTGTATGACTGTAACGTAGTTGCTTGTATCCTTATGATTTATATTGACTTGATTTATATTACCCTATGACTATTATTAAGTGTTGTACCTGATGATTCTTGACTCTTGATGAATGTATCTTTTCTTTTATGTACACTGAGAGTTTATGCACCAAAGACAAATTCCTTCTGTGTCCAATCACACTTGGCCAAGAAAGAATTCTATCCTATTCTATTCTGATTTCTATTCCATTGCATTCTATATTCTATTCTATTCTATATTCTATTCTATTCTATCCTATTCTATTCTGATTTCTATTCTATTCCATTCCATTCCATTCCATTCCCTGATTTTGAAGCTCAGCTGCCGCATGACAGCTGTTGAAGACACAGGGGCAGTGCAGGATTGCAGGAGAAGGTTAGTAGGAAGAAGAGGAGAGGGGGAGGGGGAGGGAAAGGAGAGGGGGAGGAGGGGGAGGGAGAGGAGAGGGGGAGGAGGGGGAGGGAGAGGAGAGAGGGAGGAGGATGAGAGGGGGAGGGAGAGGAGAGGGGAGGGGGAGGGGGAGGAGGGAGAGGAGACCGCAAGGTCTCCTTCTCATTGTTACTTCTTGATGGGCAGATGTTTGTTTGTTTCTTCTTTCCTTCCTCCCTTTCCTTCCTTTTTCTTTCTTTCTCTCTTCCTTTCTTTTTCTTCCTTCCTTCCTTCCTTCTTTCCTTCTTCCTTCCTTCCTTCCTTCCTTCCTTCCTTCCTTCCTTCCTTCCTTCCTTCCTTTCTTTTTCAACAACTAGTGTCTATTGGCTGGAGACTAGACATTTGAAGCTGGCATGCATCTGATTCTTGTTATCCAACGATGCAGATCCTCCGTTTCCTTCAGGGAGCTCAAAGCGACATAGATTATGTTCCTTTCCCTCATTTTTCTGCACAGAATTTAATGAGGTTGGTGTAGTAATGGAGAAGCAAAATAACAGGATAGTTGGAAGGAACCTCAGAGGTTTTCTAGACCAACCCCTTCCTCAAGGTCCAAGGAGGGGGAAGGGGGGGGGATGAGGAGGAGAGGGGGAGGAAGGGGAGGAAAAGGAAGAGGAGGGGGAGGAAGAACAGAGGGGGAGGAGGAGGAGGAGGAGAAGCGGAGGAGGGGGAGGAGAAGGAGGAGAGGGGGAGGAGGGGGATGAAGGGGAGGAGGGGGAGGAGACCACAAGGTCCTTTGTGCTCTCTTCACCTGGATGTTTTCTTGCAGACCTTTCATTACCCCAGCTAGGTAACATCATCAGTGTTCGAAGGGAAAGAGAAAAAACTCCACTCCTTTCTAGCACTGATGATGTTACCTACCTCAAAATCTTCTGGCTATTCCTAAAACAGGCAGTCCAGTCTAATTGTCCACCAAGAAGCATCACAGTAACTGCGTGTTGGCTGGGGAACTCTGGAAATTGAAGTTCACCCATCTTGAATGTTTAGACTGACCACTGAATACTGTATGTACACATTTATGTTGAATAGGAGACTTTTAAGAAAACTTACATGGATCTTGAAATTGTTTAAACCAGGGGTCGGCAACCTCAAACACTCAAAGAGCCATTTGGACCCATGTCCCACAGAAAAAAAAAAACACCGGGAGCCATAAAACCCTTCCCATGCCTGACTATTTCCTGAGTGGCCACAAAACTAGCATATATAGTTGAATTAAACATTCTTCTGAATTTTTTATTTTCTTGGATTTATCCATGGTTGGCCTACCAGGAGGTGGGTCAAAAAGCTCAATAAACCACATGCCAGCGGATATTGCACATTGGCGGTTGTGATGCATATTTTGAGCGACAGGGAGCCTCAGCAGAGGGATGAAAGAGCCACATGCGGCTCCAGAGCCACGAGTTGCTGACCCCTGGGTTGTTGTGGTTCGCCAGCAGCCTGAACAGATGGCAGTGGAATCAGACAGTGGGGGAGAACGGAGACTAATCCGGGAGTCTGGGGAGGACTCAGATGAGGGTCCTGCATCCAATACAAAGATGGGGCCAGGACCATCTGGGAGCAGCATGCTGACTTTGGAGCCTCCAGAGTCTGGCAGCAGCAAGGCAGAGGACCCAGGGGAGCCTGTTCTCAGTGAGTGTGTGCACAGAGCTGCTAAAGGCAAGAGCAGCTGAGACAAAAGGGGAGACTCGGGAGTCAGGCTGGGAGATGATTGCCCCTCCCCTAAGGTATAAAGGAGGTGCAAAGGTAGAGAAACCTTTTCAGAAAGCAAAGTCATTTGCTCTGTTCAGATTCAACCTTGAAGCTCTGTGTAGACTTTGCACTTCAGTTGGTTTTTTATAGTTACTTTGGCACATTAGTTGTTGGCAGCAATTCAAAGGAGATAAAGGTGGGTGCTTATCTCAAGGGACTATTTGAGATTCATTAAAGTCTGGGAATAAACATAATTCCCATTGAAATAAAACAAGAGCTGTTTTAACTAAGCGTTTAATTTTAATTAATGTTTTAACTAAGTGCTTAATTATGGTCTCGAGAAGCCTTGGTCAGAATACGTTTAAACCCTTAAGATCTTCAAAAAGATCCCTAAGAAAAGGCACATATTCTTAC
The DNA here is from genome assembly GCA_015471245.1 of Laticauda colubrina. Classification (NCBI taxonomy): domain Eukaryota; kingdom Metazoa; phylum Chordata; class Lepidosauria; order Squamata; family Elapidae; genus Laticauda; species Laticauda colubrina. Next base: position 3,014,953 of record BLBF01000074.1, read on the forward strand.
CAGCAGTAGTCCAAAAGATGAGGAGGCAGGACAGGGATGTAAACGTGTTGCCAAAACATTGGGTAGAGCAAGGAGGCCGAGCCATGGATGCAGGCAGTTAGCTGAAAGCAGAGAAATGACACACATCAGCTCACCTGGGCAAAACAGGGAGGTCCACTCCGAGATTATCCCAACACAACTGTTGTGTGACCTCCAGAAGGAGAATGGTAGCTGGGGTCCAGCACTTTTGGAAAAGTTGGCTTTTCAGAATGGGGGTGGATATTGGGGGGTGTATAAGATACAGTAGAATTCTTTATTGACCAAGTGTGACTGGACAAGCCAGGAATTTGTCTCTTGGGCAGAAGCTCTCAGCGTGCACACAAGCAACAAGCAAACAATCGTGATCGTAATCATAAAATATAATCATAAATCACCAGGTACAGGAACTAAATACTAGGATACTGAATAAGCAATCAACGTAAATCATGAGATACAAACAACAAAGTGATAGTCATAAGAAGCTAAGGAAATAGGTCAAGGGTCTTCAAACTTGGCAAGTTTAAGACTGATGGACTTCAATTCCCAGAATTCCTGAGCTAACATGACAGGAGGAGGAATTCTGAGAGTTGAAGTCCACCAGTCTTAAAGATATCAAGTTTGAAGACCCCTGGAATAAGTAATAGGAAAAATGAGAAGGATAAGAGTAACACACCCCTACTAGGTGGTTTGACATCCTAAGGCATAAAATAGTGTTGTGGGGATTGGTTATTTAGCAGAGTGATGGCTTGAAGGGGAAACTTCTGTCCTTCTGTCTAATTGTTTCAGCATGCAAAGCACTATGGCATCATCTTGAGGGAAAAAGGTTGAAACAGTTTATGTCCAGAATGTAAGAAATCGGTATAGAGATTTCCCCAATGGAAGGCAAGGTGATTGCAATTTCTTTTTTCTGCAGTCCTAACTATCTGTTGAAGTCTGTGTCTGTCCTATGTGGTTGCCGTGCCAAACCAGACAGTCACAGAGGTGCAAATGACGGACTCAATCGTTCCTCTGTCGAACCGAACCAGCAGCTCCTTGGGCAGTCCTGAGCTTTCTGAGTCAGAGCAGGAAGGACATTCTTTGTTGTGCTTTTTTGACAGTGGGGTTTTTTTTTGGGGGGGGGGATGATGTGTCCTTCTCAAGTCCTGGGAGATTATAGAATGTAGAAATATGAAGCTTTCTATTTGGGGGTGGGATTTTTGAATTTTTGAATCCCACCAGTCCTACCAGTGGGAACTGGTACTCTGCTGGGTGGGCGTGGCCATGGTGGATGTGGCCTCCCGGAACTTCTTGAAGAGCCATTTTTCACCTTCCCCAGAGTCCGGAGGCTTCCCTCAGGCATCTGGAAAGGCGAAAACGGCCTTTCTGGACTCCAGAGGCCCTCCGGAAGCTGGAAATAGGCCCATTTCTGCACTTC
>BLBF01000074.1:3032561-3044118 GCA_015471245.1 Laticauda colubrina
CCACAGCCAACTCACCATGGCCAACTCTCCATAGCCAATTCTCTGTGGCCAACTCTCCGCAGCTAACTCACTATGGCCGAGTCTCCACAGCCAATTCACCATGGCCAACTCTCCACAGCTGACTCTGTGGTCAACTCACCATGGCCAACTCTCCACAGCCAATTCTCTGTGCTCACTCTCCACAGCTGATTCTCTGTGGCCAACTCTCCACTATGGATATCTCTGCACGGCCAACCTGCCACAGGACAACTCACCACAGGACAAGAATTACATTAATATTGAAGAAATAGTTGGTGAGAGTCATAAAAGAAAGGATGACGAAGTAAAATGTAAATGACAAAAAATAAAGTATATTTTTAATTATTTTAAATAATTGAATTGTTGACTTGGCCTGCAACGAGAAGCAGTGTCCCATGGTGAGTTGGCTGTGGTGAGTTGGCTGTGGTGAGTTGGCTGTGGAAAGTTGTGGCAAGTTGCCTCATCCTGAATGGAATGGGACCAACCCAGCTTCTGAAAAGACTCATCATCTCTTCCTGGATTCTGAGCATCCTGAAAGAACACCACACAACAAAGAAAGCACCCTCTTCCTCCTTCTCCAGATAACTCTTATCAGGACCTTCTAAGAGTTAGTTTCAATGGGTTAACCAGGGCTGGATGTCAAAGCTTCTAGTCTTCTTAGATGGCAGGTCTATGAATATAGCCCTATAAATGATGGCCCGGGCCTTGTCCCAACAGAAAATGCCCTCTCTGGTCAACCAAAAAGGATCAAGCTTTGTCTGAATTGAGAGTCCAGCAGGGAAAGAAGGTAGCTCAACAACAGACCATTCTTTGGGTATTCCAGTAGACCTGGAGAAAATCCCTGAGGACAATTACAGGATGATCATTATTATCAACAATGCTGGAGAGAAATTGACCACAAGCCTATGGGTAAACAACTCCCCTGGAGAAGAAGCCAAGACTGGGCTTCAGCCAGATCTCCCCACGCTAACTAAAACTTGAGAGAGACCCTTCATCTGCAAAATGAGGATTCCTCACTCTAAAGGAATCCAAGTAGCAAAGAAAAGGGAGGAAATTGCTTTGAAGAACCGCTATGATCACCTCCAAAATTCTTGGCTGGAGGAGCCCAAGGCCAGGAGGAGAAAGGAGAGGATCTCCATATTCATACCATGCATTTATGCTACAGAGATGGGAAACAAGGGATGGATGCCCTTTGAACCCTGTGCCAAGGACCCTTTCCCAAAATGTAGCTAAGATGAAGACAGAGAGGGGCGTGGCCAGGAGAAAAACATATCATTAAAAATGCCTGCCATGTCTTCCTCGTGCTTTAATGATATTCCCCAGTGGTGTGTTAAGAAGTACAAAATATCGAGGGTCCTCAAGGAGTACACCTGAGGCTTTTTTTGGGGTGGTGGTGGCGGAGCCTCAGGCTGCATCGCTACTGTGGTGGGAAACCCTTTTTGGCTTTTTAATTTGCACAACACAACCCGGCACAAGAAAATACCTCGAAGGGTTGCCACACAGCTCCTGGAGAAAACACAATTTAAATATCAAATGGTCCCTTCTCATCTTTGAAAGGGGGGGACATTCTCCCTACACACACACACACACACCAAAGCTGAAGCAGCTGTTTCTTCTCACATCAAGACAAGCTTAATGAGTTAGAAGTTTGTACAATAAATACCCCCACCCTTTGAAATGGGAAGATTCCACCATTCACATGCCTTTGATTTTTCTTTTTCAAAGAGCTCATTAGAATGGCAGGAGAGACCCTCAATCACCTCCTGGCTCTCTTCCGAGCAATGAGCTCCCAAGGTCAGGGGCAAGGAAAAGCTGGCTGCAAGAGAAGACAGGGATGGGAGAAGGAGGCAGCCTCTGGACTGGGTGAGCCAAGGAACATCAGGTTATCCATTTTGCTGGCCTGTTGGAAGAGGAAGAAGGAGGGGGAGGAAAACTGTGAGGGCCTTGGTGATTTTCTTGAAGACATTTCATCACCCAACTAAGTAACCTCATCAGTGCTGGAGGAGGACGAGGAGGAAGAAGAGGAGAATTGAGGAGGAGGAGAGAATGAGGACGAGAATGGAGGAGGAGGAAGAGAAGGAAGGATGAGGAAGAGAGGATGAGAATGGAGGAAGAGGAGCGGGGGAGGGGGAGGAAGAAGGAGGACGAGAATGGAGGAGGAGGAAGAGGAGAGGAAGAAGAGGAGGAAGAGACGATGAGAATGGAGGAAGAGGTGAAGAAGAGGAGGAGAATGGAGGAGGAGGAGAAGGAGAACAAAAAGAAGAAGAAGAAGAAGAAGGAGAAGAAGAAGGAGGAGGAGGAGGAGGAGAAGGAGGAGGAGGAGGAGGAGGAGGAGGAGGAGGAGGAGAAGAAGGAGAAGAAGGAGATCATCTGATGAGCTCCAGTATTCATGGTTGCAAGTTGAGAACTACCTGCATTTGTATTTTGGATCCTCTGAAAGGCATTTAGTTGGTGGCATTTCTGTGGTTTTAAGAGATGACATGTTGCTCTAAGTATGGACATAGTACAGAGCAACGGGCTTACTCCAAACATCCTCCAAGTGGCAATAAATGTCGAAGGCTTCCAACTGGAGCCTCCTCTGGGGACCAATCGGAGGCCCTCTGCAACCTGGGTCCAAATCCTCTCATTGAAAAACATCAGGAATTCTTTTCCAGTTGTATCAAAACAGCCTCTCCAGGCGTAGAATTTGAGGGGGAGAAAGGAGACCAAAATCTACTCTTTTCCTTTGCTTCTACGTTCTCGAGTCAAGCACCCTCCAGGAGCAGATTCCTGCGTCTTTGGTCAACCTTCCCAAAGGCAGGAGAATCTCTTTCACTGCTAAGCCTCTTGTTCATTCCCTCTTCTGTCCTTGCAGACGGTCTGCCCATTGCGGGGAGACATTTTCACACTTGCAAGCTTAAGTCACACACACACACACACACACACACACACACCATCACCATCACCATAGCAACATTCATGCATATTGATGAGATGCTGGCATGGCTGCCACAGAAGAGAGACCCTGGGATCTTGACAATGTCGGGGCCGTCATGTGGGAAGTTCCACTTGGCTCACAGAGTGGGACAGGGTTTCATTAGAGGTGGAGGGAGAGAGGGGCAGAATTAACACAGCCCCCCACCAGTTGAAGGAGCCCCCTCCCATCAATGTCCTTTGGACTTGGTGGGTCCTGACTGCCCGCTCACTTAGCTTCGTCCCTTGCCATCCAGAAATAGTTGCTTGAAATGCTCCAGTCGGGGGGAGACTGTTGACCCCAAAATTTGCTTCAAGCTGAGAAGTAATCCCAGGTTTCAAAAAGACCATGGTTTGGAACAAGCTCTCCTAGAACTCATTCTCCCATTTGAATTTCTTAAAGGGGCGATGCCCAACGATTAGAATGGGACACCTGGAGTGACCAGATCGAAATAGCATAAGAGAAACCACTAGCTGATTTTTTTTTAAATCAATCTATCTATCTATCTATCTATCTATCTATCTATCTATCTATCTATCTAAAAGCGAAATGCCAGTCACGCATCATTACAAAATCTCCAGAACCGTAAAGCCTACAAACTTGAAACTTGGCACCTATGTTTCTCTTGGCTTCTAGGTGCTAAGAAAGGATTTTTCGATATGACCATCAGAGCATGAGGATTTCCGATATTATTATTATTATATTATTATTATTATTATTATTATTATTATTATTATTATTATTATTATTATTATTATTATTATCAACATCTGTGATGCTAAGGAGTTCTATTCCCCCTCCCCACCTGAAAAGAAATCTGTTCCCAATGCAACACACAAGCAGAGGAGAGGACTTTCAGTTTCAGTTTTACTTTCATAGCAGCACCAAGTACAGAACAGTTGAGCTAAGCCACGCCCTGGCTCCTTACTGGCTCCTTGTTCACACAGCAAATACTGCTTCAGTTTCCAAACAGCCCTCCCCTCTCTCACACACTGACAGGACACTAGCCAGATGAATACTGATGGATGCTGGTAGGCAGAGGCAGAATTTTCTCCCCTTTATTTTTCTCCCCAAAACCTAAACCTGATCACATAGTTTTGCAGAGAAGCACAGGTATTCCGCAGGAAATCAGAAGAAGCTTCTTCTATTCTACCTGTCGTCGTCCCCAAGCTAGCTCAACATGTATGTTTTGATGAAAGTTTGCGCCACTGGATGTCCTGTGATAACACCAGCTGCAAAATAAAATTCTTCTAGGAAGAGGCTGGACTGTGTCAACCCAACAGCCTCAAGGCCAGTCTTCTCAGCCGCTTTCCGTAGGACAATGCCCTTCGAAGATGCTCCGAGAATCCCACGGGGCTGCTGGGGGCCCTTTCCAGCCTCCACATGTGCTTCTCCTTCTCTCACACCTCCGCTGCCCCGACCGCCCCGCCACCTCCCACTCATTATCAGCTGAAACCTCCCGGGAATCTTGTTGCCTCTTGGTTTTAGGAAGAGGAAGTGGCTCTCTTAATCTCTCTCACCAGTTTCTGTCAGCAGAAGAGAGTCTTTGCCCCCTGACAGATGTCTTCTGGACTCCGTGAAGCCAGCCCAAAATGGAAGCCGCGACCAAGCCCCCCACCCCCCAAGGCTGTCCTGCCTCTTCGGTGGCCTCCCCCCCCAACCCACCCACCTCCCAATCCCCTTCCCCTCTTTCAAATGGAGTTGTGGGGAGGGGGGAAGGAGACGAGCAAGTGAAGTGCTAATGCACACTGCATTAGCGCTAAAAGAAGATGGCCAACTTACCCAGGGCCAAAGGGTTAATAAAAAGTGGCAGGATTTAACAACTCCTATCACAGTTGCTTGGCAACTGGAGAAGGTGCCTTAGGAAGCCTTAATTAATGAATGGGGAGGAAAGAGGGTTCCTGGTAAATAAAGCCAGCTCTCTAACTTCCTTCCTGCAACTTTCCTCTCTTCCTTCCATCCAGAAAAAGCTTTCCATGCTCCCCAAAAAATATCTCCAACTTGGGTCAAGGTCCTGCTCCAGCTTGGCCTTTTTTCTTGAGAGTTGCTACTTCAAGAAACATGAAACACACTGAAATCTTTGCATAGCCAAGGGTTGGAGTCAGGGGTGGGATTCAAATTTTTTAACAACTAGTTCTGTGGGTGTGGCTAGGCTGGCATAGGCATGTGACTGGGTCGGCGTGGCCTCTTTTTTTTTTGCAGGCTCCCCATTTTTACTTTTATTTTTGCCTTCCTGGGACTCAGGGAGGCCTCCTGGGGGGTGTTTTTGCTCCCAGAAAACACCTGGGGGCCAGGAAGGCAAAAAATGGAGCACAGTGTGGGGGGATGTATCACCCCCCTCCTCCTCCCCCATGCACCCCTGGGCCTCCTGGAAGCCTCCTGGGCGAAGCAGTAAGACAGCAAGGGGGATCCCGGCACAGTTGATCATTGGAACAGCTGATCATTGGGAGGGGGGAAAGAAATACATTGAAGACTGACTGGGCGGGGTGGGACGCGTGGAGAGGGGTGGGGCACAATTTGCCGGTTCTCCGAACTGCACAGAATCATCACAACCGGTTCTAGAGAACCGGTCTGAACCGGTCGAATCCCTAAACTTAGGACAGATTGGCCGGTTTTCGGCAGGACAAGGAGAAGACCAAGAAACCAACACAAACAGACACCAGTGTGTGCCTTCAAGGGCATGGATTCCACCAGAAGACACATCTCCACCCTTCAGGGATCCATCTGTCCCATCATTGTCCTCTTTTATGCAGGAAAGGTTAGGAAGAAGTAGCCATGAATTCTGCCTAGCATTCGTTCTTACCGAGATGGTTAGCGAGATCATTTCACATTTGCCGGGTGGTTTGAAAAGGAACAAAGTTTTGGATGGCTAAACTGCAGGACACTGAAATGAGGACAGTTCAGAAATGGGATAGGCTAAAAAAAACAACCCACCAATTTCTTCATGACGGAATTTTCTTTTCTCCACCCAAGTGACAGAAGGAAATCTGGAACCCTTTTTTGATCACAGACCTCCAGATTTTTTTTGGATTTGCTGTTCAAGGTCACTCCTGGCCCCACAGAGAATCAAACCAAGTCACACTGGCCTCCACAAAGAAGAGGCGGGTCAACTTATTTTCCAAAGCACCAGGAGGCCAGACGAGAAATAACGGATGGAAACTAATCAAGGAGAGAAGTAAATTGGAATTAAGGAGAAAATTTCCAACAGCGAGGACAATAAAACAGTGGAACAAGTTGCCTCAAGTTGTGGGTGCTCCATCACTGGAGGTTTTTAAGAAGAGACCGGACTTGTCTGAAAAAGAATGGGCAAGGGACTTCCCTGAAAATGGTTCCAATCTCACCAAGAAACTGGCACTCATAGTTTGGAATAAGTGAAAAGAGTAGCAACTAAGATTATTAAAGGCCTGGAGGCAAAAACATATGCAGAACGGCTGCAGGAATTGAGTAGGGCCAGTCTGGAGAAGACAAGGATGGGGGGGAAATGATAGCAGCATTCCAGCATTTGAGGGGCTGCCCCAAAGAAGATGGGGTCAATTTATTCTCCAAAGCACCAGAAGGCAGAACAAGAAACAATGGATGGAAACTAACCAAGGAGAGAAGCAACCTGGAATTAAGGAGAAACTTCCTAACAGTGAGAAGAATTAACCAGTGGAACAGCTTGCCACCAGAACTTGTGGCTGTTCCATCACTGGAGGTTTTTAAGAAGAGACGGGACAGCCACCTGTCTGAAATGATATAGGTTCTCCTTTTGAGCAGGGCGCTGGACTAGAAGACCTCCAAGATCCCTTCCAGTTCTATTCTGATTGATTGATTGATAAAGAATATGGAGGAGAATGGATTGCAATGAAACCAAGGAGAAGCTAAGAGGCAATAAGCAGATTTCCAGGCAGAGCTGAGCTGCAATTGGATAACTGGCACCTCCTTTGCTGGAGGGGGGGGGTGAGGAGGGAGGGGAGCACAGAGCCAAATCCACTGCTCGGACTTGCTTGCCTGAATGCTTCTGGAGAAAAGAAGGGAGTTGATGGGAGCCTTGTAAGCACCTCTTCTTTTCACAGCGAGAGAAGGAAGGGGAGGGGGAGAAAGCCACATCATAACTTAATCCCAGGGTAGAAAGCATTGTGGCCTCAAGCTCCCCGCTCCCCCCACCCCCACCCCTGCACAAAGCCTGGAGAAGAACACAGAAGCCAGCCAGAGAGCCTTTCAAACTCTTGACCAGGCATGAGGAAAGGAGGATGCAGCCTCTCAGCAAATAGAGAACAAAATGAAGGCTGTGTAATTCAGCTCCTCCAAGAGGCCCTTGCCAGCCATCCAAGGCGAGGGGCGGGTGGAGCAGCAGAACCAAATCATCTTCCAGGAAACACTATGATTGCAATTTCTGAGGTTTCCTGCTGGCTTCCCACCATCGTAGTCAATGGGGAAGCCAGCAGGAAGTCAAAAGTCATGAACATGAGAACGTCTTTGCTTAACGACTTACACAGTTCTCTCTTTCATAACAGCAAGAAGTCCAGTTTCACCCTCTAGCAGGAGGCGCCTCTCTCCTCCATTTCCTGGCTTGTCTTATCTCTTGCAAAGACCCCTGTGCAGAGGTGGACTGCTAGGGGTTCAGGAGAACCCCTAGCTAAAATCCTGTGCAATTTGGCAAACCCCCAAATCCCACTCTTGGCAGGCCCCACCCACCCCGCTTCACCCCTCCCATCTGGCCCGTTTTTGATGCAGGTTAAGTGCAGGGATACAGTGGCTCAGTGGCTAAGATGCTGAGCTTGTCGATCAGAAAGGTCGGCAGTTCGAATCGTAATAGAGTGAGCTCCTGTTACTTGTCCCAGCTTCTGCCAACTTAGCAGCTCAAAAGCATATAAAAAATGCAAGTAGAAAAATAGGTATCCCTTTGGTGGGAAGAGAACAGCATTCCGTGCGCCTTCTTTGGCGTTTAAGTCATACCGGCCACATGACCATGGAGACATCTTTGAACAGCACTGGCTCTTTAAAGGGCTTTCTAATGGAGATGAGCAGCACCCCCTAGAGTCGGAAACAACCAGCACATATGTGCAAGGGGAACCTTTACCTTTACCAAAGTGCAGGGCCTGTGTGGAGGCTTGAAGAGGGCAAAAAAACGGGTCTCTTGGAAGTTTGGGAAGGCTGGAAATGGGCCCGTTTCCAGCTTCCAGAGAGCCTCCGGAGCCTGGGGAGAGCAAAAATGATGCCCCAGTGCAGGAGGCCAACTAGGCCATGCTCACCATGGCCATGCCCACCCAGCAACCGGGCAGAGAACCCATTGCTAATTAAGGCCCACTGGCGGACGGATGCAAAACATATGCATAAAGGACACAGCAGACGAGCAAAATTTCGGGGGTGGCTCCATCCATTGTCATCCGCTTCAAAAAGTGCCGAAAATTTGCATAAACAGAACGGAAAAGAAAGGAAAAGAACAGACGTGGGTAGTATGTAGCGGGGATGTTAAATGGATGTTCATTGGAAGCCTAGTGGATGGAAGCGGATGACACCTCCAAAGAGGTTACGGGGGATAATTGCGAAGTGGACGCATAGCGGATGAAGCGGATGCATCACGTACGCTTAAAGGAAAGAAAGGGGATGCCGCGCGGATGTATATTGGATGCAAACCGTTCACTGCCCATCCTTTCTATTTCTGTGCTACTAACGCTGTGTAGACGTTCCATGTACCTTTTCTTTCCTCCCTCTTTCCGTTTTCAGCTGCAGCGGATGTGAGTTGAGGGGATGCCCAGAGGATGCAGAGAGGATACAGCGGACGTTTAACGGATGATAAACGGCCATAGAACGTTTGCTGCTCGGATGTCGCGGATTTACATCATACACGGCGGAAAGTTCATCCGTTCACAAAGTTCTGTGCAGGTCAAAACTTCTTGCCCGGATGAAATCGCAGTGGACAGATGCTCGACGGATAGAGCGTATGAAACACGTATGCAGTGAGTACACAATGGATGCATCGCGTTTTCCAACGGATGGCAAGCTTTTTTTAACGTTTTACATCCTCTTTGCATCCGTAAGTGCAGTAGGCACTTACATCTCCACTACATCTGAAGCCCACACCTGCTCCTGTGCCAGAGCATAGAACTTGCCTTCTTGGGAGAGCTGAACACAACCCAGGCCAACTCTGAGTCCCTCCTCCTGACTCCAGAACAGAGGAATGTATTTTATCCACTCCAGAAGAACTAAGCAGAGGCAAGATTCATTCAAAACTGTATGGCGCTTTGCAAAACACAAGAAGGGTCTAAAATTCAACATGCAGACAATACAGGACTAATTGAAGATTAGGACAGGGCAATTTTCATGGCCTCGCCTGGCTAAGAAGCTTTTCCTGACCGTGGTCTAGACAGTGCCTTTCAGCTACCGTGACATACATGGATTGAGGATTATCAAAAGAAAGAGGAGACCTGATGTGCTGCCCTGAATTCTTGGGAGAAAACAGAGGGTGACACAAGTTGCAATCATGACACAACAGTGAAAAAGAAGTTGTGATGGTCAAACAGACAAACAGGCCACTTTATCTATGTCCCTTTTACAAAAACTGCCATTCTGTTTGTCTACAGAGATTGTCAGTCCTCCAGATCATGGTTGTCCCAAAGGTAGTTTTTTTTTTCCCAAGAGGCAACTGGACTTTCTGGTTTTGCTTTGAAGATATTTCCCTTCTCATCCAAGAAGCTTCTTCAGCTCTGACCAGATAGTAGGGAATTGAAGGATTTATGCTACTTACAGACAGCTGATCATTTGCACTCTTTTAGAGGGTCTTTGAGGCCAATTGGAGGTTTATCTGTGTCCTCAGGGTCACCTGAGTGGCGCGAATGGGTGTGGAGCCTTCTTGGAACTGCTGAAAGGACTGTGTTGGATCTTTCAAGAAGGCCTCCCTCTCAACAGAAGAGGGTGGGGATACAGCACTATCTATCACCAGTCTACAACATAGTCCTTTCATCAGTTCCAAAAAGACTCCATACACCCATTTGCACCACTCAGGTGACCCTGAGGATGCAGATAAACCTCCAAGTGCCTTCAATGACCCTCTGAAAGGATGCAAAGGGCCAGCTGTTTGCAAGGAGTATAAATCCTTCTGTTCTCCACCATCCAGTCAGAGCTGAAGAAGCTTCTTGGATGAGAAGCGAAACCTCTTCAAAGAAAAGAAGCAAAACCTCTTCAAAGAAAAACCAGAAAGTCCAGTTGCCTCTTGATAAAAAAGCACTTTTGGGCCACCCTGACCTGGAGGACGGAGAAGCTCCATAGATACCCAACTCTTATCAATTGTAAGACAAGGGGTTGGTGGGCTCTTGTGGGGAAGATCTTCAAGAGAAGGTTTTCTTCATGGACATGCTCCAAAAGGAAAGAAAACCAGCAAGTAAGTTTAATTTTAAAATTCCAGAGCCTTGGCACCAATGTCCAGTTGCCTCTTGAAAAAAAAAAAAAATCCCACCTTTGGTGCAGTTCTGATTGTAACCAATTCAGTCTTGATTTGAGATGGATTATTCTTTGGGCTACTGTCTTTTAGACTGCTGCATTGTAAGCCGCCATGAGAATCCGCCAGATTCAAAGAGAGGATTGGGAATAAGTTGAAACTAAACATCCCTCCCGTTGTTCAGCTTTTTTGAATTCAGGGCCAGGAGGGGGTCCACAACCTGTGGCATTCCCTTCTTTTTCTTCTAGCGTAATCTCCTTTCTTTGGACCACTTGCTAAACCCAATAAAGATTAGCAGGACTCTCATGTGGCTGCACAGACCACATTTGATCTCCAGTAAGCTGCTCAGACATCCAGGAGCGAGGAAGGAGGGAGGTCAGTGCACTGAACTGGACAGAGATTAAGAAAGGTAGACACTTCACTGGGCGCCCAATCCCTACTTAAGAGTGTGAACCCAACAGAACCCAAGTAGTGTTCCCTTCGCTTGGACTTCAACCAGAGGGGCAGCAGAACCTGGAATGATGGTGCCCTTCCATGAATCCCACTATTGCTCCAGCATCTGGGATTACTTCCATATATTTCAATTCAGCGAGGCTGACTATCCAATTATTAGTTCTAATTCTGCGCCTCTTCTTTTCTGCACTCTTCCCTTCACCTATTTTTCCTCCTATTTGTTTTCACATTTTATATTATAAACAATTTTTAAAAAATGATTTCAGAGTCACCAAGAGCCAGTGGGTGGCCATACAATATTTCTAAATAAATAAGTAGGTAAGTAGGTAGGTAAGTAAGTAAGTAAGTAAATAAATAAATAAAAATGGAAGAGAAGGGCATTTTCCCAGCTCTGGACCTGAAATCTTCCACCCTTCTCTCTCTCTAAACATCCAAAGCACAGCTAAGAAATGTTTGGCAGGAGAGCTCCCCCAATGAAAGCAACCCACCCTCTCCAATTTCTGCCCTAAACATACAAAGCTGGCCTTCTTGTCAATCTAATAGGTGCTTGGGAGTGAAGATCTCACCAAAGGAAGAGGGGACTAAGCTGAAGGTTTCAAAAGAGCTGGGACATCTGCTGCTGTCCAACTGGATAAAAAAAAGTCTGCAATGCAACTCTTTTTTAGAATAGAATAGAATAGAATAGAATAGAATAGAATAGAATAGAATAGAAT
>BLBF01000074.1:3050752-3071188 GCA_015471245.1 Laticauda colubrina
AGAATAGAATAGAATAGAATAGAATAGAATAGAATAGAATAGAATAGAATAGAATAGAATAGAATAGAATTCTTTGTTGGCCAAGTGTGATTGGACACATAAGGAATTTCCCTTGGTGCAAATATTCTCAGTGAAAAGATACATTTGTCAAGAATCATAAGGTACAACACTAAATAATAGTCCTAGGGTACAATAGGCAATCAAATCATACTAGGTAACAGTCAATATAAATTATTAGGATACAAGCAACAAGGTTACAGTCATAGTCACAAGTGAGAGGGGATGGGTGATAAGGAGTGATGAGAAGATTAACAGTAATAGTAGTGCAGACTTAGTAAATAGTTGGAGAGTGTTGAGGGAATTATTTGTTCAGCGGAGTGATAGTGTTCGGGAAAAAACTGTCCTTTGTGTCTAGTTGTTCTGGTGTGCAGAGCTCTATAGCGTCGTTTTGAGGGAAGGAGTTGAAACAGTTTATGTCCGGGATGTGAGGGGTCTGTAAATATTTTCGTAATTCGTAATTCATATTCTTCAATGGGACACCTCCATCGCCCAGAGTCATCAATCATACTCTCCGGTTAGAATTTTGCACAACAGAAACTTCAATCACCTAGTTACTATCTCTGAAAACATTTAGGGAATGCACTTTCAGTTTGTAAGCTGCTGCGTTGCTCCCCCCTCCCTTTCTGTTCCTAACTCTAAAAAGACCATAGAAATATTTTATGAGTTGACAGTCAAACTATTTACTACAACTGTATGACTATTATTCTTCTCATCCTTCCTATATTTCCTATCTCTAGCCATTTATGACTATAACCATGTTGTTTATACCTTTACGATTTATATTGTTTTATTTGTTTTACTAGTATGTTCTGATTGCATATTAGTAACCTATGTAGGATTTGATTGCTTATTAGTAACCTATGACAATCGATAAATGTTGTATCTTATGATTCTTGAAGAATGTACTTTGTTTTTTCTTTATGTACACTGAGAAACTATGCACCGGAGACAAATTTTTGGTGTGTCCAATCAAAGAATTCTATTCTATTGTAAAAATGGCATAGGCCCTCCTTGCTTGAGCAGGGGGGTTGAAGTAGAAGACCTCCAAGGTCCCTTCCAGCTCTATTCTGATTGATAATTATCAAATGCCTGAAATGAATTCAAGATATACTACATCCAGAGCATGTCCTCGGTCTACTAATCTTGTCACATTGTCTCCCAAAAAAGCCATGAGAGGTCTCTGGCATGACTCGGTTGGACTAGATCAGGGGTCACCAACCTTTTGGACCTCAGGGACCACCAAACTCCATAATTTTAAATCCCGCAGACCAGAGACCCTGGGAAAATCCCCCAAAAAGTCTGCAGGAAAGTTTCCCATCCCGTTTTCCTACCGATCGATCATTCTTTATTTGGGATCACAGGATACCATCTCCGGCTCTGTTCTCAGGGGGAGAGAGAGAGAAAGGAGAGACTTTCGGCTTCATGCAAGGAAAGCAGCAGAAGCAGCAGGAGTCTTTCTTTCTCTCTCCCAAACTCCACCAGAAATGAGTCTTTGTTGGCTCAGCCTCTTGGCGCAGGAGGCCTTGCAAGGTCCCAAAGACTCCTTTCTGGTGGAGTTTGGTGGAGAGAAAGAAAGACTTTGGCTGCTTTCCTTGCCTGCAGCCAAAAGCAGAAGAAAGAAGCAGAAAGAAGCAGCCTGGTGGTGCCAGTCGCATGGGGCAAGTGGGACAAGTTCCCCCCTCCACACTTTCCCCCCCCTCTTCACTACCTTGTTTGTAATGTAAGTGACGCAAGCCTTGTGTTCCCATGGGCCATGTGGGTGGTGCAGTCTTGTGTTCCTGTGCAACCTGGATTAATTGCTTTGGGGGGGACGACATTTTTCTGCTGACCACCCAAATTTTCTCATGGACCCCGGCCCATTGGTTGGTAACCACTGGACTAGAAGACCTCCAAGGTCCCTTCCAAATATATTCTGATCAATTGGCTTTCCATCTACATTGGACGTCCTGCTTGCAAGGGTTGCAAAGAGGCAGCCAGCTCTCTCATGGCCAGATTCAACCTTTGGGTTGTGATCTGCTTTGGAATTCCTGGATCTTTATAATGGCTGTGAGCCATTACATTCTTTGCATTTCAGAAGTGTAAACTAAAGATATTCCTCACCTTACAGCCATTTGTTCAGCATCCAACGACAGCGCTGAAAAAGAGACCCAGGACTGGTCCTCGCACTTATGACTGTCACAACAACCCCATGGTCCCACGATTGAAATTTGGGTGCGCGGCCACTGGCCTGTGCTTATGATGGTTGCAGGATTCCCAGGCTCAAGAGATTCCCCATTTGCAATCTTTCCCACTGGCTTCCGACAATGGGGATTCATTTAATGACTGCATGATGATTCACTTAAGAACTGCAGTGATTCGCTTAACAAAGAAAACTTGTTTCTTGCCATGTGGCAAGAAAGCTTGTAAAATCAAAGCGAGTCTCATATAATCACTGGTCTTTCTTAGCACTGGAAAATTCTGCTGCCATTTGCGGTCATAAGTCAAGGATGACCTGTAGGAAGGGACGTTTATTCCCCATTTCAACCACTAGCAACCACTTGCAGAGAAGAAAGCTTCCTGCATTGCAGAACACATTAAAATCCTGGGATTCCAACTGTAGTCGTAAGTCGAGGAGTAAGTAAGTTACTCTTGTAAGTTCTCCTGTGTCAAAATGCTCAGGATAAGCTACAGTTTTAATGGCCAGCGAGGTGAATTTCATATTCGGCCCTGGATTTCAGAGAGGCCAGAGCTCTGGTGTTTCCAAAGCAAATTGCCGGCAGACCATTTCTTTAATTTAACTCGGCAGCGGTGGAAAGCACCTGAAGAAGGAAGACAAGCAGGTATTTCATGGGAGATTTCACAAGTGCAACTCTCCAACCCCTGAGCTTGGTGTCTGCTTGGGGCTCTCCCATGCCCTCTGCTGCTCGGAAAGGAGAGGCATGGCCTTCGCTAGCACGGAAGGAAAGTCATTGGCGCACCAAATAAAAGAGAGGCAGAAAAACTTTTGAGACTCATTAAGATGGACCTTGGAGGAAAGAGGAACATTAATTGGAGGGAGGTGACTGCGTTACAAAAATCACACTGGCAAACGATGGCAGTCCAGGCTCTGTTAGAAAGCAAGATCCCTGGAATATGGCATCCAGTTTGGGCTGGCATGATATTTAAAAAACAAAATGATTAGGGGACTGGAGGATAAAACATACGAAGAACAGTTGCTGGAATTGGGTAGGTCTAGTCTAGTGAAAAGAAGGACCAGGGGCGATATACTACCAGTCTTTCCAATATTTGAGGGGCTGCCACATAGAAGAGGGAGTCAGTCTGTTCTCCAAAGTATCTGAAGGCAGAGTGTGATGACCCAAAGGGGCGTGGCACAAAAGCAACAAAGTACCAAAAGGAGGTAAAGTCCCTTTAATTCCTCCAACTTGGCTCCCAATGTCCAGTTATCGGCTGGAGCAAAAAACTCTCCCAAGAACAGTTTTTAAAGGGAAGAAATTCAGTCCGAACCTAAAGTACATATAGATTATAAATAAAAACCAACACAAACCATGCTGCAGCAATTAACGAGACAGGGCAGGATAAGGAATTGCAGAACTCAAAAGATAACGAAACACACACAGTTGGGAGGAGGCAGAACCCAGATAAGACTTGACAAACAAAGATAATGTACACTTTGCTTCCAGCAAGGTTCTGTGCGCAAACAGCCTTTTTATCCTGTCTTCCCAGCTGCAGCTAATGAAGGGAATCAGGGCCTTTTTCTCCCCCATAACCCATGTTACTCCCTTCTCCGTTCCTCCCTGCGTGCCCTAGGATGAAGAGGGGGTGGGTCTGAGTCTTCCTCTGAATGCTCAGCCAGACTGTGCCCTTCCCCATTTCTTCCACAGCCACCAGAGCCACATTCCCACTCCCTGTCAGCTACTCAACCTCCCCCTCAGAATCAGATTCCAACAGGTGCAGGACACAGAGGCAGAAGAAGCAACTGATGGAAACTCATCAAGGAGAGGAACAACTTAGAATTAAGGAGAAATTTCCTGACAGTTACAACAATTAATGATTTGTCTCTAGAAATTGCGGCTGCTCCAATACTGGAGGTCTTTAAGAAGAGACTGGACAACCCCAAGGGTGGGATTCAGCCAGTTTGGACCGGTTTGGGTGAAATGGATGTTAAATTTATTTTTTCACCAAACTGATCGGCTGGCCCCGCTCACCCCACCCCACCCCTTCCAGGAGTCTCCACGCTACCGGTTTTGGATGCAGGTAAGTGCAGGGTTCGTGCAGAGGCTCTGGGGATGGTGAAAAACGGCCCTTCCGGAAGTTCCGGAAGTCTGGAAACAGGCTTGTTTCTGGCTTCCAGAGGGCCTCTGGAGCCCGGGGAGGCCGTTTTCGCTCTCCCAGAGGCCCAAGGGAAGCCTCCAGACTCTGGGGAAGGCAAAAAGCAGCCCTCCTGGAAGTTCTGGTAGGCCACGCCCACCCAGCAACCAGGCAGAGAACTGGTTGTTGGGATTTTGGAATCCTACCCCTGGACAACCTTTGTCTGAAATGGTATAGGCCTCCTGCCTGAGCAGGGTTGGACTAGAAGACCTCCGAGGTCCCTTCCAAGTCTGTTATTCTGTTAGGAACACAATGATGGTTAGGAAGCCAAGGAGATCAACTCTGAGAGAAAGTTTCTGGTGTGACTAGAGTGTCCAGGAGTGCAGTGACTTCTAAAGGAAAAGAGAGACCAAGGGGTTGTCTTGACGTGTTGGGACGTGTTCCTCCATTGTTGGAGGTCTTCAAGAAAAGCTGGGACAGCCATTTGTCCGGGATTGAACAAGATCTCCTACCTTGATTAGGGGATTGGACTAGAAGACCTCCAATGTTCTAAGATTCTAGGTCACCAAAGCAGAACAGCCACTTGGCTTCCTAGAGGCAGGAGGAAGAGCAAACTCTGGCTTACCTTAAGATACAGAAGCAGGTCTTGGCCCCCGAGGACAAACGGCAGAAGCCGAACCTCTGTTTGCTGTCGATATCCGTGAGGACAAAGGTGAAGTTCTGGCCCACCTGGCCCACCGTGAGGCTGGAAGTGAAAAGAAGAAAGGTGTCAATGAAGAGCCTGTCACGTTCCACCTTGCAAAGTCTCTAAACCAGGGGCTGTCCAACCATGGCGACTTGAAGACTTGTGAAATTCAAATTCCAGAAATCCCCAGGCTGAAGACTTGTGGAGGACTACCTGTATTCCCTTGGTGCCATTTTTAAAAAAAAAAAATAATTCTACTCTATTCTATTCTGTTTTTCTACTCTATTTTATTCTGTTATTGGTTTCTATTCTATTCCATTGTTCTATTCTATTTTTCTATTCTATTCTATTTTTCTATTCCATTCTATTTTTCTATTCTATTCTATTCTTTGGTTCTATTCTATTTTTCTATTCTGTTTTTCTATTCTATTTTATTGTTCAATTCTATTCTATTGTTCTATTCTATTCTATTCTATTTTTCTATTCCATTCTATTTTTCTTTTCTATTCGATTCTGTTTTGCTATTCTATTCTATTGTTCTATTTTATTCTATTTTTCTATTCTATTCTATTTTTCTTTTTTATTCGATTCGATTTTTCTATTCTATTCAATTCAAAAATATATATTTTAGAAACCAAGCCAACAGAAGTTTTCGGTTCCATTTACTCTCTTGCAACGATGCAAACAATATTCTCCAGCCACTGTTGGGCCCTCTCCTCTCTTGCAAAGGGGGGAAAATATATATCTCCAGTGTGCAGCGAGAGCTCCGAGTGAATAGTAGCGAAAGCTACTCCTGGATAAAAGCCGTGTACATACGCAGGGCCCTGTAATTAGTAAAGGATATAACTCCTAGCAGCTTGATTCCTCTTTCCTAAATAACAGTTTGTTTTATGCCCTGGGAGGAGCCGATTATTTGTAGCCGGAGTTTCCTGAGTGGCGTGCGGAGGGGGAAATGCATAATGTGTGTTTTAATGTCTTTGGCAGCTTTGCCAAAACCTTTCCATGAAAGCTCCCTCTCCCCAGCATGGGAAAATTACAGCCCTGAGTTACCCCTCGGGAGAGACCCCCACTCTGCACCCTATAGAAGAGCGGAAGGGGATTCAAAAGACTGTATCCAAGGGGAGTGGGTTGCTGGAGAACGAATTGAATGCCAACCACATGAAGCCTCCAGGTAGGGTTCTTTCCTACAATACACAACCCCTGCGCACTCATCATCCTCACCACAACTCCTGAATATCCTCCCAGAAAGATGTGACGGAGTGAAGCTGAGAAAACCCATCAAGCACAAGTTTTCCAAGACCAAGCAGCCTTTTTTGCCACAATGTTCTTCTAAGAACAATCAACTTCCTCAAGTGCTTCAGATGTTCTTCTAGTCACTGAAGGTGCAGAGGCTATCTATCTTATCCTATTCCTGTTAAGGATATTCTCTTCTCTTCTCTCCTCTATTCTCTTCTATTCTCATCTCTTCTGTTCTCCATCCTCCATTCGATATTTTCTTCCATTCTCTTCTCTCATATCCTCTATTCTATTCTATTCTATTCTATTCTATTCTATTCTATTCTATTCTATTCTATTCTATTCTATTCTATTCTTTCTCTTATTTTATTCTATTCTATCCCTTATTCCATTCTATTCCCTTATTTTATTTTATTCTATTCTCTCTTATTCTATTTTCTCCTCTATTTTATTCTATTCTGTTCTTCATCCTCCATTCTCTATTTTCTTATCTTCTCTTTTCTCCTATCCCCTATTCTATTCTCTCTTATTTTATTCTACCCCTTATTCTATTCTATCCTGTCTCTTATTCTTCTCTTCTATATTATTTTATTCCTTATTCTATTCTATCCCTTATTCTGTTCTATTCTATTCTATTCTATTCTATTCTATTCTATCCTGTCCTATCTTATCCTATCTCTTATTCTCTTCTATATTATTCTATATTATTCTATTCCTTATTCTATTCTATCCCCTATTCTATTCTCCATTCTCCATTCTCTCCTCTCCTCTCCTATCCCACAGAAATTAAGAGAGATTTCACCATACAGTGGGAACATTTATTTATTCCACCTTGTCTCCCTCTTATTGACTCTACCTGCCCCATAGTGACACTTAACCCCAATCCTTGCAGCCACCCACCCAATTCTGACACAAGACATTGCAGCAAGACATCAGTGTCACACAATAATGAAGAGAAGCAAAAAGAAAAAAAGTTTGACAATGAGAAGGACACAGAGGAAAGGGAGGTTATACAGACTAGAATTCACCAACCATTTGGGCAATAGGTTTTGCAAGGAGCAAATTCCAAACTCTAAGTTCATTGTAAATCACCTGATTTGCAGAATCACCCACAAAAAGCAAAAACAAAAAACCCCAGTTATAAAAACTAACACATTGTTAAAGCAGAATGTAAAAAATTTCTAAGACAATGTCACAGGAAGGGAGAAAAAAAGGAAATTGATTTAGCTGTAGATCATTCATAATACAATTTTAAAAAAATTCTTAACACTCCACTAGAGATCCTTTTAAACCAGGTTTAGGAAAAGCCTTAAGAATGACCTGATCTTTATTATCCAGCACAATTTTATTTACATTGTATTTCTTTCCCTTTTTTGACAATGTCTTTAGGAATTCAACCTTACCTGTCCACGTAGAAAGGGAAACAGAACTTGGCCACCGTGGGCAGAATTTCCTGCGGAGAGAAGAGAAAGGCGGAGGGGGAGAGAGGAGAACAGAGATAATTTAATCCTCTAAAGGGACCAATAAATCTAATGTTAAGCACACAGAAACACAGCAATCTTGCAAACTCTGCCCCGCAGAACTGAGAGACAGATGAAGAGAAATATGGTTTATCAATTACACGGAAGGAGAAGAGGCCGCCAGTCAATCATGTGAAAGAACAAACATGAGCAAACTTCATTAAAAATGAAAAATTAATCAAGATTCACACATGGGTAAGCAGTGGGGGGGGGGGGAACCCTGCGGCAGCTCTGGGAAGGTGGGGGGGAGCAATGGGGCTGGCCCAGCGCTAACTCGCCATCCAGGGAGGCTCTCCGACCCCCCATATGGCAACCAGTAATGCCATCAGGACCAGCTGAGTGGGATCTTTGGCCTCTTCTTCCTCCTCCTCTTCCTCCTCCTCCCCCCTCATATCCTAGGAACCAGAAAGATGCTCTCACTACTCTGGTCCTCTTGCCACCTGGGCATGGGGACACCCATGGAAGGAGTTTCCCCATGCAAAAAGAAAAGAAAAGAGAGAGAGAGAGAGAAGAGAGAGAAAGGAGAGAAGGAAAGAGAAAGGAGAGAAAGAGAGAAGAGAGAAGAGAGAGAGATGTCCAAAATAGGGGATAAATAAGGAAATTGCCCTTCAGGGAGGTTTGTGGGATTGAAGTTTACTGTAATCAACAGACGTTGCTGATATGTCCCTCCACACTTTAAAAAGAAGACTTTTCTTTTAACAGGTTTCATGTATAATAATCATGTTTATACTTATATTAAATGCATGCTTGACAAATAAAGTAAAAGATTTCAGGAGCTGAAGCTTTAGATAAAGTGTTCTCAGGAAAAACTTTATCTTGTGCAAAGTTGGATCCTTAGAAGGAAAGTGTGTAGAAACTTTTCTACATATCTTCCTCTCTGTTCTTTCTTCCTTCCTTCTTTCCTTCCTTCTTTC
Organism: Laticauda colubrina; assembly: GCA_015471245.1. Taxonomy (NCBI): domain Eukaryota; kingdom Metazoa; phylum Chordata; class Lepidosauria; order Squamata; family Elapidae; genus Laticauda; species Laticauda colubrina. The sequence goes on from BLBF01000074.1 coordinate 3,059,455, forward strand.
CTTCCTTCCTTCCTGTCATCCCTTTTGCCTTCCTTCCTTCCATCTCCTTTTCCTTACTCTCCTTCCTTCTTTCCTCCTTCCCTCATCTCATCTCTTTTTCTTCCCTCCTTTCTATCCATCCACTTCTTTCCCCTCCCTCTCTCCCTCCATTTCTTCCGTCCTTCCCTTTCTCTTTCCTTTCTTCCCTCTGTTAAGTTTCCTTCCTCCCTTTCCTTGTCTTTTCTCTTTCCCTCCCTCCCCTTTCCTTCCTTTCCTCCCTCCATCCCTCCTTTCCATCCTCCTTTTCTTTCCAAAACCAACCTTAGCACACTTGCTAAAATTACTCATTGATCTCCATAACAGGGAGCCCTTTCCAGATCAGTAATAATAAATTATGTGCTCATGGAAAGGATGCTGCATGCTTCATTTATTTTTAAATCCTCCTCCATTATTTAACAAACAAATCACATCAATCTAATCGTCCATTTAATGGAGATGAAAACATATTGACGGCCTGGCAACCCCACCACCCAAACCATTCGATCAGGGCTGCCCCTCTCCTTCATCCTTGCAAAGTCAAATGCTCCCACTCAGGTCAACTGGGGGGTTCTGGAGGCAGGAGGTGGGGTGGGGAAACTGGCCACTTCAAAGGGGCTGGATTTTAACAAAATAATTAAGAAAAAGAAAAAGGGAGAAAGGAACGCAATTTTCTAACAAAACTGGCCCTTGCAGAGTTCATAATTGCTCTTCAGGAAAACAAGAAGCAGTTTTAGACAGCAGAAGAGTTGCTTACTACTGCTTGCAAAGTGCATGAAATCCAGCAAAACAAATCTATGATGGGGCCTTTTGTGACAATGGGATCTCAAACTCCCCGCCACTGGAATTTGATCACAATTTCAATTATTCATGGGGGGAAAAGATGTATTTTGTACAGGAAAAGATGTATTCTGCACTCCGGACACCAAGTTTCCAGAACATTTTAAACATTCAATATTTTCCTATTTCAGCTATTTTAGAGCTGTCACACAAAAAAAGATTGTGTCTTTTTAATACCCTTTAAAAAAAAAAAGCTACTGAGAATTCAGGCAGAATTGAAGCTTCCTTGAAGTTTTGAGAGGTGTTACCCAGCTTATCGACTAAGTCGGATAGAAAAGTACGTCTCTTAAAAAGATAGGAGTTTTGTTCAAGTCAATTTCTCCTCCTTGTTATCTTTATAGCTGATCCAGTTCTACAGAGGAATGATTGAGTCTGTCATCTGCACCTCTATGACTATCTGGTTTGGTTCTGCAACCCAACAAGACAGACACGGACTTCAGAGAATAATTAGGACTGCAGAAAAAAACAATTACTACCCACCTTCCTTCCATGGAGGACCTGTATATCCTGCACGAGCCAAAAAAAAGGGTTGTGAAAATATCTACAGACCCCTCACATCCTGGACATAAACTGTTTCAACTCCTTCCCTCAAAACGACACTATAGGGCACTGCACAACAAAACAACTAGACACAAGGAGAGTTTTTCCCCAAATGCCATCACTCTGCGAAACAACTCATTCCCACAACACTGTCAAACTATTTACAAAGTCTGCACGACTATTACTGTTAATCTTCTCATCACTCCTTATCACCCATCCCCTCCCACTTGTGACTGTATGACTGTAACTTTGTCACTTGTCTCTTTATGATTTATATGAACTGTTTCCTAGTATAATTTGGCTGCTTATTGTACACCACAAAGAAGAGCTCGACCAGAAAAGAGCGTGCAGGAGGAAGATAAGAAGAGAAAGTTTTGGTTGACCGGGTAAAACAGCAAAAGCAACAAATAAGGTACCCTGGAATTTAAACTGTTAAAAAACAATAACATTGTTCCCCAAGAAGATTTTTAAGCTGCAGAGGAGAGAGAAAAGGGAAAAGATTTGGTTTTCTCCTTTTCCTATACTGACAGCTAAGAGAGTTAAGCGAGAAATTGGAAAAAAATCCACTTTGACATCAATAGGCATTTAATGCTGAAAATAAAAAGTCAAAGGGATAATAAAGATTTCTGGATAACTAAAAGCTTTTGAAAACAGGAAAGGAGAGAAAAAGAATAAAAGGGTAGGATCTGGAAGGGAGGAGACTGCCTGGAATTAAAAAAAGAATTTACAGCAAAATCTCAACAAGACTTCCAAAAGATACATTCTAACTGAAATATCGCAACAAAAACCCCAGGAAGAGAAAGTCAAAAAAGAAATAAGAAGAAATAACTCGGGACTATTTGGATGACTTTGATGATTTCTGGATTTTTGGTTAATTGTATTTGAATGACTAAAATCAATCGGGTGGTTGTTTAAAACTGTTTAAAATGGCTCCACTTTTTGAAGAACTGAAAATGGAACTTAAAAAGTACAAAGAAGATGCACAAGAAGGGAGAGGTTCTTTTGGCTTCGTATTTCAGTTTTTAGAAATGGAGATTTGGAATTAAGAGAAACAACAAGAAATGCCTGCAGAACAAGAAGATTGCAACAAAGAAGAAGTCATCTTTAATGAACAAGTAATCTTCGATGGGGGAAAAAAGGAAAGGGGGGAAAGAGAATGGAAAGTTTAAGATTGGGAAAAACAACTCCCTCCCCCCCAAAAAAAATAGAGTAAAAAATAACTATAAAATCAGAAAGCAACAGAAGAGGGAAATGCAGAATAGAGAATTAGAACTAGAGAGACAAGGGGGTAAAAGGGGAGGGAGAAGATGAGAGGGAAGAAAGAAAGGAAAAGAAGTTATGAAGGACAGAAGCAAAATATAGAGAAACAGGGCCTATTTAGAGATGATGGGTGAAAACTTAATGGAAAAAGGGATTCTGCAAAGGTACATCAGATAGTATGGTTATATTAGAAGCACAAATAATTTTAGGAAATATGAAACAATGTATGATTAAAATGTCTGATAAAATAGCTATTGTAATTCAGTGGAATGCTTGTCAATAAATAAATGTAACAAAAGGCATATTTAATGATTTATAAAACATATGAGAAGAGAAATAAGGGAAAAATTAATTATGGAGATTATATGTGTTTTTAAGGAAGTATGATATTTAATTGAAAAGAAGTGTTAAAGATGTTAAGATTTTAATGATGATTAATGATAGAACTGAACTGGAATGGAATGAGGGTTTATAATTACATATATTTACAATTTTTCTTTCTTTTTTTAAAATGAATATAGTGTGTGTTATAAGAATGTACCAAGCAGAATTTGATTGGAAGTTATGTATTATGTATTATATTGAAGGTCATAAACTTAAGGAATATATTGAAGTTTAAATAAGAGTTGAATGGATGTAATTAAAAGATATAAAGGTGTCATACTCCAATTAGTAACTGCAGGAGAAAATTTGTTTAATGAGAAAAGATAATATGAAATTGAAACAGAACAGACAAAAGTATAAATATAATGATTTTATTGAGATGAGATTATCAAAATAAAAGGGAAAAACTATATAGAAAATGTAAAATAGTATAAGATATGGAACAGAACACAAAAAGGAGCATGAAATTGAGTTTTGTGTCTGTATAAAGAAATTCAACCCGGGACCATGCTATTTTCAAAAAAGATGTTTTACTTGTATTTTGTGTGTGAAAACCCAAATAAAACTTTATTAAAAAACAAACAAACAATCAACCCAAGTCAATGTGCAGAGTTCACACCTGGTTGGAAGAACCTCAATTGATGCTATTCCTTCTCTTTCATTGTAGAATGAAGACCGCAGATCTTCCTATCACAGAAAGCCAGAAACCTGAAGACCTGCAGACTCAAGCAAAGTTCTCCGTTCTGCAACTTCAGAATAACAGAGTTGGAAGGGACCTTGGGAGGTCTTTTAATCCAACCCCCTGCTCAGGCAGGAGACCCTATACCATTTCTTCTTCTTTTGAAATAAATTTTTCATTTTTAATGCAATCATTCCGTCTTCAATCAAACAAGCGTGTTGCCTGGGTACAAACATCTTTGTTAAATAATAATCAAAATTACAACATCCTTCATGACACATTAATTCTGCAATATGCAACATAGTAATTATCCACCTATTTGATGATACTAATATACTATATATTAGTATACTATACTAACTGATGATACAATATTAATGTAGTAGAATTCAACATATTAATCATCATATTAACTTAGCTCTTTTAACACATCATCTTTATTTTGTTCCCTTATTTCTAACTTCCATTGCTATTATTTAACCACTGACCGAATAAATCCCATACCATATAATATTCAGTTTGCTCTTTCTCCTTCATTGCCAATGTTAATCTATTCATTTCTGCACATTCTAGTGTTTTCCTAATCACAATCTCATCTGAAGGTATCTCTTCACTCTTCCAATTTTGTGCAAATACCATTCTGGCAGCAGTCAACACATGAATAACTAAATATGCATTTCCTTTACTATATTCTTCGGGTAGAATTTCCCCAAAAAAATATTTCTGGTTCTAAATCAATATGTTGTTTTATCATTTTTTTTCCAAGCATGTATGTATTTTGGTCCAATATATATATATTGCTTTTGAAGAAGTCCACCACATATGATAATATGACCCAGGAATTTGGTGGCGCTTCCAACATTTAGATGATTTATCTTTAAACACTCTTGCCAAATCGCGCTGGTGCAAGATGCCATCGATATCATTTCTGATAGATGGTTGTCCAATCTCTTCTTGAAAACCTCCAGTGATGGAGCAGCCACAACTTCTGGAGGCAAACTGTTCCATAGATTGATTATTCTAAACGTCAGGAAATATCTAGGTTTCTTCCCTCCTGGATTGCTTCCAACTGGCTTCCAAATGAATCTCTCTCCTTTTTTTGGCCGGCAAATGAAGAAAAAAAAAAAAAATTCCTCTGTGCTTTCTTAACCTTTGCTCGAATCCAGCCAAAGACTGTATTTATTTTATTTTATTTTTTTACACGCGGTTTCATGTTTTAACATTTTAATGAGCTCTGGGCGATGCGAGACAGGGAAGGAGAAATCCATACCAGGCAGCCACTGCCCTTGAAGCTCAAAGCCTGAGCTGCTCTCCCCCAGGATCCAGCCCCACCATCTCACCTCTGGCCCTCCGATATTTGCCACCTGGTTCTAACCCTGTCCCCCATTCCCCCCCCCGATCCTCCCACCCGCTGCCCCTTCTCTGGTTCCCCTTCTTTTCATAATCAAAACACCGCTGACATTCGAATCCCAGGTGGGCCTTTTGAAATCCCTTCCCATCGATCCCGCGAACGGCGGACACATATCGGAGGCATTGATTGGGCTGGGTTTCAGCACCAAAGTTTTCAAAATAAATGAGCCATGGCGACAGACTGGCTGCTCCCTTGGGACTCTCCTGAGCAATGGAGAGAGGAGACTTATTTATTTATTTATTTTTATTTGTCAAATGCTTACAATATAATGGAAATAAGAATAAACATCAGTATAAATGCATGAAATAGGTACGAATAATTGGGGGACAATAGGACAGGGACAGTAGGCACGATGGTGTGCTTATGCACGCCCCCTGACAGACCTCTTAGGAATGGGGTGAGGTCCACGGTAGACAGTTCGAGCTTAAAGTTTTGGGGGTTTGAGGATGTAACAACAGAGTCAGGTAGTGAGTTCCAGGCGTTGACCAGTCTGTTGCTGAAGTCGTAGTTTCTGCAATCGAGTTTGGAGCAGTTTACATTAAGTTTATATTTGTTGTGTGCTCTTGTGTTGTTGTGGTTAAAGCTGAAATAGTAATTAACGGTAAGACATTGTGACAGATAATTTTATGTACTATGCTTAAGTCCAATCTTAGTCGGCGTAGTTCAAGGTTGTCCAAGCCCAAAATTTCAAGCCTGGGGATATAAGGTATTCTGTTGTGAACAGAGGAGTGTAGTACTCCTCTTGTAAAATACTTCTGGACTCGCTCAATGTCTGATATACAGTGCGGATTCCCACCAGTTCCTTTGCCAAGAAGAAAGCAGAGGTGGTGTTCAACAAGTTTGGACCGGTTCTGGAGAGCCGGTAGCAGAAATTGTGAGTAGTCCGGAGAACCAGCCAATCCCACCTCCGAATGGCCCCTCCAACCCCATCCCTTCTCCGCCTCCCATTGAGTCCCAGCTGATCGTCTGGGTCTCCTTTGGTTGCCCCGCACAGGAGAACAGAGCTGGAAAGCAGATTAGTAGGGTGGGGAGGGAAGGGGGATTTTGCAGTCGCCACGCCCACCAAGCCACGCCCACAGAACCGGTAGTAAAAAATTCTCTGAATTCTTTTTATTTCCTATCCCTTCTGGGAGGTTTACTCATAATAATGATGGTCACCTTACTTCCAATTTGTTTACTCATTAGCTCCTCCTTCCCTAACAAACTGCCTTCATCCTCTTTCCACCCATTTTCATTTTTTAGGGGCATAGAAAACTCCAGAAAAGAATGGGTGAATGGCATCGAAGAAGGAGACTACAGTCAACTTCATTATTTATTTATTATTATTATTTAATGATTTTTATTTTATTTTATTTTTAAAAATTTTTGTTAAATGTAAGACCACAACCTGGAATACTGCATCCAGTTTTGGTCACCACATTACAAAAAAAGAGGTTGAGACTTTGGAAAAAGTGCAAAGGAGAGCAACTCAGATGATTAAAGAGATTAAAACATATGAAGAACAGTTGCAGGATTTGGGTATGGGTAGTCTAGTGAAAAGAAGGACTAGATGTGACATGCTAGCAGTATTCCAGTATTTAAGGGTCTGCCCCAAAGAGGAGGGAGTCAACTTATTTACCAAAGCCACCTGGAGGCAAGATAAGAAACAATGGATGAACAAAACTCCGCATTGGCAACAGGAAGGGCATCTGGCCATTAAAACACTCCACTAGCTGCATTCAGTTGCCCAGACTCCACTCCACAAGGGATTATGGAATTGTTAAATGAAGATGATTATGACCATTGTCCCATCCCTGTGATCACATGATTTACATTCAGATGCTTGACAACTGACTCATATTTATGAAGGTCACAGTGTCCCGGGGTCAAGTGATGTTCTTTTGCGACCTTCTGAGAAGCAAAGTCCATGGGGAAGCCAGATTCATTTATCAACCATATTACTCCTTGAATAATCACACTGTTTCACTTAACAGGAACCTCGGAGGTGCAGTGGTTAGAGCACAGTACTGCAGGTGACTTCTGCTGCCTGCTGACTGCCTGCAATTTGGCAGCTCGAATCCCACCAGGCTCAAGGTTGACTCAGCCTTCCATCCTTCCAAGGTGGGTAAAAATCTATCATCTATCTATCTATCTATCTATCTATCTATCTATCTATCTATCTATCTATCTATCTATCCCTCTGTCATCGATCAATCATGAATTTATCTATCATCTATCAATCAATCATCTATCCATCTATCAATTATCTATCTATCCATCATTTATCCATATATCATCTATCCATAATCTATCCATCTATCAATCATCTATCCATCTATCTATCCATCTCTATCATCTATCCATCCATCATCTATCCATCATCTATCCATCTAGCCTCTATCTATCTATCTATCTGTCTGTCTGTCTGTCTGTCTGTCTGTCTGTCTATCTGTCTGTCTATCTATCTATCTATCTATCTATCTATCTATCTGCTGTGTGACACAGTGGTTAGAATGCAGTATTGCAGGCTAATTCTGCCCACTGCCAGCAGTTCAATCCTGACTGGCTCCAGGTTGACTCAGCCTCCCATCCTTCCGTGGTGGGTAAAATGAGGACCCAGATTGTTGGGGGCAATAGGATGACACTGCAGTTGTAAATCGAGGACTACCTGCAATCCAGCCAATCTTAGGAGCAGTTTTTTTCCCCCAAAACAAGCTTGAAAACATTCTGAATTTTTTAACAATGCAGTTCGCAAAAGGGTACACAGATGGACAACTTTCCCCACTTGGAGCCGCTCCCTGTGTGTGTGTGTTTGTGTGTGTGTAACTCTTGTTCATTAAGCGGTTTTCGACCATCCTTGAATTTTTAAATTTAATTGGACCTTTAAAATCTACCCCCTAAGGCCAGCAGTCCTTTCAATCCACCTTGGGCATGACTCAGTGGCAAAGGCTCCAGGTCTCCTGAGGTTTCATCCCCGATACAAGCCAAGCCAAAGCAGAAATAATGGCTCTGCCTTGAATTCAGGGCTCGGTGGCCCTCCTCCTGGGACACACACAGACACACACACACACACACACACCGAGCTGGCAGATGCCATCTTGGAAATCCATGCAAAGAAAAGGACGGGCCAGATCTGCCCAACTCTCCTTGGCAGCACCATGGCACAAAAACATAAAAAAGCAAAATGATTAAGCACACACACATACACAACACACACCTCTCTCTCTTTCTCCTTCTCTCTCTCTCCTCTCTCTTTCCCTCTGTCTTTTTCTTTCTCTCCTCTTTTTCTCTCCTCTCTCTTCTTTCTCTTTCTATGTCTCTTTCTTTTTTTCTTTCTCTTTTTTCTCTTTCTCCCTCTCATCTCTCTTCTCCCTTCTATTTCTGTCACTTTATCTCTCTTTCTTACTTTCTCTTTTTGTCTTTCTCTCTCTCCTCTCTCTATCTCTATGACTTTCTCTCTGTTTTTTCTGTCTTTTTCTCTCTCTCATCTCTCTTCTCCCCTTTTTATTTCTATCACTTTCTCTCTTTCTTACTTTCTCTTTCTGTCTTTCTCTCTCCTCTATCTCTATGACTTTCTCTTTCTGTCTTTTTTCTTTTTTTCTCTCTCTCATCTCTTTTCTCCCCTCTTTATTTCTATCACTTTTTTCTCTTTCTTACTTCCTCTTTGTCTTTCTCTCTCTTTCTCTCTCCTCTATCTCTGTCTTTCTCCCTTTCTGTCTTTCTCTCTCCTCTTTTTATTTCTCAGTCTTTCTGTCTTTGTCTTTTTTTCTCTCTCTCTCTCCTCTCTTTTTCTATCACTCTTTCTCTTACTCTTTCACTCTCTCCCCTCCCCTTCCCTCTCTTTCTCTCTCTCCCTGCGTGTATATATAATCAAACCCATTCTGAAAAGCAGGCTACTTTTCTTGTTAAAAAAAAAAAAAAGCAAAATAGTAGCAACCTCTGCCAACCTCCCAAAGAAGAAAACATATGCCACAATTAACACATTGGCCTTCGTATCTGCCGCAAGACTCAGTTGTTTTTCCTGCAATGAAAAGTTCAGAAGCTTCCCCTTCTTGCAAAGCACCTGAGATCAAAACATGCCATATTTTAGGTAAAATGAAAAAGGTCAGCCATCCCATTCTGACTTTCCCATCCGGGGTTCCCTTGCAAAACCCACCTGAAAGGCTGCATTGAAATGATGTTTTCTGCCATTCCGACGGCTCTAAGGATTCCAGGCTCCGTAAAATATATACAGGTAATTCTCAACTTGCCTTTAAGTTATAATAGCCTCAAAAAAGCCAATAAAGCACTTTCACGTCACGTTTCCCCCGCATAACTGCATTGTGGCCATTTGGCAAGTGGCTTACATTTATGATCAACCTTGCAGTGCCCTGCAAAAAAATTTTTTTGCTGGTTTCCAATGCCAAAAAAATAAATAAATGTGAGAATGATTCACACTTACGACAGGTTGCAAAATAGGGTCCAGTGGGATAGGTGCCTCTCATCATGCTTTACAACTGAAATTGATGTCATAAGTCAAGGGTCACCTGTCCTACGTTTAAAGAGCTGGGTTTAGATTAGATGAACAGAGTTGGAAGGGACCTTGTAGGTCAACTAGTCCAGCCCCCCGCCCAAGCAGGAGACCCTACACCATTTCTGATAGATGGAAGGCCATTCTCTTCTTGAAAGTCTCAAGTGAGGAAGCTCCCACAACTTTCCAAGGGCAACTTCTGTTTCACGGGTTGACAGAAAATTTCTTATTTCCAGGTTGAATCTCTCCTTGATCATTTTCCATCCATTATCCCTTGTCTGGCCTTCAGGTGCTCTAGAAAATAACTGAACCTCCTCTTCTCTGTGGCAATCCCTCAAATATTGGAAGATGCTGTCAAGTCTCCCCTGGTCCTTCTCTTCCCTAGACTAGCCAGGCCTGGTTCCTGTAACCATTTATCGTATGTTTCAGCCTCCAGTCCCCTCATCCTCCTGGTTGCTCTTCTCTGCCCTCTTTCCAGAGTCTCAACCTCTTTTTTTACATTGTGATGACAAAACTGGACGCAGGACTCTTGGTGTGGCCTTCCTAAGGGTTTATAGAGTAGTAGTAGTATAGAGTAGTGGTACCTCTACTTTATAGAGTAGTAGTACATCCCTTGATCTTGACTGTATCTCTATGTTCAAGTCCCCCTCCACAGCAATTGCAACCGTCATTATTTTTTTTAGAAAAAAGGAAGTGCAGAACGCCCTCTTATATGCTGGAATATCAGATTTTTCTAGCATACGTGAAGATAGTGTAGATATTCTTCTACAACAAGAGTTCCTCAACCATTCCAGGTTTGGCAACCCGAAGTGGTGGTGGAGAGGGAGAGAGGGTGGTTTTTTCAGGGGGGGACAGGTACATGGGTGTGCGTGTGGGCACGTGAGCAGAGGTGGGTATTCAGCAGGTTTGGACCAGTTCTGGAAAACGGTAGCAGAAATTGTGACTGGTTCCAAGAACCAGCAAATGCCACCTCTGCCTGGCCCCGCCAGCCCCATCTCTTCTCCGCCTCCCATTGAGTCCCAGCTGAGCAGCTGGGTCTCCTTGGGTTCCCCTGCACAGGAGAACAGAGCTGGAAAGCAGGTTAGTGGGGTGGGATTTTGCAGTATCCTTCCCCTGCTATGACCACCAAGCCACGCTCACCAAGCCTGCCTGCCTGCCTGCCTGCCTGCCTTCCTTTTCTCCACCCTCCCTCTACAATCCTTTCCCTCCTCTCCAGAGGTGGGTATTCAGCCGGTTCAGACCAGTTCGGGAGAACCAGTAGCAGAAATTTTGAGTAGTCCGGAGAACCAGCCAATATCACCTCTGACTGGCCCCGCCAACCTCATCTCTTCTCTGCCTCCCATCGAGTCCCAGCTGATTGGCTTGCTCTTCTTTGGTTGCCCTGCATTGGAGAACAGAGCTGGAAAGCAGGTTAGTGGGATGCAGAGGGAAGGGGGATTTTGCAGTATATCCTTCCCCTGCCATGCCCACCAAGCCACGCCCACCAAGCCACGCCCACAGAACTGCTAGTAAAAAAAATTGAATCCCACCACTGCACGTGAGCACCCGTTCCTCGCACGAGTGGGGCTGCAAACCCTTGTAACATTCATGCAAGTGTGGGCCACGAGCATCCACGAGGTTCACAACAGTGGGGCTGTTTGTGCATGTGCACGCCCATGCCAGCCACCCAATCATGTGGCTCGGTTGCGAATAGGACATGCCCCACAGGTTGGGGACCCCTGTTCTAGAAGATTCTCCTGATTAGAAACCACGGGGACTCTATAGTTAAACTAACATTTATGGATAATCCTTCATCCTGGTCCCAGCCAAGGGACTGAACACCATAATCTTAATCAGCAACCTATCTCCCTCATGTCAAGTTTGTTTTTTAATTTTTTAATATAATAATTCCATCTTTAATTGAACAGTGTTTCATCCGGGTACAAATATCTTTGCTAAACAATAATCAAAATGTACAGCATTTTTATATCAGTATTTTGAATACAGCATATTGTCGGGACATGCCATTTTACAAAAGGAAAGTTAAGGAAAGGGAAGGGAAGGGAAGGGAAGGGAAGGGAAGGGAAGGGAAGGAAAGGAAAGGAAAGGAAAGGAAAGGAAAGGAAAGGAAAGGAAA
>BLBF01000074.1:3076169-3086507 GCA_015471245.1 Laticauda colubrina
ATAGATAGATAGATAGATAGATAGATAGATAGATAGATAGATAGATATAGATACATATAAAAAACAGATATAGATAGATAAAGACACGGATAGATATAGATAGATAGATAGATAGATAGATAGATAGATAGATAGACAGACAGACAGACAGACAGACAGACAGATTAGAAAGAAATAAAGAAAGAAAGAAAGAAAGAAAGAAAGAAAGAAAGAAAGAAAGAAAGAAAGATAGATAGATATAGATATAGATATAGATATATAGATATAGATATAGATATAGATACATATAGAAACAGATATAGATAGATAGAGACACGGATAGAGATAAATAGATAGATAGATAGATAGATAGATAGATAGATAGATAGATAGACAGACAGATTCGATAGAAAGATAGATAGATATAGATATAGATACATATAGAAACAGATATAGATAGAGACACAGATATAGATAGATAGAGATAGAGATAGAGATAGAAATAGAGATAGATTGAGATAGATAGATAGATAGATATAAGATAGATATAAATATAGATAGATAGATAGATAGATAGATAGATAGATAGATAGATAGATAGATAGATAGATAGACAGACAGACAGACATAGATATAGATATATATGGACAACCGAACCAAAGCCAATGGGTCCTTGGAGAACATCCTTCTTTTCTCTCTTCAGTGAAAAGATAAATAAAATAAAAGCAGCTTCTTCTATTTTTTTATTGTTTCTCCTTTTGTAAATTTAACAGAAGAATTTGATCCCTTGAAAAGGGGGGGGGGAGAGATTTTGTCCCTTTTTGTTCATGAGATGATCAATTCATGGAGGCCAAATCAGTTCCTTGTTTAAAGTGATGAACTCAAAACCCTGATGGAGATTCTGTCAAGGTTTGGTGAAAACGGGCAGGATGCATATTTTTGGGGAGACTTCATACAGATAAAATGCCTTTTTCCCCCCAGAAGGAATAGCTGGTTTTTCTACACTCTGATGATCATAACAAGCAAAAAGTCTTGGAGGAATAAGCTAATCCTGAGGCCTGATTGTCAGCATCTGTCTTGAGCCATGAAGAAGAGACCAGGGTGAAGAGTAAGATGGAAAACCAGCCAGCTACGAAGGAGTGGTGTTGAGTTTTAACCTGGTGGTGCCTTCAGGGAAACTGCAAGATGGAACAAGGCAGATGTCAGAATTAACCCTCTCTATGTAGGGAGCAGGAGAAGAAAAGATCCTGGTCTTCTCTTCAGGTTCGTCTGTCCTGCAAGCCATCTGCTGAGAGATCCTTGCAGGGAATGAGATGTCCCTCTCCTTTCAAAGAAGGTTTGGGAGACCAAGAACCAACTTCCTGCCATACTTGAACCATAGATGATTCAACTCTTTCATCTCTCCTTCGCCCATCTTGCTTGCAGGGGCAGCTCACCTTCAGCTTTCTTGAGAGAACAATGTTCCTCCAAATATCTCCCTTCCTTTCCCATGGGAAGGATCCATTCATTCCACTTTTCAGGTCTCGTAATTTTTTCAATCCAGGTGGGATAGTCTGATCCCCGGGCAGCCAACTCCCAATGATCCAAAAACCCAACCAAGAAGCAAATTTTCTCAAGGAAATCCTGCTGAAATGAAGACTCTCCACTACTTGATTGTTCGATGTGTTGACAGGCTGTCATCATGTTGCAAACTAAGCAGATGGAGGATATATAAAACAATGCTTTGTACATAAGAAAAGAAGGATCAGTCAAAGAATTGGAAGAGAAAAAAGGAAATAATGCTACAGATTATGTGGGAGATTTACTGCAGCATGGCATGAAAACCGTATCTTCCTTCCTTTCTTTTCCTTCCTTCCTCTCTCCTTCCTTCCTTCCTCTTTTCTTTCCTTTGTTCCCTCCGCTTTTCCTTCCTCTTTCTCTTTTATTTCCTTCCTTCTCTCCCTCCCTTCTCCTTCCTTCCTCTTCCTCTTTTCTTTCCTTCCTTTCCTTCCTTTATTCCTTCCTTCTTTCCCTTCTTTCTTTCCTTCCTTCCTCTTTCTTTTTCCTTCCTTTCCTCCTTCCTTCCTTCCCTTATCTTTCTTTCTTTCCTTCCTCTTCCTCTTTTCTTTCCTTACCTCCTTTTTCTTCTCCTTCCTTCCTTCCTTCCCTCCCTCTCTCCCTGCTTTTTGTAAGTCCTCAGACTATAATCAACTTGCAATAAAGTACAGTGGGAGAAGTTTAAAAATTCAAGACCACAATACGCAAGCCAAACAGGTTTATTCTCAAATAATATTAAGTTTGGAAAAGGTGACATTTCAACCCATTTTTTTAATGAAGTCAATGAGCCAACAGGATTAGATTTCTCTCAGAAAAAAAAGGCCACAGAATAGGAGAAAGGAGCCAATCCTCGTTAAAACCTCAAGAGTTCTTTCTTGTTCATCAACTTTTTCAATCGCTACCCTAACAAGTGGAGTTATTAAAGCCTCAAATTAAAGTCAGAGAAGAAAATGAGATTGAATGCATTTGCTTCTTTAGTTTCCTTTCTTTGGGGCCTTTTCTCAAGCTTTGAATATCCCTAAATGATATTTGGGGGGTGGAACATTATTTTATGCTTTTCACTGGCTTGAACGCTGGAAAGCAACACCACATAAGGATCTGCTGAATTACAAAATTGTAATTTAAATAATTTCAGTGGTTGAACACGTGCATTGTGAGCCTTCCTAAGAGGGGGCTTTAACTACAGTAATAATCATACCTAGCTCATACGGCAACCTTTGTGCAAACATATTTTGCATCCCTCTTCCAAGTATGCATTTATAACTCTGAAAGAGAAATGTGTATTTATGGAAAGGACTAGAAACTCTGTGGTTTTTTTTTTCACTTTGCACGCATTATACAAACGTTCGGTCTTAAAATCAATCTCCTGTATGTACTTCTCTTGAGTTTCGATGCTAAACACTTTAAAAACACAATAACGAGTGAGATGTGAATGAGGGTTGCTTTTAATAAGGCCACCTGACTATTTTGTAGGCTAAAATTCATTTTTTTAAAAAGGTGGGGGAAAAGACTAAAGGGTTTGGAGGGGGGCGTTTACAATGGCCCTCCAGATTCTGCAATGAAGCTGTCCATCTCATTAGCACCCCCCCTTCCTGTGTGTCCTCCACACACACATATACACACAAACACACACTCAAACACATTTACATTTCAGATTACGTTTCCCCTAAAGCAGGGAACGCTTTATCGAAAACCCAAGAAGGTTTAAAATAACGAGAAATATTTTGATAAAAATAGAACACAATTTTTCTGGCCAGCTTGGAAAAAGAAAGAGAGAGAAAGAGAAAAATAAAGGTGATTTATTCCTCTTCTAAATGAGAAGCAAAACAGAAGGAAGAAAAAGATGAAACTGATTATCTTTCATTGCCCATTTATCTTGAGCAGACAATTAAGACCCCAGATCAAAAGGGATTATCATGCCAGGCCGACGGGGGGGGGGGGGGGATATCAGAAAAAGCATCTCTGGGACGGCGTTATTTTTATTAAAAAACCTTTTTTTTTTTTCATCCATTCTCTCTTTCTTCTTAACTCGCCTCCATACTAGCTTTGTGGCTTAAGCAGAGCCGAGAGGTTGCCGATCATTATCCATCCACAGATGTCAGTGTAACCTTCCTCTTCTTTCTTTCTTTTCTTTCCCCATCTTTTTTTTAAAAAGCACAATAATTTATGACAAGATACAAAAGACGCCCAGAATGGAAAGGTTTGCGCGCCTGTAACCCTGATCAGAAGAACGCATGTGAAACACGCTGGATGTCCAAACAACCACTCTGGGAATTTAGGCTGGGGAGAGGAAGGGACTACAGAGGAAGGGGTTTCGGTGCTAATGAGTGAGGGGGGTGTCTTGAGTTGGGTTTATCCACCCTGTTGGATAGGGGAGGGGAGCCTTCTCTTGGGACTGGGCAGAGTCCCCAATCTTGGACACTTTGCCCCTATCCACCCTGTTGGATAGGGGAGGGTAGGTGGGAGGTGCTCTAGTCACTGAGTCCATTATCTGCACTCCCATAACTATCTGGTTCGGTTCTGCAACCCAGCAGGACAGACACAGACTTCAGAGGATAATGAGGACGGCAGAAAAAACAATGACTACCAACCTGCCTTCCATTGAGGACCTATATAAACTGCACGAGTCAAAAAGGGGGCTGTGAAAATATCTACAGACCCCTCACATCCCGGACAGAAACCGATTCAACTCCTTCCCTCAAAACGACGCTATAGGGAACTGCACAACAAAACAATTAGACACAAGGAGAGTTTTTCCCTAAACGCCATCCCTCTGCTAAACAAATTCCTTCAACACTGTCCAACTATTTACTAAGTCTGAATTACTATTAATCTTCTCATCACTCCTTTATCACCCATCTCCTCCCACTTGTGACGATATGGCTGTAACTTTGTCGCTTGTATCCTAATGATTTTTATTGACTGTTTCCTAGTATGAGTTGATTGCTTATTGTACCCTGTGACTATCATTAAGGGTTGTACCTGATGATTCTTAATAAATGTATCTTTTCTTTTATGTACCCTGAGAGCATTTGCACCAAGACAAATTCCTTGGGTGTCCAATCGCACTTGGCCAACAAAGAATTCTATTCTGTTATTATTCTTATTCTATACTATACTATACTATTCTATTCTATATTATTCTACTCTATATTCTATTCTATTCTACCCTAATCTACTGTATTCTTTCCTATTCTATTCTTATTGTACCCTATGACTATTATTAAGTGTTGTACCTGATGATTCTTGACTCTTGATGAATGTATCTTTCCTTTTATGTACACTGAGAGCATTTGCACCAAAGACAAATTCCTTATGTGTCCAATCACACTTGGCCAATAAAGAATTCTATTCTATTCTATTCTATTCTATTCTATTCTATTTCTATTCTCTATCCCATTCCATCCCATTATATTTAAATTGGCCAATAAAGAATTCTATTCTATACTATTCTCTAGGTTGCTTCCTTCTTTGCACAAAAACACACACACCCCAAAGTCAGTGAGGAAGCCAGGTTCACTTAACAACCAGCTTACTAACTTATCAATCGCAATGATTTACTGAACAATGGTGGCAGGAAATGTCGGGAAAGCTCACTTAACAAATGTCTCACTTAACAACTGGAATTTTGGGCTCTATTGCGGCCATTAAGTAGAGGAGTACCCGTATTTAAATGGTTATCCCAAAAAGTGAACTCAGGGCCATTCCTACCCTGGTGGGATCCAGCTTAAGAAACAGATATCCTGTGATCTCCGGAACTTAAAATTACATTTAATGTACTTACTAGGTTTTGTATAAAAGCAGAGATCTCTCTAACGGAAGCTTAATACTCTGACGATGTCAGCAGAGGCGGACAAAAGGTTAATAAGTTAAATGTATTGTGTGTATGTGTGTGTGTGTGTGCTGTGGATGTTTCATCCCTAGAGGCTTTTAAGAAACGACTGGACAGCCACTTCTCTAAAATGGTATAGGGCAGGCGTTGGCAACCCTCCGCTCTAGAGCTGCATGCGGCTCTTTGGGCCCTCTGCTGTGACTCCCTGTTGGCTGCCCTCCCTTGTCCTCCCCTCCCGGTCACTTCTCACCTGGCCTGAGAAGGTAAAACACAAAAAACAGAAATGAGAGGGAGGGAAGGAGAGAGAGAGACCCATTTCACCAGGAGCCATAAAACCTGGGTGGGCGTGGCCAGGGGTGTCATGTGACTGGGTGGGAGTGACATTGAGTTGGCCACACCTACCCAGGTTTTGAGGCTCCTGGTGTTTTCTTTTTTGTGGGAAACAGGTCCAAATGGCTCATTGGGTGTTTAAAGTTGTAGACCCCTGCTATAGGGTCTCCTGATTGAGTGGGGGTGGAGGGGTTGACTAGAACAGTGGTTGCCAACCAGTGGGCCAGGGACCACTGGTGGTCCACAAGAAAATTTTGGTGGTCCGCAGAGAAATGTCTCCCCTAAAGCACCTCCCCCAGGCAATTAATCTAGGCTGCACGGGAACACAAGGCTGCACCGCTTGCATTGTGAACAACATGAGGTAGTGAGGGGAGGGGGGAAAGGACAGAGGGGGGGCAACTTGCCCCACTTGCCTGGCCTGTGCACCAGGCTGCTACTTTCTTCTTCTGCTTTTGGCTGCATGCAAGGAAAGCAGCCAAAGTCTTTCTTTCTCTCCCCCAAACTCCACCAGAAATGAGTCTTTGGGATCCTGCAAGGCATCCTGCTCCAAGAGGCTGCGCCAGCAAAGACTCATTTCTGGCAGAGTTTGGGGGACATAAAGAAAGACTTTGGCTGCTTCGGCTGCTTTCTTTGCATGAAGATAAAAGTCGCTCTCTGTGTTTCTCTTTCTCCCCCTGAGAACAGAGCTGGAGACAGTAACCTGTGATACCAAATAAACAACAATCGATCGGTAGGAAAATGGGGTGGGGAATTTTCCTGCAAACATTTTGGGGGATTTTCCCAGGGTCTCTGGTCTGCAGGATTTAAAATGATGAGTTTGGTGGTCTCTGAAGTCCAAAAGGTTGGCCAGAGAGGCAGGCATTTTCTAGCCTGGTACCTTTAACTGCTACATACCAAGCTTAGTCTACCTCATCAGTCTGAAAGGTGTAACAAAAAGGTGTTGCCTGTGGTTTTTCCTAAAGGGGAAAAATATTTCATGGGAGAACCAGGTTTATAACCCATCGATCGCAGCCAACACTGACAGCTCCAGGCCGGAGGGACCTTTAATCTGGCTCCACTTCACAAGAGAGGCTTCCCAGCTCTTCTTGGTATATGCCGGCCCGACACTGGTGAATGCACTCGGGGACCTATTTATTAACAATTATTGGGCACTGTGTGTTTTGCACTCGACCCCCAACGCCACGCCAGGAAGCAGCCAGAAGGGACTATCATAAACCTCGCCAAAAAAAAAGAAAAGAAAAAGAAAGGAAACTGCCATGCGGCATGCTGCTTTGAAAAAAAAAAAAAAATTAATATTCATCATTGAGAAGTGTGGGCCCCCGGCTTAAGTGTCGACCTTGTCAAGAAGGTGCCCCAAGGGTCGTACACCAGGAATGGTTGCCAGCAGGGAAGGAGAGATCCCTTCTGCCGGAGGGAAAGATCCCTAAAAGGATGTCTGTGTGTGCAGGAAAGAATAACGAAGGCTTGGCACCCATGTTTTTTTTTTTTTCCCCTTTCCCCTTTTGAGAGTGTTTCCAACTGGGTAACAATTAAACATGAATTTGCCTGGGAGATCCAGTGTTTGCTGGTTGCCATGGTGGGCCCAGAGAAAGCTCCTTTCTCCCCCCAGGTGATGCTTGCTTCCCTAGAGGAAGCCAGCCAGCCAGTGGGGCTCAACGTACAAGCAGTGTGAAAATACAACCACCTTTCTCCCCCCCCCCCCCTCCTCCTTCTGCACTGCTCTATAATGAGGGAACCGCCGAGGGAAATAGCTTTGAGGTCCTGCAGACACACAGTTGCTTTTCACCTCTCCTTGCAGGCACTAATTGTACAATTCCCACGGCAGTTTTGCACGCTCAGGCGCCCTTCTTCTCCCCTCCTCTTCTTTACACTGCAGGTTCAAGGGGGGGAACCAAGTAGCAAGGCCCCCTGAATCCATAAGGCTCAGGGGCTGCCCCCACGTGACATGCCAAACCCAGAGAGATGGAATTCACCCACCCGAGAAATTTACTTACGTGGGGAAGGTCCCTCCAAACTTTCTTGTCTGGGCTCCCCTATCCACATGTGGGGAGAATGAGGATCTTGTAAGAAATTGGGGGTTTCTTTTTGCTCAGATTTTCCCGGGGAGGGAAGGGGAAGAAGAGGTGGGGTGGGGGAGAACAGCTCTGAGAAGGCCAAACCCCCCCCCTTCCCTCCCACCTGGCGAATGAATTTTGTCATGTAAAAAATTAATTACGCATGCCCAACCTGGTCTCTGTAGTCCTCCGGGAATCGCTTCCGCACCTCAGGATCTGTAAATAATTGACAGATAATATTAATTGGCTTTGAATTGGTGAGCAAGCAGAGAATCACATATTAATATTTGATCAGAAGATGATAGCGGCCTTGGAAGGAGATGCAAACCAGGGCAGGCGGAGGAGGAGGAAGAGGCAGAGAGCAAAGAGATGGGACATTGCAAGCTTGCCTTTTTGCTCTCCTTCCCCAAGACCAAGAGGGGATGTTAAGGCCAGGAGCGCCACACTTAACGGCAGATGAATGAATGCAGGGAGGAAAAAACAGAGCCCAGCACTGTGTTTTCTAAGTGAGCATGGCTTCAATTTTGCTTCCATTTGTTCTGTTGATTTTTTTTTTCTTTTTTTCATTATCAGTGGTTTCTTTTGGTGAATGACAGGAGCAGACTTTATCATCAGAAGGGGGGGGGGGAGGATTTACCGAACAACGGCATTGCCTAGGAGGGGGGAATTTTCCAACTTTTTGATAATAAAGGATAATTTTTTTGATAATCAAGGAAATTGATAATAAATCTTTGATAATAAAGGAAAAGAAATTGAGCTGTGTCAGAAGGCTGGTTTAAAAAGGCCGGATTGAGGAGAGATAAGAGAGAAAAGGAGAACGAGAGAGAAAGAGAAAAGGGAGAAAGAGAGGAAAGAGAAAAACAGAGAGAATGAGACAAGAGAGAATGGGGAGAAATAAGAAGAATAAGAGAAAAGAAAAAGATAACGAGAAAAGAAAGAAGAAGCAAGAAAACAAGAGAAAGAGGAAAAGAATGAGAGATAATGAAAGAAAAAGAGTATGAGAGAAAAGAGGATGAGAAAAAGAGACAGAGAATAAGAGAAAAGAAAGAGAGGAAAAAAGAGAATGAAAAAACAGAGAGAACGAGATAATATAAGAGAGAGAAGAGAATGAAAAAAGAGAATGAGAGAAAAGAAAGATTTGAAAGAAAAGAGAGAAGAGAAAGAGAAAACAGAAAGAGAGAACAAGAGAAAAGACAGAGAAAGAGTATGAGAGAAAGAGAGAGAGAAGGGAACGAAATAAGAGACAGAATGAGAGAAAAGAAAGTATGAGAGAAAAGAGAGAGAAGGAAAAGAGACAGATAGAGAACAAGAGAAAAAAAAGAGAAACATTATGAGAGAAGAGAGAGAGAAGGGAACAAAATAAGAGACAGAATGAGAGAAAAGAAAGAGAAAGTATGAGAGAAAAGAGAGAAGGAAAAAAGAGAGAGAGAATGAGAGAAAAGATAGAGAGCAGGAAAAAAATCTATCAATAAAGAACAAATTAAAGTTACTGCAAGCCTCTTGAGCCATAAGGAACTTTTAAGCCTGTTTATACCCCTTCATTCTTTCATCCCTCTTTCTGGGGTAAACCATGTGCCACATTGCACAACACCACAAGCAACATTTCTGAGCAGGTTTAATTGTATTAAACAGAACAGAAGCAGCAAAAAAAAAACAAACCACAAATGCAGACAGAAATAATTCTTATGACAAATCATCTCAAAACAACCTTGCCACAACCATCTGCTTTTCCTGAAGCAAATCCCTCCAATTGCCAGGTTCCATATTACGAGTGTAATTTTTAATTACAGTAATAATAGAGGGGGGTGGAGGAAAAGCATCTCGCATTTGGTTGGGAAGTTGTCATTTTTGAAGAAGGAGCTTGCTGTCAATTGGGTGCACAATTGTGAACATCATGCCGTCCGCTAGGTTTCCTGGACAAGGCACACTGTGTTAACCAGATGCTTTTGCTTTTGCAAAAAAGAAAAACTGAATTCAAAAATTGTTTCTGCAAGTTTTGATCATTGCAGTGGAATCTTGTAAATAATCTTCACTGCTCAATTGTTCTTCTTTTCCCTGAATCGAAGCTGGCGTGGTAATGAATGAATTTTATGATATTATATATTATATATTTTGTATTAAAAAAAGAGGTCTTTCGTAGGCAAAGGAAGTTTTGCAAATAAATTGATTCAGGGGCAGGTCCTGATTTTTATCAGATGTAGAATTCCTACTTCTGGTGTCAACAGCGAATTCAAAATGTACGGAGCGTGTTTAAGAAAAAGCGAAGCCATGGAATCTGCAATTAGATCTTCCAAGAGGACAAGCAGTCCTTTAGCTGTTCATTTGGCTAGGAGAGGGGTTGCTTCAAAGGGTGGGGGGAGGGGGAGAGAAAATTGAGGAAGAGAAAAAAAACAGAAGCAGGAAAAAAGATAAATTCCATCAACATGAGCATTTGTCAAAGGATGGGTGGATGGATAGATGGAAGGAAGGAGGGGTGGATAGATGTTTGGAAGTGTGGATGGATGGATGCTTGGAGGGAGGGATGGATGCTTGGATGGGTGGATGGATGTTTGGAAGCATGGATGGATGGATGGATGGATGTTTGGAAGGGTAGATGGATGGATGGAT
>BLBF01000074.1:3087392-3117673 GCA_015471245.1 Laticauda colubrina
ATAGATAGATAGATAGATAGATAGATAGATAGATAGATAGATAGATAATGGAGACAGATGATAGAAGATAGATAATGATAAATAGATAGATGCCACCAATCAAATCAAGGTCCCCAACGAAGACCCACAGGCTGCCATGCAACATCCAGCCCATTTTGCAACTTAGTTCAGCCCAGCCCTGCCACCGTTTCCCCCTTTCCCGGTCTCCTAATTTCCACCGGCAGCAGGAGCATGGCATACGGACGCCTTCTGGAACCCTGCCGTTTGCAAAAATGCCTTTAAATGGTCCATCTGGCAGGCATCCCCTTGCATGCCTCTACAAATTTTAACACTCTTCAGCGGTCTGTGTTGCATCCGCTTCGCTGCTTCGGGAATGAAACCGTCTGGGAGCATTTTCTGAAGCAGTGGGGGAGGAGGAATCGCATTTTATGCGAGGGGAAATTTATTTTATCCGTCAAGACTCGCCTTCCGCTCCCAATCTTTTCTCTGGGAAACAGAAAACAGCCAGAAAAGAAGATTCAGCACCTAAAATCCTGCTTATGGTTTCCAAATTGCTTTTCTTTTTTAATTAAAGGAGAAAAGTTCTGCAAAATGCAGAAAGAAGCAGGAACTCCTTGCGAGGAATCCAGCTAGCAAGGAAACACCAAGTTGGCTTATTCCACTTCTGTCCAGCTGCCTTAAGTTACAGGCAGTCTTCGATTTACAACAGTTCAAAGTTGCAATGGTGCTGAAAAAAAGTCATATTGACCATTTTTCACAGTTATGATCTTTGTAAGCATTCTGTCAGGATTCCAGCAATCACCCTAATTAAATCATGATTCTCAAGCCAAACTTCAAAAAACTGCAAAGGATTCATTAGAGGCGACATCCTGGCACTGCCCTTTATGAAGCCAACTTTGGCCTGCATCATTTACAGTCCCCAGTGACCATGTTTCCCTTCTCCCCCCTGGGTATGTCATAGATCAGATTCTCCAATTGATCATCTTCACGGGCTGGGTGTCATCAATCACATTCTCCAATTAAATATATTCCTGGGCAAAAGCTCTGGTAGTTTAGTTACAATCTTTTAAAGAGAAGAGTTGGAATGTATTTTCGCTTTCAAACTGTTGCCCTGCTCTTCCAGATTTCCTCCCCCCCCTTTTTTATGGCAACTAGTAAAACAGGAATGGTTTATGAGTTGACATTCAGCTCCTCTCACTTCTTGAAGGTGACTGTATAAAGCAAAACCAAATTGAGTGCAGAGATAGTATTTAGGGTTGCGAACCCCCCCTCCTCCCCAGGCTTGGTTGAATTTTGATCATGTGATTAAACTTCAGACGCTTAGCAGCGGACTCATATTTATGATGGTTGCTGTGTCCCTGGGTGCACCTTATCCCCTTTTGCGTCCGTCTGACCAGCGAAGTCAATGGGGAAGCCCAGTTCACCTAACGATCACGTTACTGATTGATCAGCTGCAGTGATTCACAATGGTGACCAGAAAGTTCATAAATGGGGCAAAATTCACCAATTCCTCACTTAACGACATAAATGTTGGGCTTGATTATGGTCATACATCAAGGACTACCTGTAAAATCATAACATTGGCTCAGGTAAGTGATAAAATGGCTCTCAACTTTTTCCCCACCCTGTTTAAGGCTCTTCCAAACATGGCCCACCACAGTTCCACAACGAAATATTTACAAATATACAAATATACAAACAAACTTCATATTCTGACTTAGGCATCCCCAAAAGCACAAAGCTGACTCCTTGTCCCGATAAAACCCCTTTTATTTAATTTATAGTGAATTCCTCTCCAAAGTCCCAGCCAACCGTCTTTCGAGAGATTTCACAATTACAGACCTTTATCAGGCTTGGAGAGTTGCCAGGCCAATATCCTTCAGATGCTGCACTGTAGCAGACAATAATTGGCAAAAATGCAGGAACAGATCTTCACCCTAGTGAACTAATTGTCTCCTGCAAAAGCCCACTCCCCTTTTTTCTTTTTTTATTCCCTATGGGAGGGGTCATTCACCGGCCACTTGTGCCTTTACTGCCAAGTCGACCCTTGTTCCTTAGCTGTTCCCTTCTTCTGGCAGCTCTGTGCATGCGCACACTGGGAACAGACTCCAGCTGTTCTTCTGCCCCACTGATCTCCCACTCTGAAGGCAGCTGATAAAGGTCAGACGGCCCTGGCCCCATTTCTGCCTCTGACGCGGAGCCCTCATCCGAGCCTTCCCCAGACTCCAGGACTGGCCCATGTTCCTCCCCAACCTCCTCACTGTCTGAATCTGCCATCAGCTCTGCTGGCGGGCCATAACACTTCATTTCTATTTTCCAAGAAATACCAAGATGGTATCTCATGTTTTCCCCCCAGATGTGGTATGTTTCCAAATGCTCAACAATGACAGAAACAAAGCTGTTTGCAATGAGCTGAGTATCTGAGGAATTGAAAAAGCGAAGTGAATGGACTTGGAAATCATGACATTTAGGAACTGCTGAAGAAAAAGTAAAAAAAGAGACAATTA
The DNA here is from genome assembly GCA_015471245.1 of Laticauda colubrina. Taxonomy (NCBI): domain Eukaryota; kingdom Metazoa; phylum Chordata; class Lepidosauria; order Squamata; family Elapidae; genus Laticauda; species Laticauda colubrina. The sequence continues at coordinate 3,089,900 of BLBF01000074.1, forward strand.
CAATCAGAGTGGGGGCGCCAATAAAAAAAGGCATAAATTGGTTAAGAAAGCCAGCTTCCTTTTAAACACAATTTATGCTCCCATTAAAGCTTTCCTTTTCTTATGCTGTAAAACAGGAATTACGAGTCTTCATCCCAATAAACATCCATCCTCAGACTCGAGAGGAAAATCCAAAATGACACTCTCTAAGGGGAAGGGGAAGCAAATTGTCCCTGTATTATGCCCCCCGGCCCCCCAAAATGTTTCCATGCTAATATTTTAATAGAATTGAAGCAACATTAGTCACGACTTTACTTGGCTGGAGGCCATTAACAGAAAGCCATTGTCAAGAGTGGTTTTTAGACTCCCTGATAATAGTACTATCAGTTTCTGCCCAAGCTGATCTTATAATTTCTTTCAAGAGATTATAGTTGGATACAAATCTGTTTTTGAATGGATGGGATGGGATAGAATTAAAATAGGATACAGAGCAGGGAATAGAACAGAACAGAAAAGAAAAGAAATTGGAATGGAGCGGAACGGAATGGAACGGAACAGAGAAATAGGAAATAAAATAAAAGAACTGAACAGAACAGGATAGAAAATAGAAATACAATTAATGAATAGAACAAAACAGAATGGAATATAGAATACAATAGAATGTAGAATATAGAATACAGAATAAAGGTAATGAAATGAAGTGGAATGGAATGGAGTGGAGTGGAATTAGGGACAGGAGAGGAGAGGATATAAAGTAGGCTTATTTGGCCAAGCCAAAATGCCAGCTTTTTGTGATTTATTAGCATCTTTTATTTTCCTAGCATGTAATTCAAATTCTAATTAATAAAGCAAAGCTTCATTCCCCGCCCCCAGGGTTTTGAAATTTGCATGGGCAGCAAGTAGGAAACACCACTAGGCACATCCACAACAATACAAAAAGTAGTCCAAAACATTTCCCCAGATTATTTCCAAGTCAAGATCTTGCAAGACTTAAAACAGGAGATAAGGAAGAATTGATTCCGGACAAGTCCTCCCCCCCCCCCCCCCCCCACCAAAAAAAAAAAACATTTTGTATAAAAAGTTACGGGCTTTGCAAATTATCCTGGCAGATCCTTGATCCTTCTTCATGACTTTTTCTACAGATCACCTCAGTAGAAGTTCCAGATTTGGTCTGCTGCTCTCTAAAGCACACCCTCATCTCAAAAGTCTTGAGTGCTCAGACATTTTATGGACCCATATTTCGAAGGGACTGTACATTGCTCAACAAAATTTGTCCAACTTGGAAAACAAAAATAAGCCCCTACTTATTCCATCTCAAAAGGAGCCAGAGATAGCATTTGACAAAAGGCATTTGAGCTAAGCCAGTTCATTATAGATTGCCTGTCCCCACTGAGTTTTAAACTCAAAGCCAAATTAAGATATTTGTTAATGGGGAACTTCATTAAGACCCCCAAAAGGAAGGATGTTTCTTATAACAAAGACCTGAAAGCAGGGCTCTTTTTTTAAAAAAAAAAATCTTGTTCTGCAATTTCATGCTTTTTAAGACACCCTGGGCTTTTTCTTCATGAGTCTGAGTTTAATCCCATGCTGGACCCTGATTTAATTTTCCAGCTGACAGGGTGGGAATCTGTTCTGCATTAGAGATGCTCTTTTCTCTGAGCCTTTCAATGTCCCTTGAATACCAAAATATGGTGAGTTGGAAGAAAAGCAGTTCTGCTTCCTTTCACTCACCTGTCATTCACAGGCCCACCGCTTAAAAAAAAAAAAAAAACTGGACTGGTATTTATAGACTAAGTCATAGGAAAGAAAGCATGTTGTTGTTTTTTCCTCCACCCACTTTGGAAAACTACTTTTGAAGCCCAGAGGCCAATTTTACCCGAGGCAAGATCTAGGCATACAAATAAATGAGAATAAAAAGCTTGTTTAGTCCTTCGGATTTGTGCCGGATTAAAAAAAAAAAAATCACATCAAGAGTTTCTCATCTGTTTTCGCCTTTTTACCCACCTAATCCGTTAGGCAAACCCCAGCATGTCATTTCACCTGAGGTCTTCTCCCTGTCTTCAAAGGGTGACCTCCCCAATCTCTTTCCCTCTCCCAAAATGCAGCAAGGGTCACCCTCCAGGTCGTGGTGTTTGTTTTGCCCTCCCTTTAACGACTCCGTTTCCTAGAAAATACAACCTATACAGAAAGTAAGTCCTAGCTTGATTTTTACCCATGCACCCAATATAAGCCCTCCCCCACAAATAATCCCTAATTACAATCCCACCCACTCCAGAGTGCACGGGTAAAAATTAAGCTAGGATGGGGATGGGGGGGTGGAGCTGCTCTACTACTTCCCTTTGGACAGGTATAGCCAGGCCTCGCACACCCCAATACCTGCCTCGCCGGCCCATTTTTTCTGCAGCCAAAAAGGCTTTCCTGAAGGCCTCTGTAGCTGAGAACAAAGCTCTGGATCGATCCAGAGTTCTCTTATCAGCTACAGAGTCCTTGCTGGCCGCAGAAGAAGTTCCTGAAGGCCTCTGACAGTGAAAAAGAGGCCAGGGGCGACGTGCGCAAGTGAGGTTAGTCAGTGGACAGCATCCCCTGAAAATAAGACCTGTTGCCGTTTTTGGCGGATTTAAAAAAAATGAGGCAGAGCCTTATTTTCGGGAAAATACGGTAACTAACTCACAAAGCGGTTCGCAGGGAGTTGTTAGCTGTGCAGCTTTTGACTTAGTTTCTTCCTCTGCAGAACATGGGGGTGTGTGTGTGTGTGTTTCCTGCCCAGCCCTCCTCCGAAGTCCATTCCCGCAGACCCAATTTTATCCTGCTCTTTAGAGTAGAAGGCTGGATTTAATCTTCCTCATCCTTGGAAGTTGAGAGGAAAGCGGTAAGGAGAGGAAGGGCTAGATGGGAGATCTGAAGCTGTCCAGATTGATCAGATCTTCCACCTGCCTCTTGCCAGGTGTTTACTGGGACAATGCTGTAGAGTCGAACCCCACATCGTTAATGACAACACAACTGGCCTATTTGGAACAACTGGAAGCGAATAGAAGAACCTGTCTAGTTGTGCCAATGGAGAGCCACAACAGGGCCTTGACCCAGGGTGCAAGGGAAAGCTGGCACAGAGAAATGGGGAAAGCTGCCAGATCTTTTCCTGCTCCTCCACTAAAGACAACCTCTCACTTCTTCCAATTAGTGGCCCAGCAGAAAGCTCGTTAATGCTCAGGGTGTTTTGCTTTCTTTTCGATTTCTTCCTCAGAAAGAAATGACCATCTCTTAGCCGATCCTGCTCTACTTCATTCAGCTATTCTCATGATGGGAAAGAATATTGGTAACTCAGGGTTAAATTGGAGGGGGAGCGGTCCTTGGTGCTTGCTGAGCTTGGTGGTCTCTTTGCAGTCGTTTCTTGAGCCAACTAGGTAACACCATCAGTGCTAAGAGAGGAGGAAGTCTGTAGAGAGGAGGAAGAGGAGGAGGGAGGAGGAGGAGGAAGATGATGATGGTAGGGTCCTTAGTGGTTTCTTAGTTTGCAGACATTTCATGACCCAACTAAATAACATCATCAGTGCTAGATGGGAGGAGGATGAGGATGGGGGTCTTTGGTGCTCTTTGAAACTTGGTGGTTTTTTGCAGGCATTTCATGACACAACTAGGTAACACCATCAGTGCTAGGAGGGGATGAGGTTTGCAGAGAATGAGGGAGGAGGGCAGGAGGATGACTGTGGGGGTTTTGGTGGTCCCTTAGCTTGTTGTTTCGCAGACATTTCATGACCCAACTAAATAACATCAGTAGTGCTATTTAGGAGGAGGAGGAAGATGATGACTGTGTGGTCTCTGGTGCTCTCTGAACTTGATTGTTTTCTTGCAGACATTTCAAGACCCAACTTGGTAACATCATCAAGGCCAGAAGGGAGACAAAGCAAACCTCACTCCCTTCTAGCACTGATGATGTTAACCAGTTTGGTCATGAAAACTAGCTCAAGATGAGCCAATTTTTTGGTAGCAAATCCATCAAAGTCACTTTTAATCCGCTTAATCTGTTTTTCCATCTTCCTGGGTTTGTATTCATTTTCACATCCACTCCTTTTCTCTCTGTTCTTTTTATTTTTTTTTTTAATCCTGTAAGCATTTATGCAATGCCGACACCATTACTGCATACATGTTTTCATAATATAGGCCTCTGGCATACACTTTTTCTACTGTGAACTCTGCTACAAATTAGAAGCACCGGGTGGCTGCCGTAAGGTTTTCAGAAGCTCAAATGAAAGAAAAGTTGTGTTTAAAAGGCAAACAGAAACATCCCTATTTTGACCAGCAGTAGCAGAATGTGGGAAAAAGCTGAATTTTAAAAAGAACTCCTATTTTCAAAACAAACACAAAACACAGCCTCAACAAGGAATTTCTAAGATATGTTAAATATACCCAAATGCCCATAAAATCTGCAACTTGATATTAAGTAGACAAAAGTAGCAAAAGATATTCATCTTTGATACTTTTATCTTCTTAATGTCAGGTTATTTATTTGTACAGGGAAGAAAAGACACAAAGTCCTAGAGAGCAAAATAGGAAAAAAATACAGAATTAATGCCGGGAAGTTTTGACTGGTCAAGATTGCAACTATTCACTTTTTTTTTTTAAACAAAAATCTCTTTTTAGTGGACAACATATTTCCGGGTCATCACCTTTACATACAAATATGACAGCAATTATACATTCATATATGCACACTTAATTCTATTATTACCTTTTCCATTCCAAATTTTCAGTAAGGAGAGAAACAAACACATTAATTCTGGCCTCTTTCATTAATCTCAATCAAAACATCTTTTTGTTTCATTTCAATTGTTTCAAATATAATCCTTTAATATTTATTTTAAAAATAAACAATGTGTTTGCATAACAACAACAACAATGATGATGATGATGATGATGATGATGATGATGATGCCAATGCCTCTCCTTGCTTTTCATAGTCTATATGATTTATTTAGTTGGTTCTTTTGTCTGTCATATTCCCTTTCCATTACACATTTTTTTATAAATTCTACATTAATACAAGTTTTAACACTAAAGAAAAAACAACAAGTCTAGGTTTCCCTCCTGCAACTATTCATTTTTATATTTAATCCCTGGTCCCAGAATACCTTTAAAAGATCAGTTAGATAAATGAATCTTTTCTCTCTTCCTCCCTCTTTCCCCCCCCTTCCCCCCTCTCTCTTGCAATGTAAACAAAGCAAAGTCAAAATTTTAGTTTGGGTGGGCATACAGAGACTGCAGTCCTTAATTCTTGACCACATTAAGCTGGACAGCTGGGGACTTTTAATATTTTCACACACTACAGTTTTTTTAGGCCCATGTGGATGGGTCAGATTTTCCAACAGAATTGGAAGGTCATCTAGTCCAACCCCCTTCCCAAGCAGGAGACCCCACACCAATTTCTGACAGATGGCAGTCTAGTCTCTTCTTGAAAGCCACCAGGGATGAAGCTCCCACAACTTCTGAAGATAATGTTTGAACTCCATGGGTTGGTTGTTCTCCCTATCAGAAAATGTCTCCTTATTTTCAGGTTGAATCTCTCCTTGATCAGTTTCCATCCATTATTCCTTATCTGACCTTTGGTGCCTTGGAAAATAGCTTGACCCCTTCCTCCTCTCCGGGGCAGCCCCTCAAATACTGCAACACTGCTATCGTGTCTCCCCTGGTCCTTCTCTTCCCTCGACTTGCCATGCCCAGTTCCTGCAACCGTTCACTGTGTTGACTGCCTGTGAACTCAGAAAACAGCCCCCTTCAACCTGAACAGCCATGCAAGGAACAGAAAGGGGGCTCTCTGAAAAGATGGGGGAAACTTCTAACTTGCCTACAAGCACAGGGTTCAGGGGGGAGTGGGTGCAACCCCTTAAATTTCCGGAATTATCTTTGGAGAGCTGTTTTATTCCAGGACTCTCAAGAAAGCTAACTGGTAGGGAGAAGTTGAAAAAGGAGAGAGTTCTCTGCTTGGATCAGCAAAGATGCAGACACAAAGGAAGGGAATAAATGTCCAATTTTCTCAACAGAGAAGGAGAAGGGGGAGAACAGTGGGGTGTCCAAAAATTTGTTTTGGACGACCCTGCCTGTCCTTTGAGAGGCTCATTAATGGACCTGGAAGGGAACGAGCTCGGAAGTAGCCAAAGTGGTGGTGGAAAAGCTGTTCTGGTTTCTGAGCACAAAGCCCATTGGGATGGAGAGAGTTTCCCAAACCCAGCAAAGCGATGGGACACAAGGAGAGGCGTTCATTCACCAGAACATAACACTCGGGGTAGGGATTGACAGGGGGAGAGAGAGGAAATCAGCAGGAAACCTAAGGTCTCCATTTCCGCTGCCCAAAATATGTTTTGACAAGGAGATTCTCAGTCCTCCAGATCATGGTTGTCCCATAGATGCTTTTTCAGGAGGCAACTGGACTTTCTGGTTTTTTCCTTGAAGAGGTTTTGCTTCTCATCCTTCTCTTCAGCTCTGACTGGATGGTGAGAAATGGAAGGATTTATCCTCCTTGCAGACAGCTGGTCATTTGCATCCTTTTAAAGGGTCATGGAGGCCACTTGGAGGTTTGTCTGTGTCCTCAGGGTCACCTGAGTGGTGCTTCTTGTTCCTGTAGTCTGCAATCTTTTGGAAATCCATTCATACTCCCACATCATTCAAAGGGTGTTAAAAATGGATGTCAGGGTACCAAGCAGAGGTTCTGACCGGTTCTGAGGAACCGGTAGTGGATTTTGAGTAGTTCAGAGAACCAGCAAATCCCACCTCTGACTGGCCCCACCAATCCCATTTCTTGTCTGCCTCCCATTGAGTCCCAGATGATCGGCTGGGTCTCCTTTGGTTGCCCTGCACAGGAGAACAGAGCTGGAAAGCAGGTTAGCGGGGTGGGGAGGGAAGGGTGATTTTGCAGTATATCCTTCCCCTACCACGCCCACCAAACCACGCCCACAGAACTGGTAGTAAAAAAAAATTGAATACCACCACTGGTTCCAAGTAATAAATCCATTGCAAGCAAGGTTCTGAGGCAATTGAATTCCTCAAAGATGACCGTCATTGGAATTATCACAATTCCAGAAAACTCTCTGGAAAACTCCCACAATTGTCACCGTATTAAAAGTAAAGGATTTTCAGCTTTCTCAAAACAATCAGTCCCATGGTCCAATCACCGCGCACTCCGAAAACCAGGTGGCATTCCTTCGCCTTCTTCTTTGGCCAAGTGTGAGAATGTCCTTGATTCCCAAGATAAAGTTGTTTTGGCTACAAAATTCCCAATACCTCAGGAGTCTTCAGACTTGACAGCTTTTAAGACTGGTGGACTTCAAGTCCTAGAACTCCTCCTCTCGTCATGTTAGCTCAGGGATTCTGGGAGTTGAAGTCTGTCAGAGTATATTCATGAACTGGAATAAAGCATGGTAACAAGGTCAGCCAATGCAAGACTGTTTGGAAACTGCAACTAGAAGTAGCCACGGCGTGGCTCTCTGTTAAGCTCTGCAGCTCTGTTGAGCTCTGAGTCTGCCTATTGAAAATGAAACTGCTTCTCTCCTCTGCTGTGTGTCTTGCTTGCCTGCTGAACTAAAGTGAAACTGAGCTGAAAAAGTTTCTGAGCTCCTGAGTTGCTGTTCTGCTCTGAACCTGTAACATGCCTGCTTCTGTTTGAGTTTGTGCCGTGTTGGAGAAATCTAGAACTGATATTGTAAAATTTACTTTAGATGTTTATAAAGAAGTTAAATGAAGCCTCAGCCATCTCTGTTTATTTTTCTGGTGCTGAATTTACGCTATAATACTCTGAGCAAGTCTTAAACTTACCAAGTTTGAAGACTCTTGCTCTGTCTCAACACACACACCCCGACCCTCAGCTCCAGTGTGGCAACATTGAAGTGGACCCAATGGCTTCAGTCAGGTCAGCTTCAGGGTTGACAGCCATGACTCCGGAGTTGGGGACCCTGATCTAAGGTTAAGACTCAATTTTTGCAGTTCATCCCCCCTGATAACTTTGCCCCCTCCAAGACTGCCTATGAACCAGAAAGGCATTTTCACCTTAGAACATAGAACAACAGAATTGGAAGGGACTTTGGAGGTCATTTAGTCCAACCCCCTACTCGAACAGGAGAGTCTATTCTAAATATTAGCCTCTCCTTAGGATCGAATTCACAGCCTCCTGCTTGTGAGGTGAGAGCACAACCCTCAAGGTGAGGATACTATAAAATTTTAAAAACTTACATTCAGTTCTTTATGGAAGGCAAACACTTCAAGGGGCGTTTGAATCAGGCGTACACACAGACAAATAATTGCTTAAAAATTCCAGATTTCCCAGAGTGAGTTTTAGAATGATAGAAGCTAAAGCAACGAGACTGAAGCCCACAAAGAATTAACTGGATTAATTAGCAAGGGATTTCAGAAGCAGTTTGAAGCTAGGAAACCAAAACACTAAACTGTTTAAATACTTTGACAGCAAATCATGGTTTCCAAGCAGCCCTCACTGCTTCCATCCCCTTCTTTTCAGTTCAATGTTTCAACACATTTAACCTGACTGAGGTACTTTATCACAAGATCTGAATGACACTGTCAAAATACTCAAAAAAAGACACTATTTTTTTTAAAAAAAATGCCACAAGCTGTTAGCAATTTTGCCAATATGCATCAGCCTAGGCAACATTAATTAAAAATCAATAGCCGGGGACATAAATAGCTCTTATCTGTGGTTTGTCTCTAGAGTAACTTCTTTTAATGTGGAAATTCGGGGGAAGCGGGGGGGGGGGAGTGAGTGGGGGGGAAAAGAGACCCTCACACATTTCCTATTATGCAAGACAAAGCTTCAGAAAGAAAGGGAAAATAACAAGATAACATTGAACACACCAGGAGGGGGGAGGAAGAATCCCAGAGACACAAACATGAGGAATGTTTCTTTATCCACAATCATTAACCCATAATTAGATGGAAGATGAGATGGACTTGATTGATGTGTCTCTGAGAAGTACCTTCTTTTTATGATGATGGTGATGACCAACTACATGCCCAGGAAGAATAGAGAACCAGACATTCTCCATGGGTCCCATCTCTTTTCAAGAAGACCTGGCCATTATCCCGGCATTATCCCCTCGTAGCACGGCAAAGTGGAATGCGCAAAGGCACTTGCCATCGATAATTAGAAGTTCACCGTGAGGAAGAGAAAGCAGGAGATGGGATAAAAAAGAAAGGAGGGCAGGAGCTGAATAAAGTGGGGGAAGAAGGGAGAGAAGGGGCCATCAAAATAGCCCGGTTGCCAACTGGTGGGAGGAGGTAGGAGCAAAGGAAGGAAGCTTGCGTTTTTTAATAAGAGCTGGAAGGGACCTTGGAGGTCTTCTAGTCCAACCCCCTGCTCGAGCAGGAGAACCTATAGCCATGATGGCGAACCTATGGCACGTGTGCCACAGGTGGCACGCAGAGCCTTGTGCCAGCATGTGAGCTGCAGGCAAACTTACCTCATTGGGCATGCGCACACCTCACAGCTGATTTTCAGCCAGTTTGAGGCCTTTTGTGGCCTCCCCAGAGGCTTGAGGAAGGCTTCTGCAGGCTTTGCTGGCTGAAAACTAGGCCTGTTTCATCACTTCCTGTTTTTCCGAAAATGCCGGAAGTAATGATAAGGGCCTAGTTTTCAGCCTGCAAAGCCTGCAGAAGCCTTCCTCAAGCCTCTGGGAGGCCAAAACACACATAATGTCGAGCTGGCCACACCCACACACACCCTGGTCCCACAAGATCAAACACAATCCTGAGGCAGACCTCCATGAAATCGAGTTGACTCCCCTGGTATAGAATCTCCTGCCTGAGCATAAGGTTGGACTAGAAGACCTCCAAGATCTCTCCTGACTGTGTTATTCTCTAATCCCAGATCAATGGAAGTTGCCTCCAGGAGTTGTACGTGCTCCATCACCGGAGGTTTTCAAGAAGAGACTGGGAATAAGATAAATCCGTATACTAAAAAGTATGGAATAAATTTTATTATTGGAGGGACATGAAAGGGAGTTCACAAAATTGAAATAGGAATTTAAGGTGAAATAGGGAAGAGGTGAGGGATCTCATACCTGAGGTATAATGAAAAAGAACATTAAAAGTACAATGCTTAAGTGTGTGCGTGTGTGTATTTATGTACTGTATATCAATGTATGTATATTTTGTACCTTTCTAAATGTAAAATACTTTGACAGAAATGTATGTCAAAGAAGACCACCACGTTCAATGTTTTTTTAATGTTTATACTCAATAAAATTATTAAAAAGAAAAAGAAAAGACTGGGCAGGCACTTATCTGGAATGGGGATAGGTTCTCCTGCTTGGACTCTATTCTGATAGATAGATAGATAGATAGATAGATAGATAGATAGATAGATAGATAAATCTCCCTTCCCTCTGTGCAGGGCAACCAAAGGAGACCCAGCCTATCAGCTGGGACTCAATGGGAGGCAGAAAAGAGATGGGGTTGGCAGGGCCAGTCAGAAGTAGGATTGGCCAGTTCTTTGAGCGACTCACAGTTTCCGCTACCGGTTCTCCAGAACTGGTCAAAACCTGCTGAATACCCACCTCTGCCACCAAGCCTGTTCTATTTCAGCAGTACCAGGGTCTTTATTTTGCAATTAAGAGAATGGAAATTAAAATTTAGGCGGCGTGTGAGTGTTATGATTAGCCTCTGCCACCACAAATTAAAAACCTGACTTAGCAAGCAAGGGAGAAAGATAAATGGATGCACTGTTTGGGGGGATGTCATTGCAGAACAAAAAGGATATGCATGATATTATAATTATGCTAAAACTAGGATGGAAGTTGAAAGAAAATAATAGTACGGGGATTATTATTTTTTTTCCAGAGGGTAGCATTTAGGCATTTAAAAAAAACAAAAAACTATAGCCTACCATTATTTATAATTCAATTAAAAGGTGTCCTCTAAGCTTCCCTTTAAGCTACGAGCTATATAATAGAATTTTTTTTCCTGGACATCATTAAAATGTAAAGTTAATGAGGATTCCACGGCAAACAGAAGAAATATAACCTATTTTTCAGGCAAGAGTTCTAACACAGCAATCAGAAGAAAAGTCTCTTTCATGTCTTTTTTTTTTTCTCTACTCATTAATTTTCTTTTGGTGTTTTTTTTTTTTTAACAAAGGCTGTTTAAATGGGGGAAAATGCGCAGAAGTTTAAACCCGGTAATTACAGAGAAGCTGCAATGAGGTCATTAACTTTTTAAAAAGCTGAAATAAACAAGAGCAAGATGTGTTTCTTTTAAAAGATGTCAAATTCTCCCATTTGACTTGTCCATGGGAGACCTGTTGTCCCACCATCCCCTTTTCCCTCCATGAAAAGGTTCCAAATTTGGACTCATTGGAATCCTAAGCCAACTGCAACCATCTTGGCAGTTTTATTTATAAAATGACACCAACTCAACTCATGCGCTGGTCAAGGTGGGTTTTGATGGAACTCCTTTGCTCAGATCTACATCGGCTCAGCCAGCAGGGAATCTGCATTTATACTTCTCAGGGTTTTTGCAAATATCTCTACACCAGATTGTCATCTGCTGCCCTTAAACTAGCCTGAATCATTGGCCTGAATTTCAGGGTGATATTTAAGTTGAGAATCAACTAATATGAGATCTCTGGATAAAGTGGTCTATGAGCTACATAGAGAGGGGTTTTTTGGCCTTCATATAAAAACAATCTCTCTCTTTCTACACACAGTACACATGCACAGAGAGAGAGAGAAACAGAAATAGACAAAGGAAGAAAGAGAGAAAAAGTGTGTGCTGAAGTAGATTAGGATTATAAGGAAACATGTAACCCTTCGTATGTTGTTTCATGAATATGAAACATATTTCATATTCTGTTTGGATAAAATGGTCGACAAGCCACAAAGAGGGGTCTCTTGGCCTTTCTCTCTCTCCCTCTCCTTCTTTCTCTTTCTCTCTCTCTCTCTCTTTTTCCAGAGTGGGAGGGAGAAAGAGAATGGGAAAAAGAGAATGAGAATGAGAAAGAAAGAAAAAGAAAGGGAGAAAAAGAATGAAAGAAAAAAGAAAGGGAGAAAAAGAATGAAAGAAAAAAGAAAGAAAAGAAAAGAAACCGAGAATGGGAGAAAAAAGAGAAAGAAAGAAATAGGAGAGAGACCATGGGAGAAAGAAAGAAACAGAAAGAGAAAGAAAACAGAAAGAAAAGGAGACAGAGAATGGGAGAAAGAAAGGAAGGAAGGAATAAAGGAAGGAAGGAAGGAAGAAAGAAAGAAAAAAAGAAAGAAAGAAAGAAAAGAGAGAGAATGGGAGAAAGGAAGAAAGAGAAAGAAAAAAGAAAGAGAAAGGGAAAGGGAAAAAGAACAAGAAAAAAGAGAGAGAGAAAGGAGAAAGAAAGAAATGGAAAAAGAAAAAGGAAGAAAGAAAGAGGAGAGAATGGGAGAAAGAAAGGCAGAAAGAAAGAAAAAAGAAAGAAAAAGAGAAAAGAGAGAATGGAAGAAAGAAAGAAAAAAGAATGAGAGAGAGAGAAGGCTGAAGTAGATAACTACAGGATTAAAAGGAAACATAATCTCTAATATTCTGCTTCAGTTAACTTTTCCACCATTCGCCAAAGCTAGAAGCTGTGTATTTTGCTCAACCTGTATTCACTGCGTGAGTTCCAGACCTTACCATCCCATCACACACAAAAAAGGCCCTTTGTGTGAATAACTAGCACCCCAAGCATTTTGCAGCTTCCACTTGAGTTTGCAAAACTCCAGGAAAAGAAAAATCCACCCAGCTGTCCCTGTGGCCAAGAAGCTCTAGTCCCAAACCTTGGACATCTCTATCAACGGGCTGCACAGAACGAACAGCTTAATCGTTGTCATTACTCTATGGGAAATCTCCTTTTAAAATCATTAGTAGTTCCCTGTTAATCTTAATGACTCCTTAATTAAAGTTCTTGCCCCAATCTCAAGATTTCAGTATAGTGAGACATACAGGAACAACAACTACTGTGCATTAAGCTTAAAGTAAAAACATTTTAAAAAATTCATGCTCATTAACAAGCTTACCTGTTGAACAAAATAAAACACCAACAGTGGGGAGGGGGGGGGGACTGTTTGCAAATGTTGTGAAGGGAAAGAGCAGAGTTTAAAACCATACTTCTTACATTAAACCTTATTTTTTTTAGGGTGGGCTAAAAGCCACACAATCCGTCAAAACTATTCAAAAGGTGGAGAGGGGACAGGTGGGTGGATTGTTGTGGGAGGGAGAGAGGGAGACCCCAGTTATTTCAATGCAACTCCCAAAACTTAACAAACCCACTTACACTGCAAAGAGTGTTTCCTCCCCCCCCCCCCCCCCCGAACGCTCAGGAAAATCTGGAGTGATTTTGTTTACACATTCAAATCTATTTTATTTGCGTGGGGGGCGGGAAGCACTTTGAAAGACCACAAAAAAGGGGGCAAGGGCAGGATTTGAGGGGGGAAAACTTTTTAAAAAACATCGTTAAAAGAAATATTTCTTCCCCGACTAAGGAGTTTCAAGCTTAGGAGAGAAATTTCAGCGAAGGTGGCATTGTCTGGGTGATTTCCAGCCCGTCTCCATTCTGAAAAGAAAAAACTGACAGATCCGCAGCCTTTGTCAACCAATTCAGGAACTTTTTATGCTTTTTATTTGTTAGGTCAAAGGTTAAATTGCTGACCTGTAACCTTCTGCTTTGCGGCCTCTCCCCTTTCCCTGTAAAGCTTTATTTCAGCTCCGTATTTACATGGATTAGTCTCTTTTCACACTAAGAAGAAATCTGTTCACGACTAAAGATTCTGGCTCTCCTTGGGCTAAAAGCAGCCACAATGATTCGACCTCGAACAATGGCCATATTGTGGGCAGAAGAGAAAGAAAGAAAGAAAGAAAAGAAAGAAGAAAGAAAAAGAGAAAGGGAAAATGAGAAAGAAAGGAAAAGAGTGAATAGAAGAAAGAGAGTAAGAGAGAGAGAGAAAAAGAAAGGGAGAAGGAGAAAAAGAAAAAGAAAAAGAAAAAGAGGGAGAGAATGGGAGAAAGAAAGAGAGAGAAAGAGAAAGAGAGAGAATAGGAGAAAGAAAGAGAGAAAGAAAAGAAAGAAAGAAAGAAAGAAAGAAAGAAAGAAAGAAAGAGAAGAAAAAGAGAGAGAGAAGAGAAAGGGAGAATGAGAAAGAAAGGAAAAGAGAGTGAATGGAAGAAAGAAGAGAAAGAGAGAAAGAAAGGGAGAAGGAGAAAGAGAAAAAGAAAAAGAGGGAGAGGATGGGACAAAGAAAGAAAGAAAGAGAAAAAGAGGGAGAGAGAAAGAAAGAGGGAGAGAGAAAGAGAGAGAGAATGGGAGAAAGAGAGAGAAAGAAAGGAAAGAAAGGAAGAAAGAAAGAAGGAAAGAAAGAACGAACAAAAGAAAGAAAGAAAGGCCGATTAGTGCTTTGTTGAAACAATGGAAGAGAAGTTTCGTACAACCTTTAGCAAACAAAGCTGGCCTGCTGTGAACTTGATGAAGATGTCAAACTCTGTTAAAAATATAAAAACCAATAAAAGGGATTCCCTCCCCACCAACCCCCCCCCCCCTTTGCAAAGTCTTGTGACCAAGACCGCTTCTACAGAGAGTTTTCCTCTTTGGGATTAACCATGCCTGGGAAATTTTTTTTAACCCAGTTACTGTGCCAAACGGCACCAAGAACTCGCCATTGTGGACTTTAGAAACAGCACGTAAATAAACTCTTCCCATCAGTATTTCAAGCCCTGCTTTGCCCCCAGATTTTCTTCCTCTGATTTCCAGGGTCAGAAGAAAGCTCTCCTTGCTTTGCTTGGTGGCCAGACATGAAGGGCTTTTCGAGATCGCTGATTCTTTCCACAGAAACCACAAACAAGGGTGAAGAACCCCTTCAGAAACCACCCACCCCACCCCCGCCCCCACCCCAATCAAAAGGGCTGCAGAGAAACCCATTGGGAGGTCCACCTCACAAGAATGGACATCGGACTCTCATCCCCAAAGGAGTACCCCATCTCTTGAACCCTCAGTTTTATCACACAGGTTTTGGAAGTCGTGATTGTAACACCTGAAACAAAGAACAATTGAGAGTGTCCCCAAAACCCAACTTCTGGGATACCCAGTAGTAGAAGCCAAATGCTTTTAAATGTTTAATAGGATTCACTGGATTCAGTCCCTGGTTGATTGTGTTTTTCTAAGGGTGCTGATGTCCATTGAAAAGCATCTCTTAAATACCATCCAGTTTTATCAAGGCTCTGCAAGTTTAAGAAGACCAAACGTTGAGATACCCAAAGCTTTGAGAGTCTAAGAGGACCAAACTTTGAGATACTCAAAGCTTTGAGAGTCTAAGAGGACCAAACTTTGAGATACTCAAAGCTTTGAGAGTCTAAGAGGACCAAACTTTGAGATACTCAAAGTTTTGAGAGCTTCAGACTCCAGACTGGTGGTGACCCAAGGTGGGAAGATGGCCAAGTGATCAGAAAAGTTTTAGAAAATCAAGAAAGCCACTGATTCCCTAAGCTCAACAAAGCCAACACTCTTTAGTTGTCAAATTCCACATTTTAGGAATGTGATGCAACAACACTACACTTCTATCTTCAACCACCCTTAAAGCTGAATCTTCAATTTCATGTTACTCCCAAGAAACACTAGGTTGAAACTTTTCAGATGTAAACTAGTCAGCATACATTAAAATGAAATTTTGTTGCATACAGCTCTTAAAGGGTCACTACCTCCTATTTTACACTACATTGACAAGATACATAGATAGATAGATAGATAGATAGATAGATAGATAGATAGATAGATAGATAGATAGATAGATAGATAGATAGATAGATAGATAATTATGCATATATCCACATATATTATGACAAAGAGAAAAAACATAGTCTAATTTGGATGTATACATGTACATGGAAAGAAAAACAAATCTTGAAAGATTACCAAATAGATGGCATAGGAAACAAAGCTGTTACAAAATCTCGTAGTCCTACTTCAAAGCCTCCTCCCAGAAACATAGAGTGGATGTGTGGGGTCTCTAACAATGCTTTGAGCTCTAAACACATAGGCAGTTGAGCTCTCAACACATAAACACTTATAAGCAGCATCCTGAATAACGGAATACAAGCTTCCTATAATCTTCTCCGCTGTCCTTACCACTCTCTGTAGGGACTTTCTATCTGAGGCACTGCGGCCACCAAATCAGACAGGGATGCAGTTTGTTAAAAAGCTCTCAATGGTGCCTCTGTAAAAAAGTGGCCACGACAGGAGAAAGAGGTGCTTGTTTGAGATTGTTCGCTATCTGCGCCAGAACCAGAGACAAGAACTGAGTTGCTCCCATTTTTCCCTAACCCCCAAATCTGTCCGCTCCCATCCATCCTTCCTCCCTTGCGTAAGCCCTACCACCTTTATTCCTCAGCTCTGTTAGCTTTTTAAGGCAGAACTCTTGCGATCTACCAAGATCAGGAAGATGCTATTAGGGAGAGGTCAAAAGCTGGAGTAGGGAGTTCTTCGTTAAACCAAGTCTATACCCATTATTCTAGCAGGAGCCCAGATTATGGCTTAGAGAGTTAGACTAAGGGCCAGTTCAAATGCAAATGGGCCCATTCTCTCAGACAAGGATAAACTCCCTCGGAGTTAATCAATTTCCTGGGGGAAGATTCCTCTCTTCATTCAACCCAGTCTTATGTTAGCAGAAGGGCTGCCAGCTCTTTTAAATGCCTTTGTTGCAAAACCAGGCTGCGGCTGTACGCCATTCCTTTTATTAATCCTGGGGAACATTTGTCAAGGAAGAGGGGGGAAAAGAGAGCCCTTTATTCTTCCGCTTTAAGAAATACTTTCTCACTTGAGCTGCCGTTGTGTGCAGATTTTTGTGTGTTTGAAAGAGGGGAGGAAAAAAAATATATGAAAGGGAGATTTTACCTGCACTGAACCATTTCAGTGCTACTCCTTGAAGCCACCGTGCTTCAAGGAGATAGTTTTGTGCAGCAACTCTCTCACACGCACAAAAAGGAAAAGATAAAAGGACAGGCCCTTGCGTGGCGACACCGAAGACCCAATCCTGCTTTCTGACATCATCCTGATGTCTTTTTTTGCAAGCCTCTGTGGGCAAATGCACCCCTAACATACAACCCTCACACAAAAGTTCTCCTTACGCAGGAGGAGTGCACACATACACACAAAACCCCAGCCAGTTTTTTGAGAACTCTTTTTTTTCCCCTTTTCAAACATTCCCAGCTTTGGTGACTTGTTTTGATCAGTTGCTTTAGTCTAACAAATGGACTTTTATTTTATTTTTAAATTAGGCACCACTTTACCCCCGAACAAGGCCGACCCTTTGGCAAATGTCTCCGAGATCGGTGGATTCAGACAGGGGCTCACTTCTGACCCATGATATAGGGAGGGGGGAGATTTATTTCAGAGAAACTGAGCAAGCCATTAGAAAGTGGAGGGCAGCCGAAGAAGACCCGGCCACGAAGGCCCATTGTTCCCACAGCTGTTTTTTTCTGCCAGGTTGCCTCCACCCTTTATCTATAACGATGAATCTCTTTCTTAAGAGACAGGATTTTATTCTGGGCTGCAGAATATCAAAGCTAATAAAGCCGAGGGTTTTTTTTTTGGGGGGGGGGGGGGGTGTGAAAAAGAGAGACAAATGGAGCATGCACAATGTTTGAGACACACATACACACACACACAACATCGTTCTCGGGGCCTTAGAAAGAGCAGGGAATGTGCAGAAAGGGACAGGTGAACTCTAAAAATTGAAGAAAAAGAAGATTCGGAATATTTTATAACCGTGATGGCGAACCTATGGCATGCGTGCCACAAGTGGCATGCAGAGCCATTTGTGCTGGCATGCGAGTTGCAGGCAAACTTACTTCACTGTGCATGTGCATGGCTCACAAATGATTTTTGGCCAGTTTGAGGCCTTTTTTGGCCTCCCAGAGGCTTGAGGAAGGCTTCTCCAAGCTTCTTCAGGCCAAAAACTAGGCCCATTTCGTCACTTCCTGTTTTTCCGGAAATACCTGAAGTGATGAAACGGGCCTAGTTTTTGGCCTGCAAAGCCTACAGAAGCCTCCCTAAAGCCTCTGGGAGGCTGAAAAAGGCCTCAAACCGGCCAAAAATCAGCTGTGAGGCGCAGTGCAGGTAAGGGAGTGGTGGCTGGGTATTGCGCGTGCATGCTTAGGGGGAATGGGGGGCGCGCATTGCCTCCTGGATGTTGGCACGCAAGCGCAAGCTTGCAAGCACGCACACAATTTTTGGCACAGAAGCCCAAAAAGGTTAGCCACCACTGTTTTATAACATGAAAACTTTTCTCCAAATGGTTCATAGATAGAGCCAGAGGTTAGATAAATGGATTTATGTGGAAATATGGATGACATGGGAAAGAAAAATGGACTAATAAATATTTTGATGGTTATAGAACTGATGTCAATATGGAAGATAGTATACTTTCTAATAACAATTGATACAAATCTTATACACACACATATATATATATACACATAAACATACACACACACACACACACACATATATATATATATATATATACATATATATATACACACACACACACACACATATATATATATATATGATATATGTATCTACATATACATATACACATACACATACACACATACATACATATATATATATGCATGTATGTATGCTGTTCAGCTTTGTTCAGGTATTTTCCCACATCATCATAGTTGTGCTTTTAAAGTTGTAGCAACGTTTCGGCAGAATCTCATCTGCCATCATCAGGCTTCTGTATTGTGTTCGTCACATTCGTCAGACGTTCGTCAGACGAACACAATACAGAATCCTGATGATGGCAGATGAGATTCTGCCGAAACGTTGCTACAACTTTAAAAGCACAACTACAATGACGTGGAATAATACCCGAACGAAGCTGAACTGCATTCATGTAAGTACCCGCGAAAACTTAAAAAAACATATATGTATGTATGTATGTATGTATGTACATGATTATAATGATGGTGAGGATGTTTATATTTTAACACTTTCGACACCTAGAAAATGCACAATATAGAAATGGAATATGTGATACAAAACAATAAAAATATTTATATATAAAAAAGAAAAGAAACAGGCTGGGAAAAGTGACTGGTCCTCGCACATACAACCATTGCAATGTCCCTAAAGTCAGAGAGTCAAAAATTCAGGGGCTTGGCAATTGGCGTGCCTTTAGAACAGCTGCAGCATCCTGGCTCCCTTGATCGCCATTGGCAAAGGGGGTGTCAGGATTTCAGCAGTTACCCCCATTTAAATCATGAGTCTCGAGCCAAACTGTGATGACCCAAGGGGCATGGCACAAAGGCAACACAGTCAAATAAGCAATAAAGAGTCCCTTTATTATCTCCAACTTTGCCCCCAGTTTCCAGGTTTGCTTTAGCTGGAGAAAAACTCTCCCAGAAAACAGCTTTTGACTGCAGAAAATTTAGTCCAAAACAAGGAACATACATGTAACTTAAAATCCAACAAACCAAGCTAAAGTAGTTAACTTGACAGGGCTGGAGAAGGAATTGCAGACTTGAAAGCACAGCAAAACTCACACAGTTGGCAAGACACCAGGAATATAGATAAGCCATGATGATACCAGATAAATTCACATTTGCTCCCAACAACTTGCTGCGCGCAGCTTCCCTTTTTAAACACTGTGTTCCCAGCTGCAGCTAATGAAGGGAATCAGCGCCCTTTCCTCTCCCATAAGCCACGCAACTCACGTTACTCCCTTCTCCGTTTCTCTCTGCGTGCCCTAGATGAAGAGGTGAGCCTGGGTCTTCCTCCAAATTCCCTCTCCCTTGGTCTACCACTCCCCTGCTCTGCCCAGTCAGACTTTGCCCTTCCCCAGTTTCTTCCACAGCCAACGGAGCCACACTCCCACTCCCTGTCAGTTCGGCTATCCCCTATGAGATTCCGACAGGGCATGACACAAACTCATAAAATTTCAAAAGGATTTATTGTGAGTTAAAAGGTCTGCATTGCCTGGGTGTAGCCAACTCTGAGACACATCATTCATCATCACCTTTGACCCGGGTTTTCCCCCACTCCCTGGGTGTATCATAAGTCATATTCTTCAATGGGACACCTCCCTTGCCCAGAGCCATCAATCATGTTCTCCAATTAGAATTTTGCGCGGCAGAAATTTCGATCATCTAGTTATTATCTTTGAAACATTTTTGGAATGCACTTTCGGTTTGCAAGCTGCTACACTGATCCCCCCTCCCTTTCTGTTGGCAACTCTAAAAGGACCATAGAAATATTTTATGAGTTGACAGGGAGCTTTTGACAAAGCCAATGGGAAGTCTGCTTAATAAGCACTGGAGTCACTTAACCAATGCCGTGATTCGCTTAATGACAAAAGAATATTGTAAAATCAGGCACGATGCATTCATTCCCATGCAAAAAAAATCTGTCTTCCTCCATGGGGCTAAGCGAGGCTTATTCCAGACTTGCAGCTGGCCCCTCCAGACTACAATTCCCTTGCTAGGAACTGGAGGTACCAGGTGAGGATTTGCAGGCATTGTTCGGCTGAAAGGGCCCCTCTGGAGACCTTCTGAGCAAAACCCCTTAGAAATAGTCCAGCCAAGGGAATTTACCTGTGCCTGCCACCGAAGGACAGGTGACTTCCACGTAGACTTCAAAGGTGGTCTCCGGGTTTTGCCTGAAAGAGAAGGAAAGAGGGCTGTTTCAGGAAGGCTTGTCAAGATAAGGGGGTCTCTTCAAATCATGCAAATGGAAAGAGAAATGGATTTAAATGAAAGACCCTGAGAGGAACTCCTGCCTTCTCCAAACAGGAGCTTGTCCAGCAAGGCTGAGCATCGGAGCAAAAGCTGGTGAGAGTTTTGTCTCTCTTTTCTTTGGACAAGGGGATCCTGAGTGATCTTTAAGATTCCGGTCTTTGTCTCTCCAAATTCATAAGATCAACCCCAGTACCAGGTCTCTGAGCTTCAACCAACCAACTAACCAACCAACCAACCGCCATCTTCCTTCCCTTCCCTCTTTCCCTCCCTTTCCTCACTCCTTTCCTTCTCCGTCTCTCCCTTCCTTCTATTCCCTTCCTTTCCTTCCCTCTGTTGAGCCCAGTTGAGACCTTCCTTCTTCCTTCCCTCCCTCCCTTTCCTTCCTTCCTCCTTTCCTTCCTTCCTTCCCTCCCTCCCTTTCCTTCCTTCCTCCTTTCCTTCCTTCCTTTCCTCCTCCTTTCCTTCCAGTTTACTTTCCAGTAAATATTTTAAAATCTGACAACACGTTAGGGTCCTATGCGCTCTCTCTCTCTCTCTCTCTCTCTCTCTCTCTCTCTCTCTATCTCTATCTCTATCTCTATCTCTATCTCTATCTCTATCTCTATCTCTCTATCAGCAGAAGAAGTTTGATAAAGCACTTTGAAATCTAAGGCTGAGAGATGCCCAAGTCTAGGCCCTGCCTCAGGACAGTAAATTCTCAAAATTGCCAGGAATCTGTCAATGGTGACCACCATCAGGTCAAACCTGTCTATTTGGGAAGAGGGAAGGGAGGGCAGTAGATTTAAAACAATGGTTTACAAGACTCAGCACAGCCCCCAGAAACTAAGTTCACCCCCAGGAGGCATTAAATTAAAGCTGGAAAATGCCCTCAAAAAAAGCTGGATTAGTTTGTGCAATTTTGAGCAGAGAATGACAACAGCTGTTGAAGATTTATCCTTCAGGGAGGGCAATTTTTCTGGAAGCCCCCCAAGTCCAACTGGAGAAAAAAATAAAGCCCTTGCAAACAATCACAGTCTTGAAGCAGATACAAGCAAAACTCTGTCTGCTGGTGTTGCAGGCACGTTTGCCTGTCCCAACCCACCCCCTTCCCTTCTAAGCCCAAGAATTGACGATTAATTATTGTAACACATTATTTAACAGTAGCTATAATTAAACCAAGGCAGCTTTTCAACACCTGCTGGAGTAGTTTTAAAAATGGGCCCACAGTGCATGAGTCCTGTTTTCATTTTAGCTAAATGCAGGTGCTTTAATAGTATTTTCCCAGCCTGCTGCTGAAGACACATAAAAATGGGTTGCCTGTTGAGGACTGCAGCAGCTCTCAATGTTCACTAGTGGGGCACGGAATCAGAGTCAGAATAGAGCTGGAAGGGATCTTGGAGGTCTTCTAGTCCAACCCCCTGCTCAAGCGGGAGATCCTATACCATTTAGGACAAATGGCTGTCAAATCTCTTCTTTAAAACCTCCAGTGATAAAGCAGGAACAATTTCTGGAGACAAGCTGTTCCATTGGTTAATTGTCCTCACTGTTAGGAAGTTTCTCCTCAATCCCAGGTTGCTTCTCTCTCTAATTAGTTTCCATCCATTGTTACTTGTCTTACCCTCTTGGAAAATAAGTTGACCCCCTCCACTTTGTGGCGGCCGCTCAAATACTGAAATTCTGCTATCATGGGCCCACTGGTCCTTCTTTTCTCTAGACTAGCCATGCCCAGTTCCTGCAACTGTTCTTCAGATGTTTTAGTCTCCAGGCCTTCAATCATTTGAGTTGCTCTTCTTTGCACTTTTTCCAAAGTCTCAACATCCTTTTTGTAACATGGTGACCAAAACTTGGATGAGAAGGAAGGACTCCCTGGAGAAGAGCTTAATGCTGGGAAAGATTGAGAGTAAAAGAAGGGGACAGCAGAGGAGGAGGAGGCTGGATGGAGTCCCTGAAGCTGTCAGCATGAGCTTAAACGGACTCCAGAGGATGGTAGAGGACAGAAAGGCCAAGAGGAACGTTGTGCCCATGGAGCCACGATGGGTCAGACATGACTTTGCAACGAACAACAACAAAAAACACACAAAAGTAAGTTTCTTAAAGCTGAGCTGCATGGCACACCGGACTTAAATCCGTCTCCAGCCCCATCTCAATATATTCAATGCCGTCTGATTGCTACTATTCTCCTGCGGACCTGTTTGTTTTCATAAGTGCTCAAATCCCAAAGCCGGTTTTCAAAAGCTGAAACTCCAAGGCACAAAAACCATATTCTCATCCTTGAGAAGCTGACACTTCAGCGGATAATTTGTTAAGCTCTTCAGATGTGTCTCGTAATACTGAGGGTTGGTGGTGGTGGGGGAAGACTGGGAGGGAGGGAGGGAGGGAGGGGCTTCTGATGTACGCCGAATGCATCGCACACACTCGTTTTCTTTGCCCCCCCCCCCCCCCCCCCCAAAAAATGACAAACTAATTCCAGATGGCTTCTTTGGGCTTTGAAGCTCACAGACGGCTTTCTGGAGTCTTTGCAGGAATTCTCACGTCCTCTTTCTCCTCCGGCATTGAAATGTCAAGCAGCCCTCAATGTTTCAAGCTTGGAGAAAACAGGAAAGCCAGACAGTCCAAATAAATACATTTATTGCAAGCTTAAGCTCTTTGCAAGAATCTGAACTTCTAATGGTAAGGGAATTGGTGGTCGATAAGAATCCAAAGAATTCAAGGTAGGTTGAACTTAAGATCTCTTGTGTGCACAAAATGATTCGAGGCTGATAACTTGTTTGACCCCTCCCTCGGGCTCTGTGATGAGCCCGGGCGTGGCACAAAGGCAACCCAGTCAGATAATCAGTAGGAGTCCCTTTATTTGCTCCAACTTTGCCCCCAATGTCCTGGTGACCTTCTGGGCTGGAGAAAAACTCTCCCAGGAACAGCCTTTGGCTGCAGAGAATCAAGTCCAAAACGTGGTCAGCAAAAACTGTAACTACAAGTCCAATCAAGGCAAAATGATGTAATTAGTCTGGCAGGGCAGCAGCAAGAATTCCAGATCTGAAGGCACAGCAATAACTCAACACAGTTGGGAAGATGCCAGGAACACAGATAAGCAAAGTCAACACAAGATAAATTCACGTTTGTTCCCAGCAAACACCACTCTCTGCTTCCTCTTCCTTAAATTTTCTTTCCAGGTGTGGCTAATTAAGGGAATCAGGGCCCTTTCCTCCCCTGTAAGCCATGCAACCCACATTGCACCCTTCTCCATTTCTCACTGTGTGCCCTAGGATGAAGAGGAGGTGGGCCTGGGTCTTACTCTGAACTCCCTCTCCCTTGTTCTACCTCTCTCCTGCTCTGCCCAGCCGGACTTTGCCCTTCCCCAGTTTCCTCCACAGCCAATGGAGCCACTCTCCCGCTCCCCGTCAGCTGTTCATCGGATTCAGACTCTGACAGGGGCATGACAGGCTCAGCCTGGTCATCTCCCACATGATTTTTTTCATTAGACCTAGATCAGAGGTGTCAAACTCAAATTCATTTAGGGCTTGGTTGATTGGTGTGTGCATGTGTGTGTGTCTGACTGGGTGGGTGTGACCAACAGGGTGGGCAAGGCTAGTTTTACACCACTCCCCAAACTATTGGCATGTTTCCTCTTCACATTGGGAAGTCCAGACGGAAGCCAGATTGGCTTGATCTTTCATTTTCACATTGGATAAACCAGGACAGCCCGCTGGATCCGAACACACCACGGGCAGGATCCAGCCCATGGGCTTCAAGTTTGCTATCCCTGACCTAGATGGTCAGTTCTCTCCTGCAATATTTGATTTCTGGAGGCTTGTAGCAACGCAAATGAATTACTTCTGGAATGTCTCCTTCGATTTTGATGCTTCCCTCTTTTGCCATTTGGCTAGCCTACCACCTCATCCTGGCTCAAGGAATCACTTCTAATCTAGGATTAGAGGTATAGAAAGTTAGCACCCACCCCTCTCCTAGAATGAAATATTTTAAGAAACATTAAGAAATGGAGAAACGTGCTCTTGGAAAGCAGTGCCCACCTTCCTTAATAGCCCCCAGCAGATCTCAGCATTTAAAGAGATAGGTAGCTCTAGATAAAGGTTCCCCTTGCACATACATGCTAGTCGTTTCCGGATCTAGGGGGCAGTGCTCACCTCCGTCACAAAGCCGAAGAGCCAGCACTGTCTGAAGACGTCTCCGTGGTCATGTGGCCGACATGACTAAACGTCAAAGATGCACGAAATGCTGTTCCCTTCCCACCAAAGATGGTCCCTATTTTCCTACTTGCATTTTTTACATGCTTTCAAACTGCTAGGTTGGCAGAAGCTGGGACAAGGAATGGGAGCTCACTCCGTGATGTGTCGCTAGGGGTTCAAACTGCTGAACTGCCAACCTTTCTGATTGACAAGCTCAGCGTCTTAGCCACTGAGCCACCGCATCCCTCTGGGTACCTCTATTCAAAGCCAAAAGTTCCCGGCAGGAAAGTCTGAACAAAGCTAGGATTAGCTCTCAGTCACAATAGGAATTGCCCAACAAGCCCCTTCATTGCATCAGCCCAAACTTCAACCAAGCTTAGCTCAGACAAACTCCTGGGATGTACGTGGAAATGTGACAACAGCCAATAGAAGGCATGTTTTTGCATAGGAACAGGAAGCTCAAGTTCAAAGCCCAAGAGAAGGTATCAATCCCCCTCACTCTCAACTCCATGTGGTCAGCTGCCCAGGATCACGTGTGCTTGGTGGTCCTGCTTCATCAATAAATGGGCCCTCTTTCTTCCAATCGGCCTCCAGCCTCCATTTTGTCTCCAGTCCAGTGCCTTTCCCCCAGCTTGGAATTGAACCAGATGGATATTTCTTCCCACAGAGGGGAGTGTCAACCAGCACCTTGCTTCTCTTGCAACCAACCACAAAAGTTTTCACGATGTACCCAATTTCTATTTTCTCAGCAGTTTTGTGCTTCCTTGGCACAGTTACGCGTCAGGGAAGCTCCCTACTTCCCTTCTGGTCTAAATAGCAGCTTTCTTGACTTAGAATCCTGGAGATTCTATGATCTCCAAGAAACAGAGATCTCTTTTCCCTTCCACCCTGCCCGGAAGGCCATTTTTTACAGATTAACAGAGTTGGAAGGGACCTTATAGGCCATCTAGTCCAGCCCCTCACCCAAGTAGGAGACCTTATACCATTTCTGACAGATGGCAATCCAATCTCTTCCTGAAAGCCTCCAGGGATGAAGCTCCCACAACTTCCGAAGGCAACTTCTGTTCCATTTAATATAGAATACCAGAGTTGGAAGGGACCTTGTAGGTCATCTACTCCAACCCCCTGCCCAAGCAGGAGACCCTTTTGGAGAATAACTTGGCCCCTTCCTCCTCTCTGTGGCAGCCCCTCAAATATTGGAAGATGCTCTCCTGTCTCCCCTGGTCCTTCTCTTCCCTAGACTAGCCAGGCCCGGTTCCTGTAACCATTTATCGTATGTTTGAGCCTCCAGTCCCCTCATCATCCTGGTTGCTCTTCTCTGCACTCTTTCTAGAGTCTCAACATCTTTTTTATAGTGTGGTGACCAAAACTGGATGCAGTACTCTAGGTGTAGCCTTACTAAGGCTTTGTAGAGTGGTATTAGTACCTCCCTTGATCTTGATTGTATCCCTCTGTTAATACAACTTAGAATTGCATTGGCTTTTTTGGCTGTCACAAACACACTGCTGACTCATATTTAACTGCTTGTCCAGTAAGACTCCAGGATTCCTCTCACAGTGACTGCTATTAAAGCCTGGTTTCACTCTGTCTATATGGGTCCTTTTGAGGTTTTCTTGCCTACGTGTAAGACTTTACTTTTCTCTACATTGAATTTCAATGGGTTCAAGTTCCATCTGGATCTTGTGCCAAATCTCCTAAGGTGTAAGCTATCCCTGCCAGCTTAGTATCCTCTGCAAATTTGTTAAATTCAAGCAACCACCTTCACTCTTCTTCCCTCTGTTTCTACGTGTTGAAAAATCAGTGCCACTGACCGCCAAACAAGCTTTAGATGTGGAATTTGCATCCGGAGTTTATTTCCAGGATCAACAACATTTCTGAGCCCTCTCTCCTAGAAATTTCACATCTTAAAAGATATGATCAAAAAGCATCATCTCCTATTATCAGGTTTCCAAGGTACTTCTCCTGGTCTCAAAAAAGGAAGAATTCACACTTGCTTTGTTGCTAAACAACCTTCTCCTTGATTATTATCACCCAGGCAATATTTGACATTTACCACCTTGGACTGGCAGTTTGCTTTGTTCGCTGAAATGCAACAACCAGACTAAAACTGGAAGGGGGGGGGGACTCATAATAAGCAGAGAATGAATTAAGGAGTAAGGATCCTTTAAAACTTTGTCTGAAAGAAACATCTTCATTACTCAGAGAGTAATAGTAAAAAGAAGACAAGCAGGAAGGAAGGAGCAAAGAAACAGCAGGGCAGGGCAAAGGGAGGGAGGGAGGGAATTTTAACTTCTTAAAGCAAGGAATTTAACAGGAAGAACTGTGATTTTCTGCATGGATAATGAGAAAGGGATTACCTGGTCCTGTTTATTTCTCAAATAATATTTCAAGCTTTCATGTCCTCCCTTGGCCTCAGATGGCATACTTCTGACTAGTTTATTTTTTAAAAAAACTGGCAGATTCAAAGCGTCTTCCAAAAATCTGCGAAATCTTTACCATTTCCCCTCCTCCAATTTAAGTTTCTATTCTGTAAGATCATACCTGTAGGAGGGGGGAAGAGAAAAAGGAGGAGATGAAGACAGAGATGGAAAAGGAAAAGAAGGAGAGGGAAGAGGAGGGGGAGGAGAAGAGGAAGGGGGAGGAGGACAGGGAAGAGAAGAGGAAGAAGGAGGAGGAAAGGGAGAGGGAGGAAGAGGAGAGGGAGGAGGAGAGGAAGGAAGAGGAGGGGAAGAGAGGGCAGGGGGAAGGGGAAGAAGGAGGAGTGGAGGAGGAAGGGAAGGAGGAAGAACGAGGAGGAGAGGGGAGGAGGAGAAGGCGAGAGGGAGGAGGAGGAGAGGAAGAAAGGGAGAGGAGGAAGGAAAAGGAGAGGAAGAGGGGAGGAGAGGGTGGAGGAGAAGATGAA
>BLBF01000074.1:3130155-3141657 GCA_015471245.1 Laticauda colubrina
AGATAGATAGATAGATAGATAGATAGATAGATAGATAGATAGATAGACAGACAGACATAGAAATGGATGGATAGATGGATGGATGGATAGATAGATAGAAGCAGATAGAAATATAGATAGATAGGTAGATATGAGAGATATAGAGGTAGATAAATAAGATAGATAGATATGAGAGAGATATGGGAGAAAGATATGATAGATTGAAATATAGGTAGATAGAAATAGATAGATGATAGATAAATAGATAGATAGGTAGACAGACAGACAAAAATAGAAACAGATATAGATAGTTAGATAGTTGGATGGATGGATGGATAATAGATGATAGATAGGAAGGTAGAAATAGACAGACAGACAGACAGCATATCTCCTTAACACTTTCATTACAGTCTCAATTTAATCTCAATTTAATAAGGGAGGGGGAAGATGCTTTCAGGTAAGGAAAGCAGTGGTGTGTTGCTGTCCAAAAGGTCTCACTTAATTGTGTGCCAGTAGGTAGAATGTTCCTTAGAGAGCTTTTGGGGAGTGGGCACCAATGTGGTGTTGCCAGGCAACAGCATGTCGGGATTGGTGAAGAAATGCTGGTACCCAAAGACACCCAAGTGTTGTGGGCTCCAGGGCCCCCTGTTAGAGAAGGAGCATTGAACACTGAAGTTTCCATCCATTGTTTCTTGTCTGGCCTTTGGGTGCTTTGGGAAATAAGTTGACACCCCCCCCCCTCTTTGTGGCAGCCCCTCAAATACTGGAATACTGCTAGACTGGCCACATCCAAATCCTGCAACCATCCTTCATATGTTTTAGTCTCCAGGCCTTTAATCATCTTAGTTGCCCTTCCTTGCACTTTTTCCTTGACCTGACCATCAGGAGAACATTTCCTAACCCATCAGAGGCTGTTCCCTCTGGGAGGGAGCAGGGCCAGCACTTTGCTTGCCTGCTGGTGAGAGAAGAGGTTTCATCAAGCAGCAGAGCCAGTGGTGAGAATCCTTAGCTTCCTGGCTGTTGCCAAATTACTATTCCTAGCATCCCTCTCTACCATGGCTAAGAGTGGTGGGAGATGTAGTTCCACGTGGCTGGAGGCCACCCAGGTGAGAGAGGCTGAAGGACTAAGAAATAGGAGAACTGGAGCCTACTTCTAACCTTCAGGGGAATGGTGTTTTGTTTTCCTCCAACAATTAGAAGCATCTATTTATTTTCCTTTGCTGCTACCGGAGAAAGACAGGACTTCAGGCAAAGGAAGGGGAAAAATCAGAGCTTTTCTCTGAATTAAACAAAATATATTTTGTTTCTAGGTGTCTCTGGAGATTTTCAGTTGTCCAGGTCATGGTTGTCCCAAAGGTACTTTTTTTCCAGAGATAACTGGACTTTCTTGTTTTTCTTTGAAGACGTTTTGCTTCTCATCCAAGAAGCTTCTGACTGGATGGTGAGGAATGGAAGGATTTATACTCCTTGCAGACAGCTGGTTGTTTGCATTCCACAAAGCCCACATTTTGGACCAAGAGGACCACTGGTTTGAAAGAGGAGTCAAAGAGACACATTATGTCAAAATTGAAAAGCCATCTCAATGGAGTGGGAGAGATAGGACAGCATCTATCTCCAGTCTATAACACAGTCCTTTCAACAGTTCCAAGAAAGCTCCACACCCATTTGCACCACTCAGGTGACCCTGAGGACACAGACAAACCTCCAAGTGGCCTCAACAACCCTCTAAAAGGATGCAAATGACCAGCTGTCTGCAAGGAGTATAAATCCTTCCATTCCCCACCATCCAGTCAGAGCTGAAGAAGCTTCTTGGAGGAGAAGCAAAATGTCTTTTAAAAAAATATATTAAAAAGTCCAGTTGCTTCTGGAAAGAAAAGCACCTTTGGGGCATTTGACTCTAGGGTTCCAGCAGCTTCAGCCTAAGGCACAAGAGAAGGAAATGGATCCCTGTTATTGATAACATGAGATTGTTTTTGTAATTCTTTGGTCTTTTTCCATCCCTGGTCCAATGCTCACTAGCCACAAACTCCCATTTCTGCAGGTGGCAACGGGATGAATAACGGGATGAATGATGATAATCACCTTGCTAGGAAATGAGTTCTTAGCAAAGTTGTCGGTTAAGACTGATCAGCCTCATGGCTCAATTCCTTGCAGGTGAGTTGCGGATCTGCAGAAGACACTTCCAGGATGGAAATTGAAAGGGAAAGTAAGCCAGCCCCCTAACCCTCCCCTCAAAAAAAGACCTGTGGAAAAGTTTCAGTGGGGTGGCATCTCTAGGAAGGAAGAGAGATGCGAGGAACGAATGCATGGTTGAAAGCTCTTGAGATGCTGGTCAGGGAGGACAATATCTCCTGAAGGCTACCCTGAACCCAGGACCCCTGCTTCAAAGAGGACAAGAGGAGGGGAGAGATCAGAGGTGCCCAACTGCTTTTAGAAAGCCACCACTATTGGGAAGTTCCACAAAACTGACCCACAACTATCTTGGTTGTGTGTTCGTGTGATTTCTCTCTCTCTCTCTCTCTCTCTCTCTCTCTCTCTCTCTCTCTCTCTCTCCCTCCCTCCCTCCCTCCCTCCCTCCCTCCCTCCCTCCCTCCCCTCTCTCTCTCCTGCCCACTCTTTCCCATCTCACAGCTACTCCTCTTCCATCAGACAGAGCATTCAGGATCCAGAGTGATCTTTTCCATTGCATGAAGCCGCACTCTCTTGCATGGGTGTGATGCTCTGGATCACCCCATCAGTGAACGGTCCTTGGTGCTTTTGGAGCTTGGTAGTTTTCTGGCAGAGGTTTCATGACCCAAATTTGATTATCAGTACTAGAAGGCAGAGGGGGGGGGGAGAGGGAGGGAGGGAGGGAGAGAGGGGGCAGCCCACATCTTCATAACACTGATGATGTTACCTAGCTTGGGTCATGAAATGTCTGCAAGGAAACAACCAAGCTCAGAGAGCCCGAAGGACGACCAGCCTTCTTCCTCTTATTTTTCTTCCTTCTCCCCGTCCCTCTCCTCCTCCTCCTCCTCCTCCTCCTCACCACCAGGAACTCCACTCCCTTCTAGCACTGATGTTGTTACCTAGTTTGGGTAATAAAACATCTGCAGGAAAACAACCAAGCTCAGAGAGTCCTAAGGACCCCCAGCCTTCTTCCTCTTCCCCCTCCTCCCCCTCCCCCTCCTCACCACCATCACCACAATCTCCACTCCCTTCTAGCACTGATGTTGTTACCTAGTTTGGGTCATGAAATGTCTGCAAGAAAACCACCAAATTGAGAGAGCACCAAGGACCCTACAGTTCTCCCCACCCTCCTCCTCCTCCTCTTCCTCCTCTTCCTCCCATTCCCTCCCTTCCAGCACTGAAGATGTTCCCTAGTTTGCGTAATAAAATATCTGCAGGAAAACAAGCTCAGAGAGCACCAAGGACCCCCAGTCTTCTTCCTCTTCCTCCTCCTCCTCTTCTTCCTCCCTTCTAGCACTGAAGATGTTACCTAGTTGTGGTAATGATACCTCTGCACAATGAAGCTCAGAGAACTCCAAGGAGCCCTCATTACAACCCTATGTTGCAAATATTCTCCTTTATTGCCCCCCCATCTGTGCTAGGGGATCCTCTTTTCCACACCCCAAACCACATTCAGGACCGCCCAGGATTAGTGCTGGAGGAAGCGCCTCTGGATTTCTAAGTGCCTTTTCTCTGTCACCACCGGGTCTGCTGTCTTGCCCAGAACCACGTGGACATTTTTTGGGGTGGGAAAGGCGCACGGCTGTCTGTCTCGGAGGGCAGGCTGGTGTAGGCAGCCTCAGGGGCTCCAGCTGAGTGTGCCTTTATTTAATGAGTGCCGTTTTGCTGACAGATTCATTATTTGTGTTTGGTTGCTTCAAGTCAAAACTGATTAGTTACACTTAGGGCTGCAAAGATGTAATGATTTTATTGTTTATCTTCAATTTATTTTGATTAACATCTTAGTTTGTTTCATTGCCAGCGCAATTAGGTGTAGTGTAACAGTGAGGACTTTAATTTTGTTGAAATTAAGATGAATAAGTGATGGAGTACGGCACTTTGTTTAACAAATAAATCACAGTTAAGAGGATTGTATTAGTAATAAATGAAAGAGGGAGAGAGGGAGGGGGAGAGGGAGGGAGGGAGCATGTCGAATTTAAGTGCCTGGATCTGTTCACTTGAAGCATGCCAAAAAGCATGGAGGGTGGGCTGGAATTTTTAAGAGGAACGCCATTTATGCACAGCTTTTGCTTTTTGTTTTTGCCCTGAAGGTTAAAAGAGCTTTAAAAAAAGAATTCATTCTACAATTTGCAAAGAAACTGAAGTAAAAGGAAAGACGGGGCAAGTGATGAACGTAATTCCAGGATAGGATGGGACTGTGTATGTCAGACAAGGGACATATTAAAGGGAGGGAGAGTGGGAGTGGGAAGGAAGGAGAAGTGAGAGAAGGAAGAAAAGAAAAGAAAGAGGGAGAGAGGGAGAGGAAGGAAGGAAGGATAGGTGAGAGAAGGAAGGAAAGGAAGAATAAAAGAATAGAGGGAATGAATAAGGAAGGAAAGAAGGAAGGAAGGAGAGATGAGAGAAGGAAGGAAAGAAAGAAGGAAAGAATGGGCGGAAGGAGGGAAGGAAGGAAGGAGAGGTAAGAGAAGGAAAGAAGGAAGGGCGGAAGGAAGGGAGGGAGGGAGGAAAGAAAGAAAGAAGGAAGGATAAGAGAAGAAAGGAAAGAAAGAAGAAAAGGAGGGAGGGGGAAAAGGGAGGGAGGGAGGAAGAAAGGAAAAAAAAACCCTGGGTGGGAAGGAAGGGAGGAGAGATGAGAGAAGGAAGGAAGGAAAGAAAGGAGGGAGGGAGGGAAAAAGGAGGGAAGGAGAGGTGAAAGAAGGAAGGAAGGAGTCGGTGTCTGTCTCTTTTAATTCACAAACGGTGCTTAAGTATTTGAGCAGATCCTCCAAATAATAGGATTCCACTGTTTTAATCCAGAAAACACATTTCAGATCCGAGGGTCCTGTTTCGTCCTGTGATAGCAGCACCCTCCCAAAAGTTTGGGGTCCAGGTAGAGCGGAAACCTGCCAAAGAGGCTAACTATGGCTCCAAAGTCAAACGGAAAGGAATATCTCCTGGCGAGTCGGGCGAGAGGGAGCTTCACCTCTCCAAATAATTCTCTGCAATTTGGGGGCGGGGGGGGGGGCGCCCCCCGAATCAATCCAGGGTTCCTAACAGAGCCAAAGGCGTCTCTGTGCTTTTGCAGAAGAGAGATTGGTTCCCCCACCCCCCACCCCCCTTGAGGCTGCAGAAAAATTGCTCTGGACTCAGAATCCGGATGAAAGTTCGTAAATTGTCCAAGAAAGGGAGAGCCCCTTCCTCCTCGTTTTATGTCCGC
Organism: Laticauda colubrina; assembly: GCA_015471245.1. Taxonomy (NCBI): domain Eukaryota; kingdom Metazoa; phylum Chordata; class Lepidosauria; order Squamata; family Elapidae; genus Laticauda; species Laticauda colubrina. Next base: position 3,135,500 of record BLBF01000074.1, read on the forward strand.
CTTGCCAAGCAGGCAAGGGTTGACCCCGAAACGAGCCCGTCTCCACCCCCGAGCCCCGAATTCCATCTGGCTTTGGCTTCACCGAGAATAGAGAGCTGGTCTCAGCCGCCCAATCTCCCTGGAGCAAGCAGGGCCAGTCCTTGCCTGCCTGCGCCTGGATTCCGATAATGAGAGATAGACTGCCGCTCATTATGGAAGCTCATTAGCTGATAACGTATGTCCTCCATGAAGGGGAGCGCCGAGGATGAGGACGATGTAAGCCCTTAAGCCCACCCTAACTAAGCCCACTGTCTTGGGGGAAAGGAAAGGTTTGGCGGGTTGAGATCCGCGCGCGGGAAGGGAAGGGGGGCAGAAGGAAGGGAAAGAAAGGAGGGAGGGAGGGAAAGAGAAAGAGAGAGAGAGAGAGAAGAGGAAGAGGGAGAAGGAAGGAGAAGGGGACAGAGAAAAGGGAAGTGAGGGAGGGGGAGAGAGAGGGGGAGGGAGGGAGGAAGAAGGGTTCCCGTATTTCGCTTGCCGTTTGGGAGCAGTGATGGAGAGGTGGAAGACAGCTGAGAAGCTCGGCTTCCAGACTGGGCTTTTCCACTGTCTCGGCCCGGCCCGGCACAGCGGTCCACAGGGCGCAACTTCAACGGCGCGTCTCCAAAAGCGCCGGCGGGGGGCAGGCTTGCGCGTCCCCGTCCGGAGCCTCCGCGCGTCCCCTCGCCAGCGCGCCGTGCCCCGGCGCAGGGGCACCGCTCCTCCGTGACTGAGCTGGGCGTCTCCACGGAGCAGGTAAGGCGGCGGCGGCGGCCAGGTGCGCGCTGACTTAGGATGCTGGAGAAGGGGCGGGGAAGCGGGGCCCCGGCCGAGGTGAGGAGCGGCGGAACTCCGCGCCTCCGCCTCCTCCTCCTCTCGGTAGGTCTCTCGGCGCGGGGTCTGGTTCCACTCGTTAGTCCGTTTTCTTTCGCTTCCTTTCCTCTCCTCCTGGCGGCGGGGAGGGCGGGGGGGGCTGTGTTTTGGCAAGCCTGGCGTCGGAGTCTCCGTCCCATTGTCATTACTTGCGGAGCGCCTCGTTGGGTGCGTCGGCGCCGATCCACAGGATCCGGGATGTCGGCGGCAAATTATTTCTCTTATTCGAAGTTTATTCGGAGGCTTCAACCCGCTTCTGTGTTCTCGAGCGCTTTCTGGCTCCGCGCCTCTCGTGGCTACTCTCGAAAGGCTGGGGGGAAGCAGACCCCCCCCCTACACACCCACACCTCACACCCACCCATCCCTCAGGAACCGGGCTTGGCGAGCAGCCAAGATCGGCGTCTTCTCTGCGCTCCTGCGTTTGATTCCGTCCTTTCCTTTTCTTTGGAGCCGCATTAAATTCTATTTCCGGCTGCACAACTCGTTATCGCTCTTTTTTAAAGTCCTCCCCTCTTCTCCTTCGGGAGGGGTCCGGGAAGGGTCCCCACTCCAGTTTCCCGTCCCTAATATTGAAGGAGGTTGCTGACTTCTGCCTTCAACTAAGACATAAGTATCTCTCCCTTTTTTAGTGGCTGCCTTGCGGCGAATTCGGATCAATGCCCACCCCCCCGCCCCCACGATTCCCTCCTTTCTCCAGCAAACCCCCCCCCCTGAATTAACCCACTCAATGATGCATTTTCCGTTTTCGAAAGGACAGATCCGTAGCGAGGCTTCCGCTTGGTCTCGGGGCGGGGAGGGGTGCAAGACTTCGCTTCTGAGCTCCGCCAGCGCTTTGCTCCCGGGAGGGGACCATGAGGAGGGAGTCCTCTGATCTGCGAGTTGCCCTTGGGGGTTTTCGGAAGAGTTTGGCCTCCCCCCCACACACACCCCCACACCTCTCCCGGTCTCCCTCCCGGCTTTGTCGGCTGCTTTGCGGAAAGCCGCTTCCCCACTTTCGCCGGAGAAAAGTGGCCGGTGGGAGAAAGACAAAAGGCGAGGCGGGGGGGGGAATTTTGTTGTGTTTTTTCAACATGGAAGGGAGACTCTGCTTTGGGGTCCTGGACTTTGTCTGGCTGTCCCTTGTAAGAAGCTCTGGTATCTCTAGCAATTGTATTGTAGAGATGCGCCCTAGCAGAAGCCAAGAAGGAACGCGGCGGGTTAACAGTGTGGGGAGGCTGGAAGCAGACAGGAGGGTTCCTGAACCTCTCAACCAATCAGTCAAGAGTTGGAAGGGACCGTGGAGGTCTTCTAGTCCAACCCGGTTCTACAGGGAGAGAGGGCCGATAGAAGCGGCTAGGCTGCCCGCTTTCAACCTGACCTTTGTGGTTTGTTTGCCGCGCCTTTACGCGCAGTGCTGGTCTCTTCCCGCCCGACCAACAGCTTCACGAAAACCGGCCCAAGTGTGTGTGGAGGGGGGGAGGGGACAGGCAAGGGCAGCGGTTCTCCGGGTCCCGAGCTGCGCTGCCGGCACGGAGGTCTGGTGCAGGGCGAAAACTGACGGCCCCGCTTTGGTGTGACAGAAGGGAGAGCGCAAACATTGCTCTCGGGAGCCCCAAAAGCGTCAGGGGAGGGGTGTCGATCCCACGTCCTTCTTCTTGTAAGGCGCACAGCCCAGGCGTGGGTTTTTGGTTTTTTTTCCTCCTCCCGGGGTGGCCGTTTTGGTGGCGCAAAAATACCTCCCGCGCGCGTCCTGTTAGACCAGAAGTGCCAAACCTTACATCGGATGGGGGCGGTTGATGGGATCGGGGTTGCGGTCCCGGGAACGGGGCAGAAGCCGCAGCCCGGTGCGCGCTTGGGAGGAAACTTTGGGACCCGGGCGCAGGGAAGCTCGCCCGTCTCGCGCAGAGGTTTAGTAAAGGCCGTCCCGTCCCTTCGTTTGGAGGGGGAGAACCCCCCTAGGGCAAAGAAACAACTACTTCTCTGCCTGCGCCGGGAGATGTGGGGGAGTCACAAGCGGAACCCCCTCCGTCCCACCCTCCCTTCCAAGACCTCTCCCCACCACTGTCAGAAGCCCCTAGCTGCGCAGGCGGGTTGCAAAGGCCCCATTCTCTCCTAGGCGCGAGGAAAGGCGTGTTTTTGTGTGTGTGTGTGTGTGAGAGAGAGAGAGAGGATGAATTCTAATAACCAGCCGTCTTTGTCCTCCCGGTCTCGGGAAAACGTCCCGTCTGCTCCTCCTTCCTTTCCTCGGATCGGCCTTCTTCCTCCTTGGGCAAAGAATCCTGGAGTCTGGATCCAGCAGTCGCTAATTGCTATTCGCCACGGGAGGGGCACCTCTGATTTGCTTCCCTGACCTGGCGCTTGCGCGGGATCCTAAACTCTGAAACGCGGAAAGGCCGCGCGCGCGCGCGCACACACATACCTCGCCGTCAAAAAGGAATGGGCTAGTAGTTGACCGAAGGGACCGTTTCCATGCCTTCCGCTGCGGCATTTCTTAGCAGACCTCCTTCAAACCACAGAACAGAAAACTCGACCGGTTGCCCCCCCTTTCATGAAGACGGGGGCGGGTTGAGGGGGCTGGAGCCCAGCCCGGAGTAGGAGAGGCCCTTTGGGTCCGGAGCCAAGCTCTTCCCCCCCCACCCCCCCCGCCTACCTTTCTCTTAACCCGCTGGCCTGCTCTTCCAGGGGCATTTAATACCGGATGAAAACGGCTTTTCCGAACAAAAAGAAGGAGCTTTCAGACGCATTTGGTCCTGTTGAAGAGGAGGGCTTTCACACAGGACTTGGGGGGTGAGAGGGGTGGGGGGAGCAAGCGGCGGAAAGAATCGCCCTCCGTCCTGGAAATCTGGACGGAGGGGAAGAGAAAGGTTGAAAGGGTTTATTTTTAGCCCGCTCCCCATATATCCTGCAACCCTTAAAAGGGAAAAAAAAAAAAAAACAGGATAATTTGCTCTCTCTGACTCCCCATCCCCATTTCGGGGTCCCGCGTTTAAGCCAAAGGCTTCTAGGAAGTCTTCTGGGGAGGAAAACCCTCTTTACCCTTTTCAATCCGCCTAAAAAAACGGAAGGGAAAATCCCCTCGCACCATCCAGTGGCTACGAGTTCCATAGATTTGCAGGCCGTCCTGCTCCCGCTCCCGTTTCAGCTTCCTGACCCGCAACCTGTAACTGTTTTCCGCACCTCTGGTCCGGCCACCGCTGGTCTCCACCAGAGAAGGAAATCCAGGGGAGAGGCGGGGGGGGGGGGGGGGGGGGGGGGGGGGGCTGCGGGTGTGTGTGTGTGAGGCGGAGATGGGAAGGTTCATTATTTAGTAAGTTTCCTGCGCAGGATGGACTAATTAAAAGGATGATCTTAAGTGATTCCGACGTCGCGTTAGGGAAGAGGCAGCTTCAGCTAATTATTTACAAATAAAACACAAATAAAATCGAAATGGGGGGGGGGGGGGTTTCAAGGAAGAGGCCGCCAATTATTAGCTCATCTCAAGGTCCTGGGAGCGAATTAATAATCCAGTGAAGAGAAAGGGGGAGGCACTGCTCATCCCCCCCTCCCTTACCAAATGATGAGGGGGCGAGAGAAGGCGACCCCTTCTTTTAATGAATTTCTTTTTTAAAAAAAATGGAGGGTCTCCATTTGTTGTTGTCATGACTGTTTAAGGAAGAATTCTGGTCCCGGTTATGGAAGATAACCTGTCCATCTTTCGGGGTCTGGGGGTGAAAAGATTCTCCCCCTTCCTTCCGAATTTCGACCTTTCTGGAACAGATGCGCGGAAGACAAAGCGTTCACCTCCCGGGAAAGTAAAGACTCCTTCCAGGCGATGCCCTACGTAGTTGGGGGTCTCCCTGGAGCATCGCTCCCCGCCCGCTTCATAGATCCTGCTCCGGATGGGCGGGATGCGGCCTCGGTCCTCCGTTTCTCTCGCCTCCCCAGAACGGCGGACAGACGGATGGGGCATCTGACACCCCGCAATTAAGCCGCCCCCTCCCGCCTCCCTCGGCAGAGCCTTCCTTTTGTCTGGCTTGCTTTAGGCGGAGCGGCTCCCGGTTTGGCGGGCTGGTGGGCGGCAGATGGTGGTGGCCCAGGCCGGCAGACGCTCACCTGTCGCCTCCCAGAGGGGCAGGTGGATGGGAGGGGCGCTTCTTCCTTCTGGGGTAGAGAAAGCCCCCCCCCTCCCTCCCTGGAAGGAAGGCGCCAGAAGGTTGAAAGGAGGCCCACGGCGGGTGTTTTTTGAAGTCTCTGCCTCTCATTTCTAGCACTCTCTTCTTCCTCCAACCCGCCGGACAAGACCTGCAAGGTGGGCCTGCAGCGCATCCCATGTTCGGGAGAGGGGGTGCCCGAACCGAGCGAGGGGAAACGGAGCGGCCCGCCTTCGTCTCCCGCCTGGGATAAATTCTAGCCCCGGCGCTTTAAATCAACACAATTACCGACCGCAGAGATGCCATTAGTCCAGACAGACGAAGCCCGGGATGGGGAGGTGGCGGGGGTTCTCCGGTCCGGTCTTCCCCGCGCAGCCCTGGCCCTTGCTCCAGGGAACCCCGGGAAAATCGGAGCGGAGATCGGTCGGAGGTTCTCCAGCAGCCGCCTCCCTCCCTCCCCAGGGGACGTTTCTGGGTGCGCCAGGTCCTGTTCTTTTTCGGTACTCCGGAGGATCTCTGACACTTCTTCACGAGGTGGGGTGGGGTGTGTGTGGAGGTCGCTGCGCTGCCCCTCACGGCCCCCGGATCCAAGACGATTTGGTGGAAGGACTGACCAGGCAAACCCCCGTCCCCCAGTATTTGCAGATCGTGGCGTTGGAAAGAATCCGACGTCACTCCGGTCCCCGTTAGTCCGGCAGTGCGGCGGCCTCGCTTGACGGGGACCGCGGGGAAGCCGGTGAGTAGCTAGGGGGACCCTTGAGGAGTTCTTCCCTGATCTTCCAGGGAAGCTCCGGTGACCCTCCCCGGAATGACAACAGGGAGACTCAGCCAGCTCGGAAAGTTCCACCGAAGGCACCGAGTCCTGTCGGTCGTTGCTTCTTTCCTTCCCCGGCTCTCTCTCTTCTCCATCCAACTTGGTGTAAGCTCCGCCCCGTAGGAAGAGAGGGCAGGGCCTCCCACAGAGGATGGGTGGGCGGCTTTCACTCTTCGGTAGAAACGCTGGGTTCTCCTCTCCCTGGATCGGAAGGAGACTTGCGACGGTCTCTTGGCCTCCTATCGCCCAGATTAGAAGGAGGAGGAGGAGGAGGAGGAGGAGGAGGAGGAGGAGGAGGAGGAAGAAGAAGAAGAAGAAGAAGAAGAAGAAGAAGAAGAAGAAGAAGA
>BLBF01000074.1:3151006-3180037 GCA_015471245.1 Laticauda colubrina
TCTCTCTCTCTCTCTCTCTCTCTCTCTCTCTCTCTCTCTCTCTCTCTTTCTCTCTCTCTCTCCCTCTCTCCACACGTTTCTGGGCCCAACTAGAAGACTGTGACCCTCCCACTTCCTAGGCAATGTTGTCAGGATCAATCTCCTTCCAGGCAGCTAGGAATGAATGTCCAATCTTGGAACATGGGTAGACTAACCTATCCTAGGACCCATTGAAGCTAGAGAGCCACGGATTCCCCAACTCTCCAGCAAACCCATGGAGAAGGTGGTGGGTGGTGGAGGGGAGCACTGTTGGGGTTGGATGGAGGGCATAAAGAATCTTTAAACTAAAAAGCCTTTTTCCCATATGGGAAAGACTTGGGGTCTGACCCTCACAGCATCTTCATGGGGGGGGGGGGGAGCAGATGGAAGAGTGGAAGAGGCTATTTAGGAAAAGCCTTACATCCAGGTGCACCAGCACTGATGATGTTACCTAGTTGGGTCATGAAATGTCTGCAAGAACACCAAGTTCAGAGAGCACCAAGGTCACCCCAGTCTTCCTTCTCCCCCACCCCCCAGACACTACAATAAGCCACTAAATTCAGAGAAGATTGAAGACCCTACAATCCTCCTCCTCCTCCCCTCCTCCTCCTCTTTTTCTAAACCCTACTTACTCCCTTTGAGCACTGATAATGTTACCTAGTGGGACCATGAAATACTTGCAAGAAAGCCACGAAACTCAGAGAGCCCCAAGGAGCCTGAGCTACAAATATGCCCCTTCGTTCGGTATCCAGGCATTCAGCAAACTTCTAACTTAGGCTGCAGTGACTGTGCAATTGTTAACATGCGTGTGATATTCTGTGCTTTTCACCTCTTTTATGGCCACATTCTTTTGGCTGTCTTCTTTTTGGTCCAATCTTTCTGGGACTCTACAAGGAGACCCTCTCCTTTGAGTAACTCTCTACCAAACAGGCTCCCCTGTGGGCTCCTCTTGGCTGTACAGGTAGACCTTGACTTACAACCAGCCATCTCGTGACCCTTCAAAAAGGGACTGTCCTCACAGTTATGACCATGATTACAGCATCCCTGTGGTTGCACAATCAAAATCCGGGTCCTGGCAACTGTATTTATGATCACTGCAAAATCCTGGAGGGGCGGCCCTAAGACTGTCATTGGCAACCTGCCAGGTCCAGCTTTTGACTGGCAAAGTCCATGGGGGAAAATCAGATCTGCTTAAAGACTATGTGCTTCTCTTAATGACGGCTGTGCTTTGCTTAACAGTTGTGGCAAAGAAAAAAGTTATAAAATCAAGCAAGGCTTGCTTACCAACTACTTTGCTCTGGAAGGGAGCAAAGTTGTGCCCTAGTTATGATCATAAGTTGATCTGCTGTAGCCCATTCCCTTGGCAGTGTTGTGGCCTGCCAGTGGTCAGCAGAGTTGGCAGCAGATTCGGAGAGGGAAGAGGTTGGGGAGGAACATGGGCCAGTCCTGGAGTCTGGGGAAGGCTCGGACGAGGGCTCTGTGTCAGAGGCAGAGATGGGGCCAGGGCCATCCGACAGGTATCAGCTGCCTTCTGAGTCGGAGATCAGTGGGGAAGAAGAACAGCTGGAGCCTGTTCCCAGTGTGCACATGCACAGAGCTGCCAGGAGAAGGGAACGGTTTAAGGAACAAGGGTTGACTCAGGAGTAAAGGCACAAGTAGACGGTGAATGGCCCCTCCCACAGCGAATAAAGAGTAGTGAAAAGGGAGTGGGGTTTGCAGGAGACAATTAGTTCAATTCATTAGGGTGAAGATTTCTTCATGACTCTCAGAGACTCCTTGCCAAGTATTTTTTTTTACAGCGTTGGAAGCTATTGGTCTGGCAGCTCTCCAAGCCTGATAAGGTCTGTGGTTGCAATTCACCCTTGAAAGACTGTTTGCCGGGACTTTGCCGGGATGTGAATGATAGGAATTCACATTAGCCTAATAAAAAAGAGTTTTGTCGGGATGAGGTGTCTGCTTTGTGATTTTGTTAAGCCTAGGTGAGAACAGGCATATTGTTTCACTGAGTTCAGGACTTAGGGCTGGAGAAAGACACAGAAATGGGGCAAATACTTAGGGATATCCTTGTAGGATACCTTGCCCTTTGCACGTGGGTGAAAGAAAAGAATCCGTATTGGATTGCAGTGTCCCCCAGTGTTCACCAGGTGCAGCAAGAGCTGGGAAGTCCATCCTGCTGGCATGGTGCTGACTGTATCTCCTACAGCATGGAGGTCCTCCTTCTGGAAACACAGTGTGAATAGGTACAAAACAGGTGTGTGTGCGCCTCGATATTTATCTCATGCCTATTATGACATCTGCTTGCTTAAGAATTGAACATCAAATGCAGAACATTGATTTGGGGCAGTGGTGACTTTGGGTTTACCGTTGTGGCTGGATGTGAGGGAAAAGATCTCCTTCTCTTGCAAATACCCCGTTTCCCTGAAAATACGACCTACCCTGAAAGTAAGCCCTAGCTTGATTTTTACACATGCACCCAATATAAGCCCTACCCCTCAAAATAAGCCCTAATTAAGATCCTGCCCACTCCAGAGTGGACTGGTAAAAATAAAGCTAGGGTGGGGATGGGTGTGTGTGGAGCTGCCCTACTACTTACCAATTGTAGCCAGGCCTCCCACATCCTGATACCTGCCTTGCCCGCCCATTTCTTCTGCAGCAGGCAAGGCTGGCCACGCTTTCCTGAAGGCCTCTGAGGCTGATAACAAAGCTCTGGATCGATCCTATCAGCTACAGAGGCCTTCAGGAAAGTCTTGCTGGCTGCAGAAGAAGTTCCTGAAGGCCTCTGCCAGCAAAAAGGAAGCCGGGGCCCCCACACGCAAGTGAGGTTAGTTCGTGGAGGACATCCTCCCAAAATTAGACCTGGTACCTTTTTTGGTGACAAAAAAAATATAAGACAGGATCTTATTTTTGGGGAAATACAGTATTTACATCAACTGAAGGAGACAAAATTGCCCATTTACTACCTGGTCTATCCTTCCCACATTTTAGTTAAACATTTCTAGTTCAGCTCCTAGGTTGTTGCATTAGTTTAATCCATCTTCTTGGACTTGTAAAATCTGGATTGGGTGGCACCAAGACTCCTTGCCTACATCCTTAAAATTTGCATGACCTCTTCCTTGTTTCAGACACACACACACACACACACACACACACACACACACCCTGGAAAATTCACCACTCCTCTCTAGTGCCACCGTCCCTAGGGAGTGTTTATGAACATTGTGTGACACAGCGGCGTCAGCTGCCTGCAGGCCAAAGAAACATCTTGATTTGAGCCACCAACAAAGATCATCTTAACTAATCTGACTCCAAATCGGTGTGCATGCAGCCCCGCGGTGGGGGTGGGCCACCTCATCCGCCCCCTCCCCAGCTCATGCCTTTATGCTGAACAAAACATGCTCCTTCCGATGCAACCACAACAATGCTCTCATAAATAAGGCTGCTCCGGTGGAGGGTTGCTGCTTTGGCTCGCTGCAAGAAGTTGGGTTCCATCACTGGTAACTTTGAACTGGGATTTTTTTCCTAAAGAGAAAAGAAAGGATGAATTAATTTCATTTTTATCCGCTCGATGAAGAGGGCAAGCTTTGGCACAAGGCTCCTGAGAATGTATTAAAACTTGTGTCGGGGTGTGTGTGTGTTGCGTAGAACATGCAAACAACTTGCAGGCAACTTCTGGTCATATATGGTGAGAGGGTTAGGTTGGCTTAAATGGATATACTTTATTCACTTGGATGGGAGGTTGGACTAGATGACCTACAAGGCCCCTTCCAAATCTTTTAATCTGTAATCTGTAAAAACCACCTCTGTGGTCATCCAAAGCCAGCCTGTTGTCTTCATATTACGGCTCCAAATGTTTGGGGTGCCTTTTCCTCAATGAGTTCTGGAACCTTGCAAGAAACCTGGGGTTTGCCTCTTGTATTAACCACGATCCCTCGAATTACATCCTAAAATCATCTTTCTCTTTTTATTGTTATTACACTACTTTTGAGTACATGGGGCCTTTTCAGGGCGAGGACAGAGACTATTCAAAAGTGGTGTGCTATGCATTATGGGTTACTTTTAGCAAGCTGTTGGAGAGGAGGGTTTTGATTTCTACCCATTCTGGAAACATTCTAGTATTTTTGCAGTGTTTAAGCAACCACGAATTCTGACCTGTGAATTTGGGAGCCGGGTTTAATTGAGAATTTCCAAAATTCTGACCCACACTTGACTTAATTGTACCAGTTTGCAGAGGGGTCCCTGTCAGAAGTAGATCGTATAATCCGATGAAGGACAATTTAAAAAGCCTTGCGCAGATACATTGAGACAGCTGGATCGATAATTCACGCATTAGCACCCCCATGAGACATATTTATCTCTCTCTCTCTCTCTCTTTTCCTGTGTTTTTACTCCTTTTGGTAGAACAAGTAAATAATTATCGAAGGAGCAAATCTAACCAAGCTTTGCGTGGTTTTTTGTTTTTTTTTCCCTCCCACACTGTTGTTTCAAAAATCTGGAACACAGACAGGAAATTGTAGAAAATTTAGTTCTGATCCCCTCACATCCCAAAAGAACAGGCTTCCTTTGTGTTTGCTATCCCAAAAGGCGAAAGTGCGTGGCAGCTTTTAAAAGCCGTCGATGCAGCTTTTTTGGGAAGGGGATGCTCAGTAGCTTACTGATATTACTACTACTGTATTAATACTATGAATACTATGAATAGTATATTAATTTAAACTTGCTTTGCAAATTGAAGGAGTTGTCCTTAGTGACTGACACTCGTCCTTTTAATTCTTTGCAAGGATTTCCTTGGTTTGTTGGGGGTTTAATTGCCTTTAGTTAGTGGAGAAGAAGGTTGGAGAGAGAAAATAAACTCAAACCCAGATTTTTATTTTTTTGAAAGGGGCTTTGGATTTTTAATGACCTGCAAAGACAGAAAGTAACTGTTAAGTTTTCTCTCTGGGCCTCTGAAGGCAGCTCAAATCTTCTGCTCTCTTCTTCCCTCAAATTATAGGTCAGCTTTTCTGTCAGGTGGGGACATCCAAGCCCCCTCGCCCCCAGGGTTCCCCCCCCTCCCTCCTTCCCTTCCTTTAAGGAGTCTTTTACTTAGTTAATGGGCTGCTTTCTCATCCTGCAGAGGGGACCTGGAAGGGAAGGTTTTGAATGAGGGTTGTTTTTTTCCCCCCTATTGAGGCTGGAGTGGAGTTGGGAGTTTGCAGCTGTGCCATGCCGCTGAACAATCTGAAGTGTGTTAAAACATTTTTTTTTTTTTTTTTTGGCAAAGCGGTTCTTTTCTTCTCTGGGGTCTGGAAAGGGAACGCCAAGTGGAAGATTGGCATGAGGCTCTCTGTGTGTTTTTGTGTGCGTGTCTGTGTGTGTGTGTGTGTGTGAGAGAGAGAGAGAGAGAGAGACCGAAGATGCAAATGCATTAAATCGTAGCAGAAAAGAAGAGGCCTCTTTCCCCATCCCACCTCTCCCGGGGTCACTTTGTAAAGGAAGTGAAGGTGAAGATGGGGCTGTTGCAGGCCGAGATGGTGCGCGAGGCGGGCTCACATCATGCATATGGGAACCTGGATTTAAATGCCCTGTACACGACTGGCTTGAATGGGGAGGTAAGGAAAGGCCCTTGGTGACACATATTAACTCCCTGATTTCTAAAAGCACCAGATCCATCATTATCTATGTCTTTTGTATCCCACTTTTATTTATTTTACTTTTCAATAAATAACTCAAAGTTTTGTTCTGGGGAACAAATCTAACAGTCCTTCCTCCTCCTATTTTCCCCACAACAACAACGCTGTGAGGTGGGTTGGACTGAGAGAGAGAGGGACTGGCCCAAAGTCACCCAGCTGGCTGTCATGCTGATGACTAGAACTCACAGCCTCCTGGTGATCGGCCCAAAATCATCCAGCTGGCTTTCTCACCTAAAGCGGGACTAGAACTCACTGTAACCTAATATGATTGGCCCAGAGACATCCAACCGGCTTTCATGCCTAAGGCAGGACTAGAACTCACACTCTCCTGGTTTCTACCCCGATCCCTCCACCATTCGACCAAATTGCTAAACCCCTTCTGGGCTGGGTGCTGATTGGTGCCATGGACGGCTGTGCCCAAATCTTTTCCTGATACCCCCCTTGGTTGTTGGGGGGGGGGGAAGGACAGGCTGGGACCCCAGACAGGGGGTCTTTCCCCTGGGCACCGTGCTGACAGTCTCTTCTCCACCTTGGTGCCCTCTAGCCTTGAGTTGCAATGAGAATGACGGTAGCCCCCTGGACCGAGACCAACACTACCCCAGCAATCAAAAGACCAAACGCATGAGGACTTCCTTCAAACACCACCAGCTGCGGACAATGAAATCCTATTTTGCAATTAATCACAACCCGGATGCCAAGGACTTGAAGCAGCTCGCTCAGAAAACGGGTTTAACCAAAAGGGTGCTCCAGGTAAGTGGTTTCTTTTCTTTCTTTTTTTAGGGGCTCAAATGGAGCAGCGGTCCTTGGCCAGAGCTGCAGGTGTCCCTGCTTGCAGGTACAATTCCCACCGAGCCGTGTTTTTCAACCCTGAAGGGTAAAGATGGGTGAACTTCAGCTCCCAGAATTCCACCCTTGGCTGGAGAATTCTGGGAGTTGACGTCTCAGAGATCACTCCCAACCAAAGTTGGCTTCTGCTCCGAAACAGAGAGGATGGATATGGGGAAATGATGGAAATATTGCCCTTGCATTACCTCTGCCTCACCTGTCTAATGGTTGAGGGGAAAACAGGTGTTGTCCTCATGGAGGGAGCACCTGATGCAATAGCAATAGCCCTTACACTTATATAGCACTTCACAGTGCTTTCACAGCCCTCTCTAAGCAGTTTACAGAGTCAGCCTTTTGCCCCCAACAATTTGGGTCCTAATTTTATCCACCTTGGAAGGACAGAAGGCTGAATCAACCTTGAGCTAGGATGGATGGATGGATGGGAAGGAAGGAAGGAAGGCAGCAATAGCACTTAGACTTATATACCTCTTCCCAGCCCTCTCTAAGCGGTTTACAGAGTTAGCCTCTTGCCCCCAACAATCTGGGTCCTCATTTTACCCACCTCGGAAGGATGGAAGGTTGAGTCAACCTTTAACCTGGTGAGATTCCAACTGCCAAATTGTAGGCAGCTGGCAGGCAGCAGAAGTAGCTGCAGTAGTTCACTCTAACCACTGCACCAACATGGCTCAAAGGAAGGAAAGGAAGGAAGGAAGGAAGGAAGGAAGGAAGGAAGGAAGGAAGGAAGGAAGGAAGGAAGAAAAAGGAAGGGAAGGGAAGGGAAGAAAGAAGGAAACATGAAAGGAGGGAGGGAGGGAAGGGGGAGGAAGGAAGGAAGAACTTATATACTGCTTCACAGTGTTTTACAGCCCCCTCTAAATGGTTTACAGCATCAGCCTCCCCCACCAGCAATCTGGGCCTTCATTTTACCAACCTCGGAAGGATGGAAGGCTGAGTCAGCCTGGTGTCTGATGAGATTTGATCTGCCAAATTTCAGGCAGCCAGCAGTCAGCAGAAGTAGCCTGCCATACTGCATTCTGACCACTGCGCCACCGTGGCTTACGGTGGGGATGTCCTACATGAGGATTTTAGGTCAGTCAACTGTACTCTGTTGTGATTTTGAAGGCTGCACATGGCGAAAGAGTTTTGTTTTTGAGGAACCACTTTTGCAAAACTAGGACTTTCCTAATATGATGTTAACAGCATAACAGAGTTGGAAGGGCCCTTGGAGATGTTCTAGTCCACCCCCCTCTCTGCTCAGGCAGGAAACCCTATTACTGTTGATCCACTTTGACATTGGCTGGACAATGAACTCTAGTAGAAAGCACCATCTCCTCTTCTAATGAACACCAACAGCTTTGACCACTGACTAACATGTTTGGCAGAGGATGCATCTATGTTACACATATTTTTTAGACCCAAAATTAAACTGGCTACATCTGCCCATTGTACCAAGCTCTGGTTCATTAAGCTGCAACTTTCTGAATTGCCCTTTCGTGGCTGAATTCACATAGTTGATGGTTCATGTTGTGGACCACTGGCGGCTAGTGGAGCTGGCAGCTGAATTGGATAGTGAGGAGGTTGGGGAGGAACATGGGCCAGTCCTGGAGTCTGAGGAAAGCTTGGACAAGGGCTCTGCATCAGAGGCAGAGATAGGGCAGGGCCGTCCGACAGTTATCAGCTGCTTTCAGCTCAGATAGCAGTGAGGCGGAGGAACAGCTGGAGCACATATGCAGAGCTGCCAAAAGAAAAGAACAATTAGGAACTAAGGGTCGACATAGGAGTAAAGCCACAGGTGGATGGTGAATGGCCCCTCCCATAGGGATTAAAAGAGGAGCAATATGGGAGGGGGCTTTTGCAGGAAACAATTCATTCATTGCATCAGTTGCAGAAGATTTTGTCTGTGCATCCCAGAGACTCTGTGCTGAGTCCTTCCTTGTCAGCACTGTATTTGGAAATATTTACTTGACAGCTCTCCAAGCTAGATAAGGCTGTGCTCCTAATTATACCTTTGAAAGACTGTTTGTCAGGCTTTTGGCTGAATGTGAATGCAAGAAATTCACCTTCGTTTAATAAAAGGGGTTTTGCTGGGACAAAAAGTCTGCTTAATGCTTTTTGGGGAAGCCAAGGTCAGTACAGTTCAAGTATGGTTTATAAGTTAGATGGCAGTTTGCTTAGTATGGGTTTAGTGGCTACCCTGAACCTAGCTAATCACGGTGGTTTATAAATTAGGATTTAGTGTTATGTGAATGCAAGCAGATGTGGCTTGCCGGACAAGCTATGGATAAACCAACTTCCGTTGAATGCGAACCTGGTCATGAAAGAATCATCTGGCCTAGCTGTTTTCTTATTGCTCTTTAAAAAGAAAAAAAAAAAACCTAATAGATTTGTAGAATTGTTCTGAATTGTCCCAGGCAACAGGAGAAAAAAAAACAATTGATTTAAATTTCAAGATGGTGCAATTTTGATTGGTCGTCAGGCAGAACTTTCAGCACTGAAAAGCTTTTTTCAGCAATGGAACAAACTACCTGCAGAAGGGAGAAGGGAACATTGCTGGAGATGTTCAACAAGAGGTCCTTTCTGAGGCCCTGGGACTGGTTTGGTCTACTTTTTGGGGTGTTTTGTGGAGGATGGAGAATCCTCAGCATGTTCTCAAAAGCCAAGCCTGTTTTGCTCAGAAAAACTTTTTTTTTCCCCTCGCATTTTTGGTGAGCAGCTATCTTGATGGAAATGATGACGTTGTCCAGGAACAAGGGACAGCTGGACTTGAAACCAGACTCCTGTCAAAAAGGATCTGTTGAATTCTGAAACATTTTGATGATCATCTGACCAACAATGGTGAATTCTGGAAAGATGAGGTCCTCAAAACATTAACAGAAAGCCAGTGGTGGAGAAATTGGGATTTTTCCCCCATGGATTTTGCAAGTGATAATTTCGGAGAAAGGTCTAAAGATAGTTGCCACCTTGACCAACACAAAGATTTCCAGATCCATTCTGAATTTTCCATCAGCTTGAGCCTACCTGTGGTTAAAGAAATCTGACACGATTTGGATGTTCAAAATTTTATTTCCTCTTGGCGTTGTGCAAATGAAATGGTTTAATCTGAGTGTGCCTCTTAATTAGCCTAAATTAATTTGATTGAGGACCAAGTCATAAACCTCAAGAGTTTTTTGGCAGAGTAACCCACTTGCGAGATTGAGAAATGGCATATAGGGCTTCCTGCCTGAGCAAGGGGTTGGACTAGAAGACCTCCAAGGTCCCTTCCAACTCTGTTAATCAATTGTTCTGTTATTATTCTGAGATCTTCTTCAAAAGAAGCTCATCCCCACCTTCCACTTAGCTACAGTTTGATGAATCATCTTTACACGCTAATAGGTTGCTGTGGGCTGGATTTGTTTTTAACTTTTGATGTTTTAGCTGATTTGCTTTTAACTTTTGATGTCTAAGCCACTCAGAGTTACCCTCTGGTAAGATGGGGGGTGGTCAATAAATTTGATAGATGGATGGATAGATAGATAGATAGATAGAAATGATGATAGATAGAGATAGATAGATAGATAGTTAGATATGATAGATATGATAGCTAGATAGATATGATAGATAGACAGACAGACAGACAGATATGATAGAGAGATATGATAGATATGATAGAGAGTTAGATAGAGATAGATGAGAGAGAGAAGAGGGAGGGAGGGAAAGAGAGAGAGAGAGAGAGAGAACTGCAGGAAAAGGGCTGCTGTCATGACTACCAATCTCCTCCAGAGTTGGAGCTATAAGTTGTGTGCTTCTAAGCAAAATGGGAAAGGTGACTGACTATGCCAGACTCCGTATTTCTATTTAAGGTCCCTGTTTATTCTTCAGGAGATGCTTTGTGAGTTGCCATCCCAGTTCTCCTCTTCTGCTTCTGCAATTGCTAAATATTTGTCCCTCAGGCTGAAGTTGAACGCTTTTAGCAGCCCAGCTGGAGGGAAGGGAGCTGGTTGCCCTGAAATATTCCATTTAGGATATTATTATTTCAACATTGGAATATTTTTAAGGGCTTCTGTGTCTGGACTTCAGGGAAGCCAATAGTATCTGGATTATCTATTAGGAAGTCCAGTTCCTATAATATGCTGCAAACACTTTTTTCAGTGTGTGTTTGGCAGGGAACATTTGTGTGCAACAGTGGCTATACAGACAAACTTTTTGGGGGTTAGGGTTTCCTATTTTTTTGTTTAATCATTCCGGCATCTAATTTTCTAAAGGGGCACTTGGCAAAATATGACCTAACGATGCCAAGCCTCCTTGCAAATTCAGACTTTTGTATTTAACTCCCATTACTCCTTTGTTTCCCTGCCTCAGTTTCTCCCTGAGGAATAATGTTGTGCATGAGGTTTCCCTCTTAGAAAAAAGAGAGACAATTATTGTTCTTTTAAGGGGCAAATGCACGATTCTGCTTTTTTTTTCCCCTTTCAAGAAATGAAAATTTTGCATCACACTTGTTGCTGGAACAATATGCAACTCGAAAGAAGAACGTTTATATAGCATGGGTTACCTCCTTCCTTGTAATTAGCTTCCAAATTCCTTTTTCTATTGCAAAGAAAATCAGTAGCCCCTTTTCCGACGTTGAAAAAAAAAGTATGAAAATCATAATTTTTCTTTCTGCCATACTAATATTTGGCAGAAACTGGGACAAGGAACGGGAGCTCATTCTGTGACGCGGCGCTAGAGATTCGAACTGCGGGTTTGGGTCTGGCTAGTCTAAAGAAAGGGACGCGGTGGCTCAGTGGCTAAGAAGCTGAGCTTGCTTGTCAATCAGAAAGGCCGGCAGTTCAGCGGTTCAAATCCCTAGCGCTGCGTCACGGAGTGAGTTCCCGTTACTCATCTCAGCTTCTGCCAACCTAGCAGTTCGAAAGCACGTTAAAAAATGCAAGTAGAAAAACGGAGACGTCTTCGGGCAGCGCTGGCTCTTCGGCTTTGTAACAGAGATGAGCACCGCTCCCGAGGGCCAGGAACAACGAGCACGTACATGCAAGGGTCACCTTTACCTTTAATAATCTAACAAAATTCTCTGCTAACCTGCTGGAAAAGAAGTAGAACTTTCTGAAGCCAAGAATTCATCCATCCATCCCTGAAATTGTTTCATTCCACCTTGGCAGATGGCCTGGAAAACAGAAAACCTGTTGTAATTTCGGTGTAGACCTCAGAAGTCAAAGTGGATTTTTTCCCCCTTCTCCTTCTGTTTCATTCCTTCCTGCCTGAGTCACGTACCAGGGACTCCTCAACCTACACTTGTTCATTTAAGTGAGTGTTCAAAGTGACAATGGCACTGGAAACAACAGTCATTTATGACCGTGTTCCACACTTACAACCGCTTACTGCCTTCCCCATAGTCAACAGGATCAAAATTTGGATGCTTGACAAACTGACTCGTATTTATGATGGTTTACAGCCTTCTGACAAACAAAGTCGATGGGGGGAAGCCAGATTCACTTAAAAACCGTGTCACTAACTGAACAATCGCAGTGATTCACTTAAGAACTTTGGCAGGCAGGGTCGTAAAAATGAAGCAAAACGCACTTAAATGTCTCATTTAACAATGGAAATATTGGGTTCAGCTGAGGTCGTAAGTCAAGGGCTACCTGTATTTATTTAAAAATCTTTATTCTGGAGCATTCACTTGCGTGCATTGCATGGAGGATGCAACTCAAGGGTTTCTATTATTTATAATCACATGTCGTTGGAACCATCTCCTCACATTCCTCTGAGCAGTTCCAGATGTTAAATATGATTCTTCCCCCCTTCCATGTTATTATTTTAAAAGTATTAATAATTTACTTTTGCATGTAAGGCTGGCAGGTCTTCCAAAACGATCTGACACCTGACCTAAATGCTATCATAAAAATAAATATTAATATTTAAATATCGATGAACAGTGCAACAAGAAGGAAACATGTTTGCCTGGATGACATCTGGTAGCTATTTCCCTTTGGTTATCTCAATCCCCTCCACCCCCAATATATATACTTTAAAAGCACTACAATGACATGGGATAATACCCACGTATATATGTGTGTGTGTGTGTGTGTGTGTGCTGTTCAGCTTCCTTCGGGTATTATCCCATGTCATTGTAGTGCTTTTAAAGTTGTAGCAACGTTTCAGCAGAATCTCATCTGCCATCATCAGGCTTCTGTATTGAGTTTGTATGTGGGTCAGAGTCTCACAGCCGTTGGTTTTAAATTTGAGGCTAGCCTATTATTGTGGCAGGATGTTTTTTCTACATCCTGATTGGTTGGGAGTCTTGGTCTGTGTTTATTGGACTTGGAGTTTGTCTGATTGGTGTTTCTGGTTTCTTCTGCCTGTTTTGTGGTTTTGATTGGCTGGCAACACTCTGTTCCTGTGTTGGAGGCTTTCAGTGCAGCTTGGCTCCGAATAAACGGACGGCTATTATCTATTAGGAAGCTAGGTTTCATCTGGGTGCCTGGTTGGGGTGTGTTTGAGCTGGAGGTATCAGAGGGAGTCTGTTTGTGCCCAGGTGTTTGCCTGGCTTGTGGTGTGGAGATCTTTCTATTTGAGAGTGCAGGCTTCCAAATGATTGACAGTCTGGTGGAATCATTCATGCTTTCAGGTCTTTTTTCAATCATTTGGAAGCCTGCACTCTCAAATAGAAAGATCTCCACACCACAAGCCAGGCAAACACCTGGGCACAAACAGACTCCCTCTGATACCTCCAGCTCAAACACCCCCCCACCAGGCACCCAGATGAAACCTAGCTTCCTCATAGATAACAGCCGTCCCTTCACACGGAGCCAAGCTGCACTGAAAGCCTCCAACACAGGAACGGAGTGTTGCCAGCCAATCAAAGCCACAAAACAGACAGAAGAAACCAGAAACACCAATCAATCAAACTCCAAGTCCAATAAACACAGACCAACACTCCCGACCAATCAGGATGTAGAAAAAAACATCCTGCCACAATAATAGGCTAGCCTCAAATTTAAAACCAACGGCTGTGAGACCCTGACCCACATACAAACTCAATACAGAAGCCTGATGATGGCAGATGAGATTCTGCTGAAACGTTGCTACAACTTTAAAAGCACAACTACAATGACGTGGGATAATACCCGAAGGAAGCTGAACTGCACACAAACACACACACACACACACACACACACACACACACATGTTTTTTTAAGTTTTCACGGGTACTTACATGTGTGCTGTTCAGCTTTCTTTGGGTACTATCCCACGTGGGATAATACCCAAAGGAAACTGAACAGCACATATATACATACATACACACACACACACACACACACACACACACTTTATTTTGCACACACACCCAATATAAGCCGTACCTCCCAAAATAAGTCTTAATTAAGATCCCGCCTACTCTAGAGTGGACAGGTAAAAATTAAGTTCGTGTGGAGATGGGGGGATGGAGCTGCCCTTCCCTTTGGACAGTTGTAGCCAGGCCTCGCTCACCCCAACACACCTGCCTTGCAGGCCCATTTCTTCTGCAGCCGGCAAGGCTGGCAAGGCTTTCTTGAAGGCCTCTAGAGCTGATAACAAAGCTCTGGATTGATCCAAAGCTCTGTTTCCAGATGTGGAGGCCTTCAGGAAAGCCTTGCCAGCTGTAGAAGACGTTTCTGAAGGCTTCTGACAGCAAAAGTGAGGCCGGGGGAAACGTGCACAAATGAGGTTAGTCAGTGGATGATTTCCCCTGAAAATAAGACCTGGTGACTTTTTTGGTGGCAAAAATATAAGACAGGGTCTTATTTTCGGGGAAACACAGGTATTTCACAAAGTCCTATGATCAGCTGCACAGTATCTGAACCCAGAGTCGCTTTGGATAATGAGGTGGGCAAAATATAAATGTAATATCTAAATAAAGCTTTGTTGGGAGACCACCAAGCAATCTCTGAGATAAACGAGGAAATAAAGAAGAGAAATATCTGAATGAAGGCAGTGAAAAACTAGATCTATATCATTGCCAAGAAAATTTCATGAACGTTTCTTGAGCTCACCTTGAGAAGGACTTCTTCATCTCTACCTTTAAAGAAGTCCAAAAAACAAATCCAATGGAAGTCTCCAGAGATCCAGTCAATTCCACCACGTCAATGTCAGGATTCCGGCAGTTACTCCAATTAAATCATAAGCCTCGAGTCACACTCCCAAAACTTCAGAGGATTTATTAGAAGTTAATATGCCGGCATTTGCCTGAGTGTAGCCAACTCTGAGATCCGTAATTCACTGTCACCCTTGATCCTGCTTTCCCCCCCACCCCTCTAGGTGTATCATCCAATGAAAAATGTCCATAGACAAAAGTCATTAATCATGCTCTTCAATTAAATTTTGTGCCAGCAGAAGCTTCAGTCATCTAATCAGTCTCTGAAGAAAATATGAATGGAATGTACTTTCGATTCCACACTGCTGCCTGCTCTTTGAAACTCCCCTCCCTTCTTTCTCTTGACAACTATAAAACATGTATACAAAATGTTTTATGAGTTGACATTCAGCTTACTCAACTGTTGGGGTGTCTTTCTGATGTTGGAGGTGACATCTCCCAGAGTTTCCAACCACGATGGCCCCAGGAACCTTGAGCGTAGTTGATCCATCCTCTACGGAGATCCACCAGATTAAAGAAGACTTTTCAAGGGTACTGAAGGCATTTGGTGTATTGGTAGTTATGAGGTTTTTCCAGAAGTTAGGACTTGAAAACAGGCAAATAAGTAGCTGAAGAAGCTTCTTGGATGAGAAGCAAAATATTTCTTCAAAGAAAAACCAGAAAGTCCAGTTGCCTCTTGGGAAAAAAAGCAGCATTGGGACAAGTAAATAAGCAACAAATGAATAAATAATTTGTATATTGACCACATTGACTTGGCATTAAAAAAATTAAAAAAAAAGCAGCCATAAGTCATGTTTTTCGGTGGTGTGGCAACTTTGAACAATCTGTTGTAAGTTAAGGACTATCTGTACGGCTCGTCCATGTATGATATGCCAAACTCTAAATAAATCATGGCCATCACCTGGACGGCTCAGATGCCAATCCATCTGTATTGGGAATGGAGCAAGTTCTACATGTTTTAAAGCAGGGGTCCCCAACACTCAGTCCAGGGACCAGAACCAGTCCATGGTATTTCTCCATGGAACCAGTCCCTGGTGCCCAAAAGATTGGGGGACCACTGTTTTAAAGAATGTACTCATCTACCTACCTTGTGTTTATTCATTTATTCTTTTCCTTCCTTCCTTCCTTCCCTGCTTCTCATTCCCATCTCCTTCCTTCCTTCTTTCCTTCCTTCCTTCCTTCTCCTTCCCATCTCCTTCCTTCCTTCCTTCCTTCCTTCCTTCCTTCCTTCCTTCCTTCCTTCCTTCCTTCCTTCCTTCCTTCCTTCCTACGCAACGCTTCTAGGTCTGGTTCCAGAACGCCCGAGCCAAATTCCGACGGAACCTCTTACGCCAGGAGAACACGGGAGTGGACAAGGCCTCTGATCCAGCCCTCCAGGCTGGCACCCCATCCGGTCCAGCTTCGGAGATCTCCAACACCTCCCTGAGCCCCTCCAGGACTCCCACCACCCTCACAGACCTGACGAACCCTAGCATGCCTTCCGTGACTTCAGTCTTGAGCTCCATCTCCGGCAGCTTGGACGTCCACGAATCCCGCAGCCCTTCACAGACGACGCTGACCAACCTTTTCTGATGACCACTCGGATTCCCGGGGGAGGTGCAGGGGGAGGAAGGGGAGGGGGATGTCTTTTTTTTAAGGAAAGAAATTATTCTTAGTCCAATTCCAAATGGATTTTTTTTAAAAAAAGAAAGAAAAAAGAAACTTGGGACATTCTCACCGCTGGGTTGGAGCTCCGTGGTCTGGTGGGACAACTCCAGCCGGGTCTGAAAGCCAGCATGGATTAGAGGAATGTGACTTGGAATATACAACTGCCCACACAACATTTGTGTCAATGTACAGTTTTATGGACTGGGCCAGGGAAATGGCAATTAATTTAAGTTGGCTGAAGCTTGTGTAATTTTTTCAGAGACTGCCATGTGCCTTATTTACTGTCCATCCCTTTTCTCCTACCCCAGTCCCCCCTTCCCCCCTCTCTGTATATTTATGACAATGTCCGAGACCACACAAAAACCACACACACACACACACACACACACACACTCACACACACACACACAAAAAAAAGGGGGTGGATGGGGGGGAGGGGGGGAGAGAAGTGAAAATGTTAATATGAGTTTTGCTACTTTAAATTAAGTCCTAAACCCTTTCACTGGTCATTCTGATGTCTTAGGATTGAAACTCAAAAGAAGTGTCTGTTCCGCTATCAAAATTTGTACAAAAAAAAAAGGAAAAAACCCATTCTAACCAGTAATAAAGCCACTTAACGGAAACTACCTCCACATTAATTGCCCTTGCAATGAAAGATGAGAGAATATCTGGATTTCGGCAAGGAAGAGGAAGAGAGGAGAAAGAAGAGGAAGCATAGGAGGAGGAGGAGGAGGAGCAGGAAGAGGAGAGAAAAGAATGGTGGAAAGAAAGGAGGAGGAGGAGCAGGAGGAGGAGGAGGAGGAGAGGAAGGAATGGTGGAAAATGAGGAGGGGAGGAAGGAACGGGAAGGAAGGAGAAAGAAGAGGAGAAGGAGGAGGAAAAAAATGGTGAAAAGGGAGGTGGAAGAGGAAAAAGAGAAAAAGGAGAAGAGGAAGGAATGGTGAAGAAGGAAGAGGAGGAGAGGAAGGAACAATGGAAGAGAGGAAGAAGAGGAAGAGGAGAAGGAGAAGAGGAAGGAATGGTGGAAAACGAGGAGAGGAAGGAACGGGAAGGGAGGAGGAAGAAGAGAAGGAGAAGAGGAAAGAGGTGGAAGAGGGCGAAGAGAAGAAGGAGAAGAGGAAGGAATGGTGGAAAAGAAAGGAGGAGAAGAAATGGTGGAAGAGAGGAAGAAAAGGAGGAGAGGAAAGAATGGTGGAAAGGGAGGTGGAGGAGGAAGAGGAGAAAGAGAAGAAGAAGAGGAAGGAAAGGAAGAAAGGTGGGGTGGAGGAAGAGGAGGAGCAAGATGAGGAGGAAAAGATGGAGAAGCCTTCAAAAACCTTTTGAGAAGAAACTAGGACGTTTCTCCTTTTTCACTTCCCAAAGAGATACTAATTCTGATGAAGTGTTAACCCTTTTTTCAACACCCCGATATCCGTCAGATCACTGGACTACAACTCCTATCAGGCTAGGCAGCCAGAACTGTTTTAACACCCAAAGCCAAACTTACCTCCCTCCTCAATCCTTCAATGCTTTTACTGTAATTCCAAGATAATATCAAAGAGGAGAAGGTAATTTGGGTCATCTGTTTGGCAGAGAACTGGTGTCCTTACATTTCTTTGCTGGTGGAAAAAGGTGCCAGGAATACTTTTGGTTTCCCCAAAGATATTCCTCAAGGTTTTTCTCCTACCTGGTTCTTGATATTTCCAGCTTCATTTACTTCTTCTGACCCAGAATCTCTACCATGCTGAGTGGATTGAATAGCGATTTTATTACAAGGACATGTTTTGGTTTAGTTTGGCCCTAAAAATATCCTTGATCAGCCTCTTGGGTAAATTTCTATGGAGATTCTCAGTCCTCCAGGTCATGGCTGTCCCGAAGGTGCTTTTTCCAAAAGGCAACTGGGCTTGCTTTGTTTGTTCTTGAAGATATTTCGTTTCACATCCAAGAAGCTTCTTCAGTTCTCATCCAAGAAGCACCTTCTCTCAGAACTGAAGAAGCTTCTTGGATGAGAAGCGAAACCGCTTCAAGCAAAAACGAAGTCTTTTTAAACAGCCCCTTTGGGACACTGAGTAGGTACTTCCTCAAGAGATGTTTGGGGCATCCTCTTTTAACAACCCCGTAATCCCTTGCTGGATGGAGTCTGGGCAACTGAATGGAGCTGAGTGTTTACTGGACGGATACACTTCCTGTTGCCAATGAGGAGTTTTTTTTCCAGCAGACATATTCTCAGTGTACCCAGAGAGAGAAATATCTGCCTCTCCCTAGGATCGAACTCACAACCTCCTGATTGTGAGGCGAGGGCTCCTCCCCTCGGCGATTGTACCACCCTCAAGGGATGTTTGGGTGAAGGTTTGAAAAAACTGACCCCAAACTGAAGATTGCCCAGTGTAGCTGATCATATTTTGAAGCGGAAAGACTACTTTAAGTGTGAGAAATCTACCTGATGGTCTGTATTCTTGCTGGAAAAATTACTGGGAGAATTTGATAGCGTTTGGGCCACCCTTCTATGGAGATGTTCAATCATCCAGGTTATGGTTGCCCCAAAAGTGCTTTCCCAAAAGGCAATTCTTCTTCCTTTGTTTTTTCTTGAAGACGTTTTGCTTCTCATCTAAGAAGCACCTTCACTCAGAATAGTGGGAGATTTGGATAGAGTTTGGGTCACCCCTCTATGGAGATGCTCGATCATCCAGACTATGGTTACCCCAAAGGTGCTTTCTTTAAAAGGCGACTGGACTTTCTCCTCCTCCTCCTCCTCCTCCTCCTCCTCCTCCTCCTCCTCCTCCTCCTCCTCTTCTTCTTCTTGTTTTTGGAAATCATGTTCCTTCTTGGCTAAGAAGCTTCAGAACCAAAAACACTTCTTGGATAAGAAGCTTCTTGTACCCTGACAAGGTAAAAAAAAAAAACCCAAGAAAGTCCAGTTGCCTTTTTATGGGGGGGGGGGAGGTGAAGTGTCTTTGGGAGTTTGATCCACCAAGAGCTCCTGGGTCTGAGGGAAGCACCAACAGGAAGCGAGATGGACTGAGATTCAGGTGAGTGGAATTGTAGCCGGGTCTGATTCTAGCTGGCTTCGCTTCGGGTCCTCCTGGGGTTGCCTTCGCTAATCATCTCTTGCCTCATTTTTAACGGCCACCTGCTTCCCTTTCTGATGTCGCCCCTTCCCTGATTCTGATTGTCTCGTTTCTCTCCCGGGAGACCCGCAGCGCCAGGAATAAAAAGCTACTGCCTTCCCCGGCCTGCAGCCCCGAAGGCATTTGTAGCCGACGGACTCTGTTGAAACAACAGCTTGGAGTTGCATCAGTGAGACACCCTTCTCTCTTTTTTGCACCATGCAAACTCTTAAAACAAGCTTCAAGGGGAAGAGTAATCCCTTCCTCGGGAATGGCGATTAACTCGGCCACCTCTGCCACAGGGAGGAGGGGGTCAAGTTGTTTTCCAAAGCCGCTGAAGGCCAGACAAGGAAGAATGGATGGAAACTGACCAAGGAGAGATCCAACCTAGAAATAAGGAGGAATTTTCTGACAGGGAGAACAATCAACCCATGGAATAGAAGTTGCCTTTGGAAGTTGTGGGAGCTTCATCACCGGAGGCTTTCAAGAAGAGACTGGACTGCCATCCGCTTGGGCAGGGGGGTGGACTATATGACCTACAAGATCCCTCCTAATTACTTTAACCTGTTTGAAAAAAAACTTTGCTTCCTTCCAGATGCATGGAATATAATCCTTCCACGTCCAAACAACCAGCAAAGAATCAGAATCAGAATAGAGCTGGAAGGGACCTTGGAGGTCTTCTAGTCCAGCCCCCTGCCCATGCAGGAGATCCTATACCACTCCAGACAAATGACTGTCCAATCTCTTCTTAAAAACCTCCAGTGATGAAGCTCCCACAACTTCTGGAGGGAAGCTGTTCCACGGGTGGATTGTCCTCACGGTTAGAAAGTTTCTCCTCAATTCCAGGTTGCTTCTCTCCTTCCTTAATTTCCATCCGTTGTTTCTTGTCTGGCCTTCTGGTGCTTTGGAAAATAAATTGACCAACTATTTTTCTGTTGCTTGAGCAGGGAGCTGGACTAGAAGATCTCTAAGGTCCTATTCTATTTCCATTTCTATTCCATTTCGATTTCTATTCCATTCTTTGTGGCAGCCCTTCAAATACTGGAATCCTGCTATCATGTCTCCCCTAGTTCTTCTTTTCTCTACCCAAATCCTACCACTGTTCTTCATATGTTTCTGCTTCCAGGCCTTTAATCATCTTAGTTGTGCTTCTCTGCACCTCCCCTCCCCCAATTTTTTGTAATGTGGCAACCAGAACTGTTGCAGTATTCCAGGTGTGGCCTTACTAAGGCTTTATAAAGCAGTACTAATGTACTTCACATTTCGAAGGAATCAGCTGAGGAATTTGATTTGGAAGCGAGGGCAAGCCCTTCCCCTCATTCCTCACCTAGAAACAGGCCTGGCTTGGCAGGGCCACTTCATGGCAGCCGTTCCCAAAATTCTCTGCTGAACGCAGCCTCCGGTTTTGCACCCCTGTCTTCACTGGATAGTAGAAGAGGAAACTAGCTTGTTTGAGCCTATGGTTTGGCAGGTCTTTGGTCCTGGAAAGCCAACTTGCTGGGTTAAGAGATTTGGGGTGCTGCAGGTGCTGCTTTTCTGGCCACTAACCCTGCCGGCCTCAACTATACTCTGAGAAAAAGAGTTTATTCCACATCTATCATGCAGAGTTGCTAAAGCTCTTGGCACGGACGGGAGAGCTTAAAAGGTTCCTTGGAAAGGGGCCAAACTGGCACAGCTCACCTCCTCTGTTTGGGGAGGGGGTCCCTTCCATTCCTCAAAGGTTTGGGTGGAGGCGGGAAGGGTGAGAAGGACTGAAGAAACTGCCAGAAGCCGATCTGTTGGGAATCGGTGCCAAAAGCAATTAGCGGAAGGATCCTGCTGGATTGCAAATCCTTCTGCAGCGGGGTCAAATCCCCCAGCAGCAGCTATATAGATTGTTAATCTACAGTTGAAGGGACCTTGTAGGTCATCTAGTCCAACCTCCTGCCCAAGCAGGAGACCCTACACCATTTCTGACAGAGGGCAGTCCAATCTCTTCTTGAAGGTCTCAAGTGATGAAGCTCCCACAACTTCTGAAGGCAACTTCTGTTCCATGCGTTGATGGTTCTCACTATTGGAAAATTCCTCCTTATTTCTAGGTTGAATCTCTCCTTGATCAGTTTCCATCCATTGTTCCTTGTCTGGCCTTTGAATGCTTTAGTTTAGAAAATAGCTTGATTCTCCTTCCTCTCTGGGGCAGCCCCTCAAAATACTGGAAGGCTGTTCTCCTGTCTCCCCTGGTCCTTCTCTTCCCTAGACAAGCCAGGCCCAGTTACTAGCAGCCCTTGGGCCAGATCTGGCCTGCTGGATTCATTGTAGCATTTGCAAATCCTTGATTGGGGACCCAAAATGCAAAAGACAGAATAATAGAATCACAAATTTGGAAGGGATCTTGGAGGTCTTCCAGTCCATCCCATGCCCAAGCAGGAAACCCTGTACCACTTCAGACAAATGGTTATCCAACATCTTCTTAAAAACCTCCAGGGATGGAATGGCCACAACTTCTGGAGGCAATTTCTGTTCCACTGGTTAATTGTCCTCCCTGATAGGAAGTTTCTCCTTAATTCTAGGTTGCTTCTCTCCTTGGTTAGTTTCCATCCATTGTTTCTTATCTTGCTTTCTGGTGCTTTGGAGAATAAGTTGAGAATAATAAGAGAATAACTTATTTATGGTAACCCCTCAAATATTGGAACACTGCTATCATGTCAACAAGACACTGAGGCACTTAGGCAAAACATTTACCTCTTCGAGAAAATTCTGTTCTGTGCATGGTGAAACTATTCACGTGCAAATGATTTTAAGAATGAGAGGGGAAAGGGAAACAAAAAAGACTGGATAGCTGCTTGTCTGAAATGGTACATAGGATCTCGGGCAAGGGGTTGGACTAGAACAGGGGTCGCCAACCTTTTGGACCTCAGGGACCACCAAATTCATAATTTTAAATCCCGCGGACCAGAGACCCTGGGAAAATCCCCCCAAAAGTCTGCAGGAAAATTCCCCACCCCGTTTTCCTACTGGTTGATCATTCTTTATTTGGGATGGCAGGATACCATCTCTAGCTCCATTCTCAGGGGAAAGAGAGAGAGAAAGGGAGAGACTTTTGGCTTCATGCAAGGAAAGCAGCAGAAGCAGCAGAAGTCTTTCTTTCTCTCCCCTAAACTCCACCAGAAATGAGTCTTTGCCGGCGCAGCCTCTTGGAGCAGGAGGCCTTGCAGGGTCCCAAAGACTCATTTCTGGCGGAGTTTGGAGGAGAGAAAGAAAGACTTTTGCTGCTTTCCTTGAGTGCAGCCAAAAGCAGAAGCAGAAAGAAGCAGCCCGGTGGCCAGGCCAGGCGCATGGGGCAAGTGGGGCAAGTTCCCTTCCCTATGCCCTTTCCCCCCTCCCCTCTCTACCTCCTGTTGATCGCAATGCAAGCGACGCAATCCTTGTGTTCCTGTGAGCCATGTGGATGGTGCAGCCTTTTGTTCCCGCGCAGCCTGGATACTTAGTTTACTTTCTTGTCCTTGCACCTCGTACAATGAAATCAAACTCTATCTTCAGTGCACATCATGACCAGGAATATAAACACAAACACACATCCTTCACCCTCCAGATTAATTGCTTTAGGGGTGACATTTCTCTGCAGACCACCAAAATTTTCTTGCGGACCACCAGTGGTCCTTGGCCTACTGGTTGGTGACCACTGGTATATTGGGTCTCCTGCCTCTAAGGTCCCTTCCAGCCCTATTCTGATTGAAACTGAAACAGAGGGGCCAGGTCAGACATGCTATTTTATGTTTTCCTAGTTTTAAGGCCACTATTTCCACTGTTTGGAGGAAAGTGATTGCTTTGCAGGCCACAGTGTCCAATCTGGCTAGATGTTTTGGAAGCTGGCAGAGCCCGGGTTCCCATAAGCCTCAGCCCAGCGATGCAGCCTCCTTTAAATAGCATCTCCACAGCCCTCCACCCAGTCCCTCCTCCGTCTCGTCTTCTGCTAGTGAGGTTCCACCACAAAGCAGCAGCAATGGCAGCTGTCACTGGGAAGGTGGCATTTTTCTCTGGCTGGGCTGACAGCAGCTGTCCAAAAAGTGGATGAATGGAACGTGAGTGACATCATGTTTATTCAAAAAAGACAGTCCCGGCTACAGATCAGTGTCAGCGATATTGTGGATATGTTGCAGGAGGCAGAGTCACTCCCCCTGGTTTATCCCTTCCGTGGTGCGACACCAAACGGATGCTGGTTTAATTGAAGGCACATGAGATGGAGGATGAGCTGGGGCCTCTTCTCCTCCCTCGGGCGCTAGTGATCAGGACGCAGGGAGTTACAGAACAACAGCGTTGGAAAGGGGGGGCCCTTGGAGGCCTTGTAGTCCACCCCGTGCTCAGGGTGGAGATCCTAGGCCACCCTGGACAAATGGCCGTCCAAGTTTCTTCTTGAAGCCTTCCAGTGATGGAGCACCCACTGCTTCCAGAGGCGATCTGAATTCTGTCATCTTGACCCTTCCAGCTTCTGAGTTAGACTGCTCCCGGCATGGAGGCTCTGCTAAGCTAGCTTAGGTGGGTGTGGGAAAAGCCTTACCTGGATTGAACTAGAGATGTGCCTGCAGGGGTGAGATTCAAAAATCCCAGCAAACGATTCACTGCCCAGTTGCTGGGTGGGTTGGCCATGGTGGGCGTGGCCTACTGGAACTTCCTGTTTCTGACTTCCAGTGGACCTCCAGAGCCTGGGGGGAGGCCGTTTTTGTCCCCACACAGGTCCAGAGGCTTCCCCTGAGCCTCTGGAAGGGTGAAACCAGCTTCCCCCAGGCTCTGGAGGTCCTCTGGAGGTCCTCAGGCCCACTTCCCCCACTTCCAGAGCCTCCATGCGGACCCTGCACTTACCTGTATCATGTGGAGACTCCTGGGATGGGAGGGGCAGGGTGGGCAAGGCCAGCCACTTGGTTGAAATAGCGGTTCGGTGAACCAGATGTAACTATAACATCCGGTTCATCCGAACCATTCCGAACCAGTAGAATCCCACCCCTGTGTGCCTGGTTCCTCCTCCTCTTTGAAATCAGAGGTGTCAAACCCAAGGCTTGCAGGCTGGATCCAGCCCACGGGGTGCTTAGATCTGGCCTGTGGGGCCACCCTGGAAGCAGAGAAGGACTTACCCGGGTGCCTCTGCCAGTGAAAACGGAGCTCAGGAGGGCTGTGCCTGCAGCCTCCCAAGCTCTGTTTTCAGCCGCGATGGCCTCTGGCAGCCCTCTGTGAGCGAAAACGGAGCCTGGGAGAGAGCTGGCAAAACAAACTAAAAGTAAAATGAAATGAAAGGAGAAACGCTTCCCCGTTTGCATTTGAGCATCCAAGAAGGGACAGGAAAGGAGAAAGGGAAAGAGGGAAGACAAAGAAAAAGAAGGGAAGAGAGCAAAGAAAGAAAAAGAAGGAAAGATGGGAAGGAAGAAGAAAGGAGAATAAAGTGGGAAGGAAAAAGAAGAAAAGGAAGGAAGGAAGATTATAATGAGAGGGAGGGAGGGTCTGAGAGAAGTCCTGCCTTAGCATTTGGCCACCACAGGTGCCCCCAATAAGAGTGACGTTGAACTGGCCATGCCCACCTGGTGGGATTCAATTTTTTTTTACTACCGGTTCTGTGGATGTGGCTTGGTGGGCATGGCAGGGAAAGGATACTGTAAAATCCCCCTTCCCTCCCCACCCTACAAACCTGTTTTCCAGCTCCATTCTCCTGTGCAGGGCAACCAAATAAGACCCAGCCAATCAGCAGAGACTCAATGGGAGGCGGAGAAGAGATGGAGTTGGCGGGGCCAGTCAGGTGGGATTGGCCGGTTCTCCGAACCACTCAAAATTTCCGCCATCGGTTCTCCAGAACTGGTCAGAAACTGCTGATTATCACCTCAGCCACCTTGGCCACACACACCCCAGCAGCCCCACAGGTCAAACACAATGCTGATGTGGCCCTCAGTGAAATAGAGGTTGACACCCCTGCTCTAAGTGAAGCACAAGACCCAAAATCTCAGCCGTGATTGCCTTGCCGTGACTGCAGGAGGCCCCATTGAACCCAACGGACACACACAAAGATCCCTTTTGCCCGCCCACCCTTTTTAAAATGGCATTTAAGCTCCCACATCACCAACATGCCTCTGGAGAGCAAGCGCTGGCCTAAAAGATTCCCACCTTGTGCGAAATAAATCAGGGCTTTGTTTGAAGTCTGCTTTCGTCCTGTGTGTCGCAGCCTCTGCTCCGAGATCTGGTTGCACACAAATGGATCCCAAGGGAACTGTTCACTGAAGGGGCACCACACTGGAAAATAGAAATCTGTTGTGCAGGTAAACCTGTCCAGATGTTACCTTCTCGTCCCTCAATTTCTGACCGGTTTCTATCACAGGCTTAAGTTACCAAGAGAGACTCAGTGAAGTCTCTATTGCCACCAAGAGGATTATTTAAAGATCAACACGGGAACCCTACTGTTCAGTGTGATTTTATGAGTTGTGTATGTGTGTGTGTGAGAGGGAGGGAGAGAGACAACATGCCTAAAGGAAAGGCAAAGGTTGGATTTGGCCAAGAGCTTCCTTCTCTACTCCTTGGAGCACTTGGCCAATTTTGGATGGACGGACGGACAGACAAACGGACCAATTGGCAGATGAGCTTTGAGCTCAAATTAAGACTGAGCCACAGAACTTGACTCAAAACCTTATCGATGTACTAGACGTACCTTTTAAATTTTATTTATTTATTTAAAGTTTTGTTTTGTTACTTCTAAAGCTCGCTGCCTTAGAAGAGTGAGGAAAATTCTCAGGGACTACTCAGCCCTTCCTCAAGTGACTTGTCAGCCCTTCTTCATTCTCCTACCATTGGGGAGGAGGTAGAGAAGCATCGCCAGCTGCACCAGTAGGCTGAAGAACAGTTTCTACTCAAGAGCTGCCAGACTCCTGATTGAAAAATAACTTCATGTCAACATAGTATGACAGTCTTGTGGGGCCGGTGCGTTGTGCAAGAAGGTCAAATACGGTAATAAGATTGGAACTGGGTCTGGGACTTCTGTCCTCACTGGGAGTTGTGTTCTGCCCAGTGAAAAACGTCCTTCTTTTCTTCATCCTACTTTAGACGTACCTCAGAACCAGCCAGGGGTGGTGGGATTCAATTTTTTAAACAACCAGTTCTGTTGGCGTGGCTAGGTGGGCATGGCCATGTGATTGGGTGAGTGTGACTTGGGTTTTTTGAGCAGCAACCCCCCCCCCATTTTGGGGGGCCTTCTGGACCTCAGGGAAGCCTCCTGGGGGGCGTTTTTGCTCCCGGGAAGTTTCCCTGGAGCCCAGGAAGGCAAAAAATGGAGCAGGGCTGTGTGTGCTGTGCCCCCCCCCCTTCATGTTTTGCCTTTCTGGGTCTCTGGGAAGCCTCCTGGGTGAAGCAGTAAGACAGGAGGGGAATCCCGGCACAGCTGATGGTCGGGCAAGGGAAAAAAAGAAATACCTTAAGGAGGGACTGGGCAGGGAAGAACCCAGTCAGTGATAAGGACTAACTGGGTGGGGAGGGGAGGGATTTGCCAGTTCTCCAAACTGCACAGAATCATAACAACCGGTTCTAGAGAACCGGTCCAAACCGGTAGAATCCCACCCCTGGAGCCAGCCCTCATCCCTAGAAGAACTTTCCAGCGGTTGATTTGCTGGCCTCCATTTTGTAGGTTTGGGAGGGGGTACATCCCAATTGAAAAAAAACAACCCCTCTTCTCCTCTTCCTCTGTTCTCCACCCCACCCCCACCCCACCGCCTCCCCCACAACTCCACCACTCCAGAAATATTTCTTTAAAAACAAACCAAAGTTGACTTTCACAGCTCGGCTCGGAACATTTCCTGAGCTTCTACTGCAAGTCGCCCTCCCGTGCTCCCGTCCCACAGCTCTCCACGAACTGCGAAGCTCCACAGATCGTGTTTATAACA
This sequence comes from Laticauda colubrina, assembly GCA_015471245.1. Lineage (NCBI taxonomy): Eukaryota > Metazoa > Chordata > Lepidosauria > Squamata > Elapidae > Laticauda > Laticauda colubrina. The sequence continues at coordinate 3,178,248 of BLBF01000074.1, forward strand.
CGTTTGTCTAAAATTATCTCGAGGCGCATGGCAGGCGCCTCGAAAACAGATGCTCTCTAACCCCCAGTTCTGTTTTGATCTCAAATCGGCGTGTTTAAGCTGCTTGTGTGAACTATAAATTGAAACGAAGCGGAGGGAAGGAAAATGTTGTGATATTCACCATGGCTTTATATTCAGAGGCTGGGGGGGGCAGCATTTTGAGAAGGGGGGGGAAAATCTGGCAGAGGCTGGTTTTATCGCCTGGGGGAAGAAGCATCTGTTTTTTTGGTGGAGGAATTGGGGAAGGGGGGAAAATCCCTCCTGAGAAGTCATCCTTTCCCTTAGTTGGCCTGCTAGTGGGGGGACCTATCAAAAAAACCCTGGAACAGTGGTGGCTAACCTTTCTGGGCTCCTGTGCCAAAAATTGTGTGTGTACTTGCACGCTTACATTTGTGTATCAGCACCCAGAAGGCAATGCGTGTGCCCCCCATGCTCCTACACATGCGCATATAATTCCCACCCACCCCCTCCTGCCACCCTCTTACCTGCATTGCACCTCACAGCTGATTTTTGGGCAGTTTGAGGCTTTCTTCAACCTCCCAGAGACTTGAGGAAGGCTTCTGCAGGCTTTGCAGGCTGAAAACTCGCCCCGTTTCATGACTTCTGGTATCTTTGGAAAAACAGGAAATGATGAAATGGGGCTAATTTTCGGCCTGCAAAGGCTGCAGAAACCTTCCTCAAGCTTTTGGGAGGCTGAAAATCAACTGTGAGGCATGGGCATGCCCAGTGAGGTCAGTTTCCCTGCAGCTTGCGTGACGGCACAAATGGCTCTGTGTGCCACCTGTGCCACGCGTGCCATAGGTTTGCCATCACAGCCCTAGAAGCTACTTGGGTTCAACTTCTCCACCACTCAAAGCAGATCTGAAGAGAAGATCAGGGAGGAAGGTCCATTTGTACAGCACGAATTTATCACCTGGAGTCGTTGAGAGCCAGGTGGCATACAAATTTCATAAACTATGATTATTATCAATCAATCACAATAAGAGCTGGAAGGGACCCTGGAGGTCTTCTAGTCCAACCACTTGCTCAAGCAGAAGACCCTATATCATTTCAGACAGGTGACTGTCCAGTCTCTTCTTAAAAATCTCCAGGAATGAAGCATCCACAACTTCTGAAGGCAAATTGTTCCACTGGTTAATTATCATTAGAAGGTGGTTTTTTTTTTTTTTAATTCCAGGTTGCTTCCCTCCTTGATTAATTTCCATCCGTTGTTTCTTGTCTTGCCCTTCAAGTGCTTTGGAGAATAATTTGACTCCCTCTTCTTTGTGGCCAATACAGTTCAAATACTGAAAGACTCCTGTCATGTCCTTCCTTTCTCCAGACTGGCCATACCCAGCTCCTGCAACTGTTTTAGTCTCCAGGCCTTGAATCATTTTAGTTGCTCTTCTCTGCACTTTTTTTTTCCCAAAGTCTCAACATCTTTTTTTGTCATGTGGTGACCAAAACTGGATGCAGTATTCCAGGTTGTGGAATATTATTAACCATAATATTCACCCATATTATTGTTGGGAACTAGGTTCAGGCACCATCCAAAGTGGAGGAGAAAGGAAGGAAGTTCAGTTGCATCTCTAGAATGTTGAAAGTGGTTCTTCTTGGTGTTAGTTAAATGACAGGACTTTGCTTGCTTCCTTCCTTCCTTTCACCCTCCCTTCCCACTCTAGCCCTTTCTCATCTTCTTCCTTCCTTCCTTCCTTCCTTCCTTCCTTCCTTCCTTCCTTCCTTCCTTCCTTCCTTCCTTCCTTCCTTCCTTC
>BLBF01000074.1:3185804-3200541 GCA_015471245.1 Laticauda colubrina
ATAGATAGATAGATAGATAGATAGATAGATAGATAGATAGATAGATACTGCAGATAGATAGATACTGAAGATAGATAGATAGATACTGCAGATAGATAGATAGATACTGCAGATATAGATAGATAGATAGATAGATAGATAGATGGATTTTTTTAAAATATAGGTTTTGCAATCCACAAAAGGGATTTCCAAACACCCTCTCTGAAAACTGATTCAGACATTTCAAGCGTTTGTCAAATCTGTCAGCACAGCTTCATGAGGTTCTTCACATCTTAATTTTCTCTGCTTTCAAAGTCTCTCTCTGTGGCAAAGATGGTAGGTGTCTTCAGGCAACACACTCAACCGCAAACTAATGGTTTATTTCACTTTTACCGTCTGGTGTGAACCGGGTCTCTGTCGCTGGCTTGCAATTTGGGAACCAGACAGAGTCAAACCATTCCAAGTTATGATAAACCTTCTTGCAAAGATTGCTTTGAAGTACATCAGTCATTCACTGGCTGCTGTGGAATAGATACAGGATAACTGAGTTGGAAGGAACCTTGTAGGTCCTCTAGATTAGTCCAACCCCCCACCCAAGTAGGAGACCCTCCAACATTTCTGACAGGTGGCAGTCAAGTCTCTTCTTGAAAGCCTCCAGGGATGAAGGTCCCACAACTTCTGAAGGCAACTTCGGTTCCATGAGTTGATTGTTCTCCCTGTCAGAAAATTTATCCTTATGTCCAGGTTGAATCTCTCCTTGTTCAGTTTCCATCTATTATTCCTTATCTGGCCTTTGGGTGCTTTGGAAAATATGACCCCCTCCTCCTCTCTGTGGCAGCCCCTCAAATATTGGAAGATGCTCTCCTGTCTCCCCTGGTCCTTCTCTTCCCTAGACTAGCCAGGCCCGGTTCCTGCAACGGTTCTTCATATATTTTAGCCTCCAGTCCCCTAATCATCTTGATTGCTCTTCTTTGCACTCTTTCTAGCATCCCAATCTCTTTTTTTTTCATAGCACGGTGACCAATATTGGCTCCTTTTACATCCCAGGTTGAAGTTAGTGTGGCTTGAAAACTGTGGTTTATTTGTTTATTCTGCAAATACAGCCAGTTGCAACGCATTCAACAAAACGTGAATTTGAAAGAAACAACAACGATGTCTTACTGTTTTTGCTCTTTAAGGAGCACCATTATGAGATCCAAGAATAGCCCACGCTTGAGATTTTGGCCTATCATTTTTGATGTGTTTTCTCTCTTCTTCCCCCCACCCCCCTGTTCATTTGTGCAGAGCCAATCAAGCAAGCATTTTGTCTTATTCTCACTGCAGCAAACTTTTGCCCTTTCTCCATCCATAATACGAAATCTGAATTTTTCTGGGCCTTGTAGCCTGACCCAGTTTGTGCCCGGTTTTTACAACCTCCCGTGGCATCCATCAAGTTTGTCTGGAAATTGAATTAAAGCTATGGTTTGCTTTTTTTCTTTCTTTCTTTTCCCCCCCCTCTTCTTCCTGCAAATCCAAAGAGACCTACAGCTTTCCATCCTTGAAGCAAATTGCCTTAGAAGTTTTCTTCCACTTATTGAAACTAAATTTCACGAAGCTAATCAGGCAGAGAATGCAGAAGACAAGAACATTAGAGATCAAATTAATGCCATTGAATCACTGTTTTCTCCTGACCTAGAAGGCTATTAGTGGGCTCAGAATTAATTAGTTTTCCGTTAGGCCGGGGTCCTGGAGGAGAGGGGGGGCAGGTGGTCTGGGCCAGGGGAGTCGGGAAAGGAGAATGCAATGTGACTCTCTGGAAAAGTGTCACAAAAGGGCAGCTTTCCTGCAGGAATCCTGGATTACAGACATTTCTGAAACCTCCTGCCAAAAGAGGCCAGCCAAGATCATCCAGGGTTAATCTCCTACCATACATAATTCTGCTATCCAGAATTTATTTATTTTTCTTGGTTCACAGAAACATGGCTGGCTTTCGGTTCTCTTAAAGGAAGTCTCTCCAATCTTGGCAACTTTTAAGACTTGTGGACTATAATTCCCAGACAGCCATGCTGGGGGAATTCTGGGAATTTAAATCCATGCCAGAGGTGGTGTTCAACAAGTTTGGACCGGTTCTGGAGAACTGGTAGTGGAAATTTTGAGCAGTTCGGAGAACCGCCTCTGACTGGCCCCACCGCCATCTCTTCTCTGTCTCCCATTGAATCTCTGTTGATCGGCTGGGTCTTTTTTGGTTGCCCTGCATAGGAGAACCAAGCTGGAAAGCAGGTTAGTGGGGTGGGGAGGGAATGGGATTTTGCAGTATCCTTCCCCTGCCACGCCCACCAAGCCATGCCCACAGAACCAGTAGTAAAATTTTGAATCCCATCACTGATCCGCACGTCTTAAAGTTGCTCAAGATTAAACACCTCTGTTGAAGAACTTCGCTCCATTCAAGGACAAGAAATATCTATGTTTTTCACCAGGTCAAAACACATCCTGGTTCTGAAATTTGTGCTGGAAAAGGAAAACCAGTGCTTTGATTGAGTCCATCCAATATTTCTCAACGCTGTGGATGTCAGTTGCCCAGTGGATTACCAGATTCAGAGGTTGAACTTCCAAATCTCAATAAAATCACAATTTGTGGAAATATTTGGTAACTTTCTGCCCAGGTGTAGAAAATCCATAGTCTCTAGCCATCATCTTTCCTCCTTCAGTGAGGCAGGACTAAGGTGATGGGGATAATAATAACATCCCAGGCCTTTGGGAAAGACTTAGTAGGTGGAGAAAGATAGAACATAGAATAATAGAGTTGGAAGAGACCTAAGGTAGACTACTATATTTCAGACAAGTGACTGTCCAGCTCCTTTTGAAAAGTCTGCAGTGATGGAGCAACCATAACTTCTGGAGGCAAGTTATTCCAGTGGTTAACTGCTCTCACTGTTAGGAAATTTCTCCTCAATTCCAAGTTGCTTCTCTCCTTGGTTAGTTTCCACCCATTGCTTCTTGTCTTGCCTTCTGGTGCTTTGGTAAATGGATTGACCCCCTCCTCTTTGGGGCAGCCCCTCAAATACTGGAATACACCTATCATGTCACCCCTAGTCCTTCTTATCTCTAGACTAACCATATCGAATTCCTGTACCTGTTCTGCATGTGTTTTAACCTCCAGCCCTTAATCATTTTTGTTGCTCTTTCTCTGCACTCTTTCGAGAGTCTCAGCATCTTTTTTGTAATGTGGTGACCAGAACTGGATGCAGCATTCCAAGTGTGGCCTTACCAAGGCCTTATAAAGTGATATTAATACTTCACGTGATCTTGATTCTACCTCTCTGTTAATGCAGCCTAGGACTGATTTGGCTTGTTTGGCAGCTGTTGCACACTACTCACTCATATTTAAGTGGTTGTCCACTAGGATTCCAAGATCCCTCTCACAGTAGGGGACTGGAGGCTAAACCATACGATGAACAGTTTCAGGAACTGGGCATGGCTAGTTTAGTGAAGAGAAGAACCAGGAGAGACAGGAGAGCAGCCTTCCAATATTTGAGGGGCTGCCACAGAGGGGAGGAGAAGGTCAAGCTATTTTCCAAAGCACCCGAAGGCCAGACAAGGAACAATGGATGGAAACTAATTGAGGAGAGATTCAACCTGGAAATAAGGAGGAATTTTCTGACAGTGAGAGCCATCAACTCATAGAATAGAAGTTTTCTTTAGAAGTTGTGGGAGCTTCATCCCTGGAAGCTTTGAAGAAGAGAATGGACTGCCCTCTTTCAGAAATGGTGCAGAGTCTCCTACTTGGGCAGGGGTGGAGGTCCCTTCCAACTCTGATTATCTGTTATCTATTAAGGACTGGATAGGTGGACAAAAATGCCACATCCCGTCTAAACCTCTGGCTGACTGTGTGACAAACCATCATCATTTCTTCAACCTGGTTGGAACCAGCCTGGTTTAGCAGGGATGTCCTCCTGGGCTTTTCAAGATCCCAAAAAAGGAACTTTTAGTGCTAGTGAGGGAGTTTCCCTTCTCTTTCATGGCTGCTAATTTCTGTTTTCCTGGACTCAGGCCCTCCTCCCATCTAAAAGCTCCTGTTTGCAGAGGTATCCACGACAGGAGCAGAGGCCTTCCTTCCTTCTCATTCCTGCAAAATTCTCTCCCTTCCTCCCTCCCTCCCTCTCTCTCTCTCTCTCTCTCTCTTCTCTTCTTTCTTTCTCTTCTCTCTATCTTTCTCTTTCTCTCTTTTATCTCTCCCCCTCCTTTCTCTCCCTTCTCTCTCTCTTTTCTCTCTCCCTCCTTTCTCTCTTTTCTCTCTCCCTCCTTTCTCTCTTTTCTCTCTCTCTCTCTCTGTCTGATGCTCAGGGGGCCTCTGCTGTCTTTTGAAATCCCACCCCCCCCTCTCCTGGCTGCCGAGCTGGCTTACTGCTGCTATAAAAATAACAAGGTCCCAGCAGACTCTTTTAGAAAGAACAATTTAGACCCAGGAATAAGTGTTGGGGGGGGTTGAGATGAAAATAGAAAGCAAGAGTGTTAATGTGATATACAAGTGTGATTCGGGTATTATATCAAGGCAGGAAGGCAGCAAGTCCTGGGAGAGCAGCCTCTCTGCTTGGAAACGGATGGATCTGGTGACAGGAGTAGCTGCCCATACTGGGCCTTGATATCTGGGCAGTGGGAAGTGATGGGGGGGTGGCCTGTGGTAACTGGGCTCCTCCCTTGGTAAGAGCAGGGTTGGTATAGCTAGGGGTGGGCTTCAAAAATTTTAGCCAGGGGTTCTCTGCCCAGTTGCTGGGTTGGCGTGGCCATGGTGGCCATGGCATAGTCAACCAGGACATGGAGGGGGGGGTGTTGCTCTTCCTGGGCTCCAAAGGCTTTTCTCAAGCCTCCAGGAGGGCGAAAATGGGATCCCGGGCTCCAGAGGCTCTCTGGAAGCCAGAAACAGGCCTATTTTCGGCCTTCCCAAACTTCTGGGAGGCCCATTTTTTTGCCCTCCCTGAGCCTCGGAGCAGCCCTGCATAGAGGGCTACATCCAAAATGGGCCACGTGGGGATTCCTGGGAGGGGAGGGGTGGGCAGGGCCATCCAGGAGTGGGATTTGGGGGTTCTCCGAACTGCACCAAATCTTAGCTAGGGGGCTCTCCCGAAGCCCTGCGAACCCCCAGCAGCTCACCCCTGGGTATAGCCCATAAAGCTGTCCCTGGCTGTTCGGTGCTTGATGGACTCTGAGTCATGCCATTCTGTTTGCTTCGAAGGTTCAGAGTCTTCTTCTTCACCTCTCCATGGTGTTGATTGGATGAGCCTGTCCTTTGTGGTTGGCCAACCTGTGGTTTAGGGCAGGGGTGTCAAACTCAAAGCCTGGGCGAGCGGATCCCAGATGGACTGCAGGGCTGCCCCCTGTTCTGACCCATGCCCTTTTCCAACAAATCAAACATAATCCAAAAGGAACAGAAACCTTGTAATGATTTTACAAAATAATTAGCTGTGATAAGCACAAGCCTTGCCAAACCGTGCAAGACTTGCCAAAAGATAACAGACAAGAAATAAGTTGCAATGCAAGAATCTTCAAATACAAACTCAGGATACTGGAATGTCCACGAGGCTGAGTTTCAAAATGTCTTTGCCTTCTGCAAAGAAGGTCAGTTTCACAGCTGGCTTTTATCTTCTTGAAGGAGGGGCCATTACCTTGCAGCTTTACACCTGAGTCGCCCCATGATGTTGGAGCTACTCTTTCCTGTGAACAATCCTGCACTCGCATGCACTTGGCACAGGCTCCTCAGGAACCTCCTCATCACTGCTGCCAGCCCCCCCAAATCTCTGAAGTCAGCAGTCCACTCCCTGATGGTCCTAGCCCTTCATCTGAGTCCTTGCTCTTCTCAGCCGGCAAACCACAACACCCTGGAAACAGCAAAGGACTGGCCTGCAGTACCTCTGGCTGCCAAAACGGAGCTCGGGAAGGCAGTGGGCAGCCCTCTCTTGCTGTTTTTATCGGCAGAGGGTTGCAGGAGGCTGTCGCAGCTGAAAACAGAGCTCGGGAACCCGTTTTCCCTGTCAGAGCACTTTGGGCCACCACAGATGCCCCTGACACGAGTGATGTTGAGCTGGCCATGCCCACCCTGGCCACACCTACACCCCAAGGCCCCCTCCCCCCTGAGGTCAATCACAACCCTGATGCAGCCCTCAATTAAATCGAGTTTGACCTCCCCTGGTTTAGGGCTTGACATGTTTTTTGCAAAGCAACTGTGATTGAGTCAGCCAACCTTGTTGGTTGCAACTCACGGCTTAGCGCCAGCAAACCTTGCCAAGGAAACATTTTATCTCCCTTTCTTGCATCCCTGTCCCGCTAATGATCTGAAACAAGTAACTCTACCTTTTTTCTCTCTTTCTCCCAGGAGCTTCCAGGAGGATTTAATTACTCGTAGGAAAGGCAACCACAGCTTTTCAGGAGATCAGGAGAGTCGTTTGGCATCATTTCCCCACAAAGCGGCTGATAAATTCCCGTTGAAATGACTTAACAGCGACATGTGTGAGGGAAGGAAGGAAGGAAACAACAGCTGTTGGCTCTCCTTTTATGAAAACAAACAACACCCCACATTTTGGTTAAAAAGGGCTCCAAACCAACCCATTGGTTGGATTCCTCTATTTATTTGTTTAGCGAAACATGGCACTTAAAAGCATGATAGGATTTCTGGAAATCTTTGGCCAGTTCTTTTCAGGGCCGGAGAGAATGGTTAAAAAGTTGAGACACCTGGAGAGAATGGTTAAAAAGTTGAGAAAGGAAGTAGTTTTATGGTGCCAGGTTCAAGAAAGTATCTGAGATGCTATCGGAGAGGTGGGGAACTCTGTCATGGTTTATTAGCAACACTGATGGGTAAAATGGTGCAATTCTGAGCAGGGATACCCTCCATCTTTCTGCTTTTGGTGTTTCTTCAAGTTCAGATGGGCAGAGAGACCACTCAGACCAAGCATGGGGGCAAATTTCTCCAGAAGACATGGGATTGCCCAATGCAGTTTGTCAAGGGATGACCCATCCCCTTTGAAGAGAAGGTCTATCCATTCCATGTCTAAAAGGACCTCTCCACATCATTGGAGGGATGACTGGATGGTGGTACAGAAGATCTAGGTTTGGTCTTCTTGGTGGGACATCTTAAATTTCCCCTGTCAGGATTCTGGCAGTGACCCCCTTTTAAATCATGAGTCTTGAGCCAAACTTCCAAAACTTAAAAAGGATTTATTGGGAGTTAAACTGTCCGTCACTGCCTGGGTGTAGCCAACTCTGAGACACATCATTCATTGTCACCCTTGACCCTGGTTTTCCCCCACCCCCTGGGTGTATCATAATTCATATTCTCCAATGGGACACCTCCATAGCCCAGAGTCATCAATCCTGCTCTCCAGTTAGATATTTGCATGGCAGAAACTTCAGTCACCTAGTTACTATCTTTGAAAGCATTTATGGAATGCGCTTTTGGTTTGCAAGCTGTTGCACTGCTCTCCCCTCCCTTTCTATTGGCAACTCTAAAAAGACCATAGAAATATTTTATGAGTTGAAACCCCCCCCATTTGCAGAGAATCTAGGGATGAAGTTCAGATCCCTGGAGGACTCCTAAGCTAAGCGGGATTCTTTCTTGCAGGTGGGTGTCATCTCATCCACCTCTGCCTTCCTTACAACCCTACTGCTCACTTGCAAGTCATCCCGACTTGTGTTGAAGCAAGGTGGTAGCTCTCAGTGGACAATTCAAGCTTTTGTTGAAGCTGATTTCTTCAAGATCAAGGGAGGTACTAATACCACTCTATAAAGCCTTAGTAAGGCCACGCCGAGAGTACTGCATCCAGTTCTGGGCACCACACTATAAAAACATGTTGAGACTGGAAAGAATGCAGAGAAGAGCAACCAAGATGTTGCTAAAACATACGATGAACTGTTGCAGGAACTGGGCCTGGCTAGTCTAGGGAAGAGAAGGACCAGGGGAGACAGGATAGCTATCTTCCAATATTTGAGGGGCTGCCCCAGAGAGGAGGAAGGGGGTCAAGCTATTCTCCAAGACATGCGAAGGCCAAACAAGGAAAAATAGATGGAAACTGATCAAGGAGAGATTCAACCTGGAAATAAGGAGGAATTTCCTGACAGTGAGAACAATCAACAATCAAAAGTTGCCTTCAGAAGATTCATCCTTGGACGCTTCCAAGAAGAGACTGGATTGCCATCTGTCAGAAATGGTGTGGGCTCTCCTGCTTGGGTGGGGAGTGGGGGTTGGATTAGATGACCTACAAGGTCCCTTCCAACTCATGTGTTAATCTGTTAAAGGTACCCTCTCTGTGCATTCTATTAATTCCCATTGGAGACCCTGTAGTATTCCTCCCCCTCCTCACATCTCTTGCTGGGCAGGAATGCAAGGAAGCAAAAGTCACCCCCCCCCCCCCAATCATCTCCTAAATGCTTCTTCATCAGACTGTGACTGCTCATGGCAACCACCCATTAGCAACCATGTTTGCCTCCTCGTCTTCATCCCGAGATTGCTGACATCTTCAGGGCTGCATTGCACAGGCTCTGGGGCCCTGACAAGAATCCAGAGAGACGCATTAACGTGGCATCTTTTGCTCATGCCACAGGCATTCTGGTCGTGGCGTGATTCCCGGCTGGCCCGAGAAGCACTGCTTTGGGAAGCCAGATATTTCTGAATCCAGGTAAAAGTGCCAATCAAAGGCTGTGGGGATCGAAGATCAATCGCCTGTTATGGTCAGGCTCCAACCTGGGCCCATCCCTCTCCCAAATGGTCTGTACAGGTATTCCTCCCAGTTTTGGAACCACTCCATTGGTATAACAATCCTGGCAGGTGAGGACAAAATGCAACCCCCCCCCCCAAAAAAAAAAAATTGCAGCAAAAAAGTATAGAGTAAAATCAAAACTGCATGGATTCAAGCAGAATAGAGCTGGAAGGGAACCTTGGAGGTCTTCTAGTCCAACCCCTGCTCAAGCAAGAGACCGTGGCCTATACCATTTCAGACAAGTGTCTGTCCAGTCTCTTCTTAAAAACCTCCAATGATGAAGCACCTACAAGGTCTACAGGCAAAGCTGTTCCACTGGTTAACTGTCCTCCCTGTAAGGAAATTAATTCCAGGTTACTTCTCTCCTTCATAAGTTTCCATCCATCGTTTCTCGTCCTGCCTTCTGGTGCTTTGGAAAATAATTTGACCCTTTCTTCTTTGGGGCAGCCCCTCAAGTACTGAAATATACCTAATGTCAGGCGGAGCTCCATTCAAAATCCAGGAAAGAAATACTTAGACTCTTTAGTTTAGAGAAAAGATATCTTTTACTGAAAGTGAAGTGGTAGCAACCAAAGAATTCTGAATCTGAGAAATTAGGCGCGCAATTCACATATACAAAGTGATGGAAATGTTCCCACCCCCAATATGATCATGTGGGCATCTTCAGGTGATGATAAGGCCTCTGTCCGTTGACCTTGGCATATTTTGATAACGGGTTGCAGTTGCGCAGAGAAAAGAAAGCTAAGCAAGAAATAGAAACCTAACTCTATTGTATGCTTCCCCCCCCCCATTTACACAACAGAAGAATTTAACACCTCCAGCTCACTTCCCAGACTTTCCCTTCCTCCCCCCGTTACTTATGGCAGTCGAAAGATGCAAAGCAATAGTAGAAGATCTTGAAGGCTGACATTCGGCCCTCCTAGAAAAAGAAAAACCATCAGTCCTAGAGGAGAGAGAGGAGAAAATATAAAGACAATTATTAATCATTCAGCAATTACAAAACAATACACTCCTAAGGCTTATCAGGATACTTGGAACGAAATGCTTTGATCAACTTAGGGGCTTTAACATCGGTTTCGTTAACCCATTCGGTTTGCGAAGAAGGGAAATGTTTCCAGGCTACAAGATACTGGAGTCAACCCCTCCATTTGCGAGAGTCCAGAATTTCTTTAACTTCAAAATGCTGTTCACCTTCAATCAATATTGGTATGGGAGGGTCAGCTTGGATGGGTCTTAGATCAGAAGTACGTTCAGGTTTTAGCAAACTAACATGGAATACCGGATGAATTCGTCGAAGAGTTTTGGGTAAGTTCAGCTGGGCTGTTACAGGATTTATAATCCGTTCAATCGTGAAAGGACCGACTTACTTAGGACCAAGCTTCTTTGACTTTTGAGTGGTCTGCGGGTATCTGGTGGACAGGAAAACCTTGTCGCCCACTTTATATTCTTTCTGTGGGGATCTTTTCTTGTCTGCAAATTTCTTATGAGCTTGATGGGCCTCATCTAATGCTTTGCGTGTCACTGGCCAGTTAAGTTGGAGTTGAGTTATCCATTCATCCAACGAATGGATGTTAGGTTTTTCACGAGGAAGTTCAGGTATGGGAACGAAATCTTGTCCCGAAGCCACTTTAAATGGAGTAAATCCAGTACTACTGTGTACGGAGTTGTTATATGCCACTTCGGCAAACGGTAGTAATTCGGACCAGTTATCTTGTTGATAATTTATGTAACATCTAAGATATTGTTCTAACACTGCGTTAGTCCTCTCAGAGGCCCCATTAGTTTGGGGGTGATGGGCGGAGCTTAACCCCTGGGCGGAGCCTATTAACTTCAGGAACTCTTTCCAAAAATTTGAGGTAAACTGGACCCCTCTGTCAGAGATTATGCATTCTGGAACGCCATGTAACCTATAGATATGTGAAATAAACAGTTTAGCCAGCGTCTTAGCAGAGGGAATCTTGAAACAAGGTATGCAATGTACTTGTTTGGAAAACAAATCAGTCACTACCCAGATGACCGTGTTTCCACCACTTTCGGGTAATTCTACTATAAAGTCCATAGAGATTTCTTTCCAGGGAGTCGTTGGTCTAGCTACATTTTGTAACAATCCTACTGGTTTACCAGGAGGTCTCTTTGCCAAAGCACAAATTGGACAGCTAGCTACATAAGCTTCAATGTCCTTCTTTAAAGTAGGCCACCAGAATTGCCGCTTAACCAGATGCAAGGTCTTCACAAATCCGAAGTGGCCAGCTGCTTTAGAATCATGACCCTGTTGTAGTATTTGGCCCCTCAGCACCTGTGGCACATACAACTTGGCCCCCACCCAAGCCAAGCCATCTCTAATTGTATAGTCACTTGAATGAGCCAGGAACCATTTGTCCAGTTTTGAAGCTTCTTTTAATTATTCGGTTAGGTCATTCGATAAAACCACTTCTTGATTCTTCCTTTGGGCTCTGGTGATCACTGGGGTGGCTAGATGTTTGGCTGAGACAATTGGGCTTGTCACCTCCTGGCGCATACTATTATATTGGGGTAGTCTAGAGAGAGCATCCGCCATGAAGTTCTTCCTGCCTGGAATGTACTTCAAGGAGAAATTGAATTGCTTGAAGTACTGAGCCCAGCGAACTTGTTTAGGGGACAGTTTCCGGGGCGTTTTTAAGGCTTCCAAATTCTTATGATCAGTCCATATCTCAAATGGGTGTTTTGCTCCTTCCAGGAAATGTCTCCAGGTCAGCAAGGCCCAACGAACTGCAAAAGCTTCTTTCTCCCAGACGGCCCATCTTCTCTCTGTTTCAGACAGCTTACGGGAGGTATACGCACAAGGCTGTAAGGTCCCTTTCTCGTTGGCTTGAAGTAATACCGCTCCAATAGCCACATCACTTGCATTGGCTCGAATCACGAAAGGAGTGTCCATATCCGGGTGCTTCAGCACTGGTTCTGCAGCAAACAGTCGTTTTAGCTTTTCAAAAGCGGCTTGGCACTCCATGGACCACTCCAGCGGCTTTCCTGACCTTGGCTTCACCTCCCCTTTTGTTTTCAAGAGATTTGTGATGGGCATTGCTATCTTAGCAAATGTCGGGATGAATTGCTGGTAAAAATTTGCAAATCCCAAAAAGCTTTGAAGTTGTTTTCTGGTGCGTGGTGGAGCCCACTCCAGAATGGCACGCACCTTCTCTGGATCCATCTCTATGCCTTCAGATGAAATGCGATATCCCAAATAGTCAATTTTGTCTTGGTGGAATTCACACTTTGACAATTTAGCATACAACTTAGTGGCACACAGTTTTTGTAGAACCGACCGCACTAACTTCACATGTTCGTCCAGAGTTTTCGTGTAGATAAGGATATCATCAAGATAAACCAGAACCCCCCTGCATAAATGTTCATGTAACACTTGATTGATCATTTGCATGAATACAGCTGGGGCCCCTTGTAAACCAAAAGGAAGAACGTTGAATTGGAAGCAACCCATCGGGCAGTTAAAAGCGGTCTTCAACTCATCCCCTTCCTTAATTCGAATTTGGTAGTATGCTTCTCTCAAATCCAACTTCATGAAAATCTTTCCCTTCACTAAATGGGCCAACATGTCCTTCATCAAAGGAAGGGGGTACACGTTTTCCACAGAAATAGCGTTCAAATTTCTGTAATCCACCACCAAGCGTTTGGAACCATCTTTCTTTTCCTGGAACAACACTGGGGCCGCTACTCGGGGTCTAGCAGGTTGAATGAAACCACGTTCCAGATTTTTATCTATAAACAATCTTAGCTCTTCCAATTCCCGTGGGGTCATTGAGTACAACTTTGGTTTCGGGAGCTTCACCCCAGGCAAAATCCTGTAGTCCTTCTTTTCTCTAGACTGGCCAAACCCAAATCCTTCAACCGTTCTTCCGATGTTTTAGTCCCCAAGCCTTTAATCACCTTAGTTGCTTTTCTTTGCACTTTTTCCAAAGTCTCAACATCCTTTTTGTAACGTGGTGACCAGTATTCCAGGTGTGGCCTTACTAAGGCTTTATAAAGCACTACTAATACTACTAATAGACAAATTCCTTGTGTGTCCAATCACACTTGGCCAATAAAGAATTATATTCTATTCTAATAATCAATAATGGCTGATTCAGCATCAGCCATTCAAACATTTTAATCTAAAATTAAAATTTAAAGCTGTAGGAATTAAAATATAATTTTAGAAGCCCGTTAAAAAGCTCTTTGCTGGGTGATGAAATGATGTGAAGGCCGGTGCCAGGTGGGCATCTCCAGGGACAGAACCCCATAACTGGATGTCATGGCTGAAGCTTGACTCTCTTCCCAAACCCTACTCATAGCCAGTGAAGAAGAAGCAACGGGGGAGGGAATGGATTGGAATTCACAGGAGGTATGGGGGGGGGTTTTCAAAAGAATGGAAGAACACTGACTCTAGGGATGGGATTCAACCGGTGTTACTACGGGTTCAGTGAGAGTTTGTTTTGCATGTGCGCTGTAAGCGCATGTACAGCATTTGCAAAATCCTCTCCTTTCCTGCTTTTGCAATCTCAGCTGTGCCGTGCAAAACACCTGAGGTTGGAAAAAGCAGGAAATAAAGGACAGGTAAGAGCCCAGGCAGGCAGGTGGGCCACACAGCAGCAAACACAGAACTGGTTCATTGTCTGCTGTTCTTCAGAGCTACCGGTTCTATGGAACCAGGCCGAACCGGTTGCATCCGACCCTTGACGGACTCCAACCCTGCGGCTATTCCAGCATCTCAAGGTCAACCTTTGGGAAAGTCTACTAGACAACAAGTCTTTTACCCAAATAAAACGAACATCATGAATTGGAGAAGAGTCACTCCTGCTTTTCCCCCGTCCCCATAACAATAAGAAAAAGAAAACATTTTGAGGTACCTGGGAGTGCCACGCGCTGCATTTTGGTTTAATCCCGAGTGTCTGGGTGGGTGTGAGAAGAGCCGAGCGAGCGTCTCTGCTGCTGCTGCCCTTGGTGTTCCAGCCTTGGGCTCTGCAAGTTTGCAAAAGTCCTGGTGCGCAGCCTGTTCCTGCATTCCATGCGTCCAGACCGAGCTGCAGCTGTCCCTCTCTCACCAGCACCGTCTCCAACAACAGCGGCACAGTGGTGGGAACCGTGGAAGCGTTTCAGCTGCTTCGCGGGTGGGGGAACCACCTCCATAATTTCCACGGTTCCCGCCGCTGCTGCCACTGTTGTTGGAAACGGCGCTGGCGAGAGACGCCCCAGCACCGGTGGGAACCGTGGAAGCTACGGAGGCCTGAGAAGCGGCTGAAACACTGCCGGACATTCACGCCAATGCTGCCCGCCTGCTGACCTGGATAAGGGAAGAGAAAGGGAGCCCTCTGTGCTCCACCATGATTGGCTGTTAGGAGCGGCTGATGGTGAGACGTTACCACCCTCCGCTTTCCCCCCCCCCCCAATTTCACATGTTTTAAACTAGGCCTAAATTTGGGGGGAGAGGCTTAATTTCATTTTATGCCAAGAAAACATGCTGGGTCTTCCTAAGGGGAGGGGGGCATATTGTTGGAGAAACACAGTATTTGCACGCGAAACCGTTAGAATTGGCTTCGCTATTTCCATATCCATGTCAGCTCAGTCAATTGTACTCTTGGTAAATGAAAATAACCCAGGAGACTTTAGATGCTGAATCGCAATTAGCAATAGTCCTTATATATAGGACTATTATATATTATTCCTATATATATAAAATATATATATTATATATTAATTATAATATATAATTAATATATAATTAATTATATATTATATAACTAATATATTTGTTATATAACGCTTCATAGCACTTTTACTGCCTTCTCTAGGCATTTTACAGAGTCAGCCTATTTGGCCCCGAGAATCTGGGTCCTCATTTTACCCCCATTTTGGAAGGACAGAAGGCTTGAGCCATTCAGGATCGAACTCCTGGATGTGGGTAGAGTTTGCTTGCAATACTGCATCTTAACCACTGGTTAAAGGAAAGAAGGAAGGAAGGAAGGAAGGAAGGAAGGAAGGAAGGAAGGAAGGAAGGAAGGAAG
>BLBF01000074.1:3259638-3275798 GCA_015471245.1 Laticauda colubrina
CTTAAGTATTTCTTTCTTGGATTTTGAATGGAGCATCAGCTGACATTTACTGTCAGTCACTGCAGAGGGTGAATAATAAAGTTTGCTTGCTTTGAGTCTGCCAAAGCATGCTTATCCACGGCAAATCATGGCCTCCATCCTAACCATCATATCTACTCAGGCAAGTGCCTACACCAGGGGTGTCCAACTTTGGGAAGTCGAGGACTTACGGATTTCATGATGGCTGGGGAATTGTGGGAGTTGAAGCCCTAAAGTTGCCAAGGGTAGACACCAGAGGTGGTATTCAGCCGGTTCTAACCAGTTCACCGATAGTGGAAATGTTGAGTAGTTTGGAATCCCGCCTCTGACTGGCCCCGCCAACCCCGTCTCTTCTCTGCCTCCCATTGAGTCCCAGCTGATCGGCTGGGTCTCCTTTGGTTACCCTGCCCAGGAGAATGGAGCTGGAAAGCAGGTTAGGGGGGTGGAGAGGGAAGGGGGATTTTGCAGCATTCTTCCCCTGCCACGCCCACCAAGCCACATCCACAGAACCAATCGTAAAAAAATTTGAATCCCACCGCTGATAGACCGCCTCTCCTCACCGCCCAGTAATTCTTTCTAACAATAGAAGGATGTGGAGAGATAGTTTAGCTTGTCAAACGTGCCTTTGATTGCCTACCATTTTTAATGTACTTACTCTCCCACTAAAGAAATTCACTATGTAAACCCACATTAGCAGTAGCTATTCAAAAGCAGCCAGAACATGGATTATTCCTCATCCCCAGGGGGGCGTTTTTTGCAAGTTTTGACCTGATCCTGATTTGTTCCTTTGTTTTGGGCTGTGATGTAAGTTCCTTTCTGTGGCTGTGTGGGTTTAATTAAGGCTTTGTCCTCCAAAGCTCTCAATCATCAGCCAATCTGAATGGGTCTCAACAAGCCAACTTCTTTTTCTTTAGCCATATTTCAAGGCATTAGAACCACAGTGCAGGAAATAACATGCTTCCCCCACCACGGTTTGTTTCTTGGATAGAGAAGTTCTTTGGATAACATGTTGCTCCCTTTCAAAGGTTGACTTGCATCGGAATATTGATGCTGCGCATGAGGTGCTCCAGATCTTCATGGTCCATCTCTACCATCTGCTATATCAGATGGGCAAGTGGATGACTCCATGAGTTTTAAGAAGCCATCTGTTGTGGCCCACCGGCTACTGACGGAGCTGATAGCAGAGTCGGACAGTAGCTAGGAGGTTGGGGAGGAACCTGGGCCAGGCTTGGAGGCTGAGGAGGGCTCGGATGAGGGCTCTGCATCGGAGGCAGAGATGGAGCCAGGGCAGGCTGGCAGTCAGCAGCTGCCTTTGGGCTCAGAGTAGCAGTGAGGTGGGGGAGTTTCTGGACCCGGTTCCCAGCCTGCATATGCACAGAGCTAGCAAGAACAATTGAGGAAGCAGGGTCGAATCAGGAGTAAGGCCATACCTCGGAGATAATTGTCCCCTCCCATAGGACATAAAAGAAGAGCAAATGGGATGGGAGCCTTTGCAGGAAGCAATGAGTTCATCTGGTCAGTTCAAACTTTGAAAAGTTCTGTTTGACTCTGTGTCAAGTTTGGCCTTGCCCTGCATCTGGCAGTTAGTTCTCTGGCCTCATTCCAAGGGTGATAAGGTGGGTTTTATAAACATTGCCCTGAAAGACTGTTTGGGAAGCCTTGTAGGCTGTGAATGAATATAATTCACAGCCGTGGAAATAAAAGAGGTTTTGCTGGGACTAAGATTGTGTTTTATATTTCCTGAGGAAGCCTAAGTCAGAACACCATCTCTGCATTCTGCAATGACCCACTGGAACCCAGGAAACATGAGATTTTTCTCCGGACCACCGTGGCCGAATTTCATCAACTTGGAGATATGTGGACGTCAACTTCCAGAATTCGTCCAACTAGCATGGGAACTCTAGGAGTTGAAAGCCACACATCTTCAAATTGTTGAGGTTGAGAAACAGTGTTCCTGTATTTTTCCCTGTTGAGGAGCACTGTTCTGGACCTTTTCATATTAGCTTAATGGTTTTCTGGTACCCTGTTTCCTCAAATACAACCTCTCCTGAAAGTAAGTCCTAGTTGATTTTTACCCATCCAGAGTGGACGGGTAAAAATTAAGCTAGGGTTGGGATGGGTGTGTGTAGCTGCTCTCCTACTTACCTTTGAACAGTTGTCACCAGGCCTCGCATACCCGACACCTGCCTTGCCCACCCCTTTCTTCTGCAGCCAGCCAGGCTTCCTGAAGGCCTCTGTAGCTGATGACAAAGTTCTGGAATGATCCAGAGCTCTGTTATTCGGCTGCAGAGGCCTTCAGGAAAGACTTGCCGGCCACAGAAGAAGAAGTTCATGAAGGTCTCTGACAGCAAAAAGGAGGCTTATTTTCAGGGGAACACGGTAGTGGTGGTGGAACTTCAGATATTCTTCTCCATGCCTATAAATACATCGAGGAGAGGGCTTTCTGTGGAAGATTGCTTCCATAAATTCCCAAGTAACACAATTGGAGGTAGAAAAAGCCATGGCCCAGAATATTTCCTTCTGCATTACAAACCTCATGTGTTGTGCCAGGGAAATGTTTCTTTCTGTCCTAAGAAAGAAGCACTAAGTTACAGAAAACGAACCCATAATGTTTGTAGTTGTTTAAGACTCCATCTGAAGATTGGTGCAGGGAAACCGTGGTGAAAGTCAAGACCAAGAGATAATATTGGTGCAGAGCGAGAGATGATATTTTTCGTGAGAAAAAGGAAAAACCAAATGGAGGAGCCAATGCCTTCTTGGCAATGCCTTCTTGGCGCGTCCCACATATAAAATGTGCACAAATTTCATCCCGTTCATTGCTGTTTTCCCTCTTTCAAGCAGAGACACCTCTATCGCTGCACTTTAGCAGATTTTCAGATTGAGAAGAAAATTGGGCGAGGACAATTCAGTGAGGTCTACAGAGCGACTTGTCTTCTGGACAGAAAACCGGTGGCATTAAAAAAAGTACAGGTAAGAACATCCATGGAGATAAACAAGTAATCCAGATCATAGTTGTCCTAAAGCTGCTTTTTTCTTTTCAAAAGGCAACTGGACTTTGTTTTTCCTTGAAGAGTTTTCGCTTCTCCTCCGAGAAGCTTCTTCTGTTCTGACTGAATACAAATCCATCCGTTTCCACCATTCAACTAGAACTGAAGAAACTTCTCGGAGGAGAAGTGAAACCTTTTCAAGGAAAAACAAAGTGCGATTGACTTTTAAAAAATAAAAGCATCTTTGGTACAGGTAAAAAAACTGGGAATTCATTGTCAGCCCGGTCAGACTGTCTCCTTGCTGGCTGTCGATGCTGCTGCAATGGTGATAAGCGTGAGGACCAGTCGTAAGTCACTTTTCCCAGCACCGTTGTATCTTCAAACAGCCATTGAACAAATCATTGCCAGTATAGTAGAGGCCTACCTTGAGTTTGATCTGTCCACTTTCATAAAATATAGTCAGTTGAGCTCCAAAAATGGATTTTGGCATTAAGAGCCTTTTCTTTTCCAATTAGTACCTGTTAGGTGCAGAAGAAATCAATTTAATTTTGTCAAGAGAAAAACCATTTTTAATGTGCTAGGTCTTTATTTGTAAATATTTTTCTTGGTGCATTCAGCATATTCTCAAAAATTTGCATTCAGTTATGGATGACAGTTGCTTCGGATTTGCATGTTTTTGCTTTTTCAGGTTGAGAACTTGAGAAATTAAACGAACTGCATGCTCTTCTTTGAATTGTTAGCTAGGGTTTGTTTGTTTTTTGTTTTGCTTTATGTGCGGGCATTATTTAAGCCTGAAGAACTGTGAGGAGTGGGGTACAGGCAAGTTTGGAAAGAAAAGGGGGTTAGAGCTTTTTTATGAATTGCAAGACTCTTGTTTCGTGACAGTCTTTAAACATGCAACTTCCCCCCCCCTCCCCACCTTTCCTCTTTCTGAAGATATTCGAGATGATGGATGCAAAGGCCAGGCAAGATTGCATTAAAGAAATAGATCTTTTGAAGGTAAGAATCCCTCCAAACTTGAATGCTTATTAAAACAGAGAGGTATTTATTTTGCATTGTTACCTGGGGTAGAGACAGAGGTGGATCTTCAGGAGGTTCTGACCAGTTCTGGAGAACCGGTCGCGGGAATTTTGAGTAGTTCGGAGAACCGGTGGTGACCTTCCCCCTGGAGAGGGATACGAATGGAGATTTTACAGTATCCTTCCCCTTCCACGCCCACAGAACCAGTAGTATTTTTTTTTTTGATTTTTATCATCATCTTTGATTTCACATCTGTTCGGGAAGCCGTCATCAAAATGAACGACAGTCATTTATAAGAACTTATTTGCTCCGGTAGAAGTTTGGCAAAAGACTTACAGATTCCTGCATGATTTGGGAGCTGCTTTCAGGATGGCAAACCAATCAGATGCCTTGGATAACCTTCCCAATCAATTCTGAACTCTAAATTGTGTTTGAGAGGCAGTCAGGATGTCAAGAATGCATTATGCTCCCAGCCTATTGTTGCAAAAAGGTTCGGTTGTTTTATCTGAGAGCTCATTGCAGAAATCACTCAGTAAATGTGGTCCAGTGAGGGCACACACTCACATATACAGCTTTTGTCATTTTTTTTCCCCCACTGGAAGCTGAAATAGTCCCATGTAGATTCTCCATCCTCCAAGTCCTGGTTGTCCCAAAGTTGCTTTTTCTAGAGGCAACTGGATTTTCTGGTGTTGCTTTGAAGAGGTTTTGCTTCTCATCCAAGAAGCTTCTTCAGTTCTGGTGGAGGATGGAAGTCAGTGAGAACTGAAGAAGCTTCTTGGATGAGAAGCAAAACATCTTCCAAGGTAAACCAGAAAGTTCAGTTGCCTCTTGGGGGGGGGGGGAAAGCACTTTTGGGATAACCTGCAAATGATTCATTGATACATCAGCTTAAATGACCAAGGCTGTCATGAAGGAATTCAGGCTATGGGACCCAAAGGTGAGCTGGCCCCGTGAAGATTTCAGTATTAGGATTCCGGCAGTCACCTAGTTACTATCTTTGCAAAACTATTTGTGGAATGCACTTTCAATTTCCAATCTGCTGCACTGCTCTTTCAAACGTCTTTCCCCCCCCCCCCTTCCTTTCTGTTGGCAACTCTAAAAAGACCATAGAAATATTTTTACGAGTTTGACATTCAGCTCTTCTCCAGGATGTGGGCTGAAAATGTTTGCAGTGGTATGCATCATCCTGCTCTTTTTTTTTTCGTGACCCATCTTGCAAAAAACAGGCCCATATTTTCCCTACAAGAGAATAGATGCAGCCCAGGATGGCGTACTTCTCAGTGTTCTCTGAGCTTTGATCGTTTCTCCTGCGGATGTTTGGTGACCGGGCTTAGACAATCTCATCCGTGCACCCAGGAGTGGGCTTCAAAAATTTTAGCAAGGAATTCTCTGCCTGGTTGCTGGGTGGGTTTGGCCTAGTTGGCCTCCTGCACCACAGCAAGGGGAGTGTTTTTGCCCTCCCCGGGCTCCAGAGGCTTTCCTCAAGCCTCCGGAAGGGGGAAACGGCCTCCCTGGGCTCTGAAGGCTCTCTGGAAGCCGGTGGGTTGGGCCGGACAGGATTGGGATTTGGGGTCCTCCAAACTGTGCAGAAACTTAGCTAGGGGCTCTCCTGAACCCCCGCGAGCCCCCAGCGGCCTGAGGACACTGTAGGAAAACCCGCCCTGCTCGGAGCACCTCGGGAACCCCAAAAGACTTGCCATTGTTCTGAACTGACAAGTCCTTCCTTTCCAAAGAAGGGAAAGGGCTGCTACCTTCCACAGGTACCCCTTTTGCCCCCATGGAGGAGGCTGCATCTGAGCAGGGTTTCCGAGAGGTGCTGAGCAGAAAGTGACGGAAAAGCGAAGGTTGCCAGATCAAAGACGGTGTGTGTGTGTGTGTGTGCGCGCGCGATGACCCGAGGCATGACACAAACATAACCAAATCACAAAAATAGAATAACGTTCCTTTAATTCCTCCAATTTGGCCCCAGTGTCCAATTATCTTCAGCAGGATATCAAACTCTTAAAGAAAACAGTTTTACGGAGGGAGTAAATGCAGTCCGAACCCAAAGTAAAGATAATTTGAAATAAAAAAACCCAACACACCACACTGAAACACTTACTACGGCAGGCAAGGATGATTAATTGCAGACTTCTGCCAGATAAGCAGTCACCACAGTTGGGAGGAAGCCAAAACACAGATAAACTCAAGAATAATACATGCTTTGCTTCCAGCACTGGGCCATGTGCAGTTTGTCCATCTAAACAGTCCTCCCAGCTGCAGCCCATGAAGGCGATCAGGGCCCCTTCCTCCCCCATAGACCACGCCACTCACATTTACCCCTTATCTGCTCCTCCCTGCCTGCCCTAAGACGAAGAGGAGGTAAGCCTGGGTCTTCCTCGGACTGCCTAGCCTGCCTGTGCCCTTCCAAGTTTCCTCCACAACCTCACTCCCACTCCCTGTCGGCTGTTCCTCCTCTCTCTCGGAGTCAGACTCCAACAGGGGCATGACAGGGGGAAATACTGAGCTGCAGCGTAATGCTGCTAATTTTCCACCAAAGCAAGCTGCGGGGGAGAGGCTTTCCCAGATGGTACAGGATGGAGTTCAGCCAAGGTGTCCACACTGGTTAGAATCAAGGGGTGAGTGAAACGGGGAGCGCTCGGGGGTGACAAGGGAATCAAGATCTTCCCACCCGTGTAAGAGGCCTGAAGGCAGCGACAGATCTCCCCGTGTCAACCTCACCAGGAAACCAGATGTTAAGTTGTGAATATTGCATTAGCTGAGCTGTGAAGAGAAAAATGTACGGAGATGATACGGGGATAATTAGCACGTTCTCTCCAATGCCTTGTACACTTTCTAATGGATTTTTTTTTCTTTCCCCTCCACTTTTGGATTTAATTAAGGCCTCCATGTATCTCAATGCCCAAAGTGAAGATTTTGACCTAGATCACTGTGAACAAAGAGAAAACTGGGCCAGGGCTGACCGTTATATTTGCATCCGCTCTCTTTATTTATGAAATTTAATACTAACAGACCATGAGAATATTTATTAGCTTAGGGTTGAACTGTGTGTGTGTGGGAAGGGTCCTTTGGTGTTCTCATGACCCAACTAGATAACATAAGCCTTTGGATTATGGATTTCCTGTCTGGCCACTCACAGAGGGTCATATTAGGAAATGATACCTCTTCAGCCCTTATTCTTAACACTGGTACACCATAGGGTTGTGTGTTGAGTCCCTTATTCTATACTGCATTCCCACTCATGCTAGTAATACTATTGCTAAATTTGCAGATGATACAACAATGGTGGAACTCATCTCCGAAGGAGATGAGTCTACCTACTGAGATGAGGTGGACCGGTTGTTTTCATGGTGTGGAGACAATAACTTGGTCCTCAACACCAAGAAGACCAAGGAGCTGATAGTGGACTATAGAAGGAACAAATCAGACTTCCAGCCCTTGCTTAGCAAGGGAGACTGAGTGGAGCAAGTGGCCAGTTTTAAGTTTCTGGGTGTTACTCTAAAAGAGGACCTGACCTGGGGGATCACATTGCAGCTCTGGTCAAAAGGGCCCAGCAGAGATTATACTACCTGAGGCTTCTCAGGAAACAACTACTAAATGAAAAACTGCTGGTGACCTTCTACCGCTGCACCATAGAGAATATCTGAACTTACTGCACCTCTGTATGGTTTGCCAATTGCACAGGGGCAGATAGGAAAGCACTCCAGAAGGTTAAGTTCATTGCCCAGAGGATCATTGGTTGCCTTCTCCCCTCTTTGGAAGAGCTTTATAGCTCTTAAGAAAGTTCAAAACATCCTCAAAGATCCATCTCATCCTGGGCACCTTTTTTTTTTTTTTTTTGCATTATTACCATCTGACAGGCGGTACAGGACAATAAAAACAAGGACAAATAGGCTGAAAAACAGCTTCTATCCCAGGGCAGTAACTCTATTGAATTATATTGTATAGTGCAGTGTTGGTGTGGTGTCGGGGTTTCCGGTTCAATGTGTGGAGGGTGAAGGGTGTGTGTTTGTGTTTATTTTCATGGTCATAATGTGCACTGAAGATGGTGTTTGATTTTGTTGTACGAGGTGCAATGACAATAAAGTAAAGTAAACTAAACTAAACAATCAGGGCTAGAAGGCAGTGGGATTGGTTATGCTGTTTATAGTCAAATGGCTTGCTCTGTTAGTGTGGACAGGAGTATTCTTCCATGGTTCCCTTCATTGGGCTGTTGTTTACTATTAGTTTGTTTCACAGTCCCTTGACTGGGGTATTTCAAGAGGCTTTCAAGAAGAGATTGGACTGCCATCTGTCAAAAATGGTGTAGGGCCTCCTGCTTGGGTGGGGGGTTGGACTAGATGACCTACTAGGTCCCTTCCAACTCTGTTCAATCTGTATTGTTTGCATCTTGATGAAGGGTTGGGTCAAGGCAGACCATGATGAATGGAGAAAAATCAAGAAGGGGCGTTTGCTTGGGAATTAAGTTGCTGGCATGACCATCAAGGCGTCTGAGTTTGTAGCCTATGTGAATGTTGTCTATGTTGGCTGATGAAGGAGAGACAGTGCATTTGTTGAAGACATTTGGGAAATCTTGGGTGCCACATAGAGGAAGGGGTCAAGCTATTTTCTAAAGCGCCCAAAGGCCAGACCAGGAACAATGCATGGAAACTCAATGAGGAG
Source organism: Laticauda colubrina (assembly GCA_015471245.1). Lineage (NCBI taxonomy): Eukaryota > Metazoa > Chordata > Lepidosauria > Squamata > Elapidae > Laticauda > Laticauda colubrina. The sequence continues at coordinate 3,268,326 of BLBF01000074.1, forward strand.
AGATTCAACCTGGAAATAAGGAGAAATTTTCTGACAGTGAGAACAATCAACTGATGGAACAGAAGTTGCCTTTGGAAGGTGTAGGAGCTTCATCCATGGAGACTTTCAAGAAGAGACTGGACTGCCATCTGTCAGAAATGGTGCAGGGTCTCCTGCTTGGATGGGAGGTTGGACTAGATGATCTACAAGGTCCCTTTCAACTCTGTTATCTGTTAAAAGGCATGTGGCAGACAGTCTGTATGGACTTGAAAACATCAATAACCTTTGGAGTCCCAAAGGTGCGGTGGTTTTTTTTGTTTTTTTTCAACAGGCAACTGACTGGATGGCGGTGGGGAAGGGAAGGTCAGAATCCAGTCAGAGCCGAAGAAGCTTCTTGGAGGAGAAGCGAAAAGTCTTCAAAGAAAAACACGAGGAAGTCCAGTTGCCTGTTGCAAAAAAAGCATTTTTGGGACAACCCTGACAATAACCTGGGTATTGTGGTTCGCCGGCAGCCTGTGCAGATGGCAGCGGAATCAGACAGTGGATCAGTCCAGGACTTTGGAAAGGACTCGGGTGAGGGTCCTGCATCTGATGCAGAGATGGGGCCAGGACCATCTGGGAGTCGGGTGCTGACTCCAGAGCCTCCGGAGTCTGGCATCAGCGAGGCAGAGGACCCAGGGGAGCCTGTTCCCAGTGCACACATGTGCAGAGCTGCCAGAAGGCAACAGCAGCTGAGACAAAAGGGACGACTTGGGAGTAAGGCTGGGAGGTGATTGCCCCTCCCATAAGGTATAAGGGACAGGCAAAGGTGAAGAAACCTTTGCAGGAACCAAAGTCATTTGTTCAGTTCAGATTCGTTCTTGAAGCTCTTTGTACTTGGGTTGGTTTTTGCTCTCGTTCATTGGACACTTCTGTTCTTGGCAGCACTTCACAGAAAAGAAAGGTGGGTGCTTATCTCGAGGGACTGTTTGAGATTCATTTCCGGCTGGGAATGAACATAATTCCCAGTGTTGCAATAAAAGAAGACTTGTTTTTAAAATAAGCATGTGTGTAATTACGGACTAGGAAGCCTTGGTGAGAACAATGGGAGCTTTGTGGTAGAGACGGTCGATCTTTTTGGCAAGGGGAATCAATTAGACGGTTTGTTCTTCACGTCGCCAAAATGGGACCTGGGAGAAAACCAGTTTGCCTTCAAGAAAGCAATCCACGAACCTGTCCCTCTAACTAAGACCCCCCCCCCATTTTTAACCCATTTGAAGATCCAGTAGAAGTTGCCTCAGAAGATGTTTCACAATTGGATGGGGTCCTGTCAATTGGCCTCTCTCTCAGCGCCTTCGCCCAATTTGTTAGAAAGCATTAGAGAGAGTCATCTCTGGTGGTCAAATCCGTACAGAGCTGTTTGCTCAGCCTGCAACGGGAAGTCATATTGTGTTTACAAATGTTCCTGGGATCCATCAGTTAAATTCTCCCCATTGGGCATTTCTTTCAAACCCATCCGTGTTTTCGAAGGAGAGCCCCGATCAAATCTGACAGATTTGTGCCCAAGATGGACCTAAATCCCTCTTCTGAGGGCCCGAGCACGCCAGAGCAAAAACTCCTCACGTCAAGCTGGAGAAGCCTTTTTTTTTTTTAAAACGATGTGTGGTAGATCAGCACTTTCTGATAATTTGATGCAGGTGCCAAGAGTTTTTCCCCCATCGGGTCTCGGAGGGCAAGGCTATTCGAGGTTTTACTCGGAGTGGTTTGGCTTGATCTGCCTGCATCAGCAACTGGGCTGCTCTCTCTCTTTCTCTCTCACTCCAGCTGCAGCAAATGGCTTGTCAAATCAATAACTGCAACTCCTTTTTTTGCCCCCTTGGCAAAAAGTACACCTATGTGCAGATTTCGCAACCTCTTGCGATGCTCCTCTGAACCGGGGATGAAGGAGGACAGAGAGGTTTCAACTTGCACCAAAACCTCAGTCACATTCTGGGTTTTTGAGACGGCCAAGTTACTAGCAGGCTTTGAGGCCTTCTGGAATTAAGGTGGAAAGGTCGCAAGAGAAGTGAAGAATCAGAATTCAAAATCAGAATAGAGCTGGAAGGGACCTTGCAGGTCTTCTAGTCCATCGCCCTGCCCTCGCAGGAGACCCTATACCATTTCAGACAAGTGGCTGTCCAGTCTCTTCTTAGAAACCTCCACTGATGGAGCAGCCACAACTTCTGGTGGCAAGCTGTTCCACTGGTTAATTGTCCTCCCTGTTAGGAAGTTTCGCCTTTGGTTCCCATCCATGGTTTCTTTTCCTGACCTCTGGTGCTTGGAAAATGAGTTGACCCCCTCTTTTTTGTGGCAGCCCCTCAAATACTGGAATACTGCTATCATGTCACCTTCTTTTCTCCAGACTGGCCATACCCAAATCCTGCAACCGTTCTTCATATCTTTTAGTCTCCAGGCAACCTGGAATTAAGGAGAAACTTCCTGACAGTGGGAACAATTAACCGGTGGAACAGCTTGCCTCCAGAACTCATGGTCACTCCATCACTGGAGGTTTTTAAGAACAGACTGGACAGCTACCTGTCTGAAATGGTATAGGTCTCCTGGTTGAGCAGGGGGCTGGACTAGAAGACCTCCAAGGACCTTTCCAGCTCGATTCTATTCTAATCTTCCTAGTTGCTCTTCTTTGCACCCTTTCAGAAGTGCAACTTTGTTCAGAAGCTCTGTCTCCAACCAATCTGCAGCTCCTTCTTGGTGTTAATTCAATGGACAAATCATTCTTAGTGCTTTTTTGCTCTTAGACTCATTTGCAAGATTTGATCCACAGACCCAAATCCACGCCATTTTGGTGGGTTTTTATCTGAGCCCATTCCTGATGGCCTCCAGGTGCTTGAACCACATGGCCTACCAAGAATTAGAGATGAAGTGTGACCAGCCGTGGCTGATACTAGATTTCATGCTCTCCCTGCATAGAATTGGAGATGGCCCCAAGCCCATAATCTTAAGAACAAGCCAATCAACTTTTGGGGAGTTTGTTCCAATTGGTTATGTCTAGTCTGATGAAAAGAAGGACTTAGGAGTGACATGATAGCAGTGTTGCAATACTTGAGAGGCCAACATATTCTACAAAGCACCAGAGGGCAGGACAAGAAACAATGGATGGAAACTAACCAAGGAGAGAAGCAACCTGGAACGAAGAAACTTCCTAGCAATGAGGACAATTAACCAACGGAACACCTTGCCTCTAGAAGTTGTGGGGGCTTCATCACTGGAGGTTTTTAAGGAGAGACTGGACTGTCACTTGTCTGAAATGGCATAGGGTCTCCTGCTCTATCTGTCAATCTATTAATCACGTGAAGTATTTATATGAAGCCTTAGTAGTCTTTCTATAAAAGTTCAGAAGTGATGGACTGGGGTGATATAATAGTAATGTTCCAATATTTGAAAGGCTGCCACAAAGAAGATTATTTCCAACCTATTCTCCAAAGTACCAGAAAGCAAAGCAAGAAACAATGGATGGAAACTAATCAAGGAGAGATGCAACCTAGAACTAAGGAGAAATTTCCAAATAATGAAAATAATTAACCAGTGGAACAGTTTGCCTCCAACATTTTGTGGGTGTTCCATCACTGGAGGTTTTCAAGAAGAGATTGGACAGGTGTTTTCCCCAGGTAGTATGATGTCTCCTGCTTGAGGAGGAGGTTGGACTAGAAGACCTCCAAGTCCCCTTCCAGCTTCTCTGTTACACATACCTTCTCCCCAAATCCTGCTGGGCAACATGACACTTCTAATTTTAGGAACTGGAGGGGCAAAAATGGCATCAGAACATGATGTCTCTCAGAGGCCGAAGCCCTTCTATGTACAGATGTCTCATTTGGAGAGGCGCTCCGAGAATACGGAAAGTAGCCCATTCTGAAGTCAGGAGAAAAAGGGAAGCCATAATGTAGTCGTAATCAACAGCCTGCCTATAGGCCTTATGGCTTTGATTTCGTGGCTGCCTTTATTTTTGCACCACCAGCACCACCAGCACCACCAACAACCACAACCACAACAACAACAAGCTGGCATCTGGTGGGTTTCTCTGTACTTAAGATCAGCGATGGGATTCAGCCGGTACGGACTGGTTCGGACAAACTGGTTGTTCCGGCGATTAGTTGGCGCACACTCCCCAAACCGGCTGTTACCAATTGAATCCCACCACTGCTTAAGATGAAGCTGATGCAAAGGTCCCATCCTGCTTTCATCGGTCCTAAGGCAGTTGCCTGGGGAGGGGGAAACACAGATTCGGCACCCTTATTTTTCCTGGAGGTGCTGGTAGAACAGATGAGCAGCGGAGGGCTCTTGGGTCGGGCTGGTGGTGTTTGGGAGACCAGCGAAAACATCGTGGGGTAGCTCCGCTTGTTCTTGACAAGTAGAGCCACAATTTCAATCAGATTTCCATCCCGCAAGGCGTTTGGAGACAATGAACAGAGAAATGCAGAAGAGCAGAAAATAGTAGTGTCACCGTCCTGATGGACGATCCCAACCAGAGGTGGTTTTCAGCTGGTTTGGACCAGTTCTGGTGTAATGGTAGCAGAATACTACCTCTGACTGGCCCTGCCCACTCACCCCTGCTCTTTCCCATCCTTTACTCCATTGATTCTTAGCTCAGCTGATTCATGCGGCAGAGCGAAATGCCATGCCTCAGCTGAGCTAAACAGCACCCAAGGTGCTTATTACTGTTGGTACTACTCTTGCACTTACTACTGTTGGTACTGCCCTTGTTACCTTTGACACAGTCATTCTATTTCTGTTTGTAGGTCTTTGTATTTTGTTGTCTTCTCCAGTTCTTTCTCTTCCCTTCAGCTGTCTCCAGGCACTGCCACACCCACTCTGCAGACTTTTTTTTGTCTTTCTTATTGGTGTGTTAGGTGGCAGGTGTCTGCCTGTTTGAATTCTAAAGTCCCAGAGCAATTTAACCTCTTCATTTTCTATGACTTTCTATACTTTATGGTCCTATCAGTTCTTGCTTGCAGGCACATGGTATTTCTTGCAGATCTTCCAATGCACTATTGTTGCTACTTTGTCGTGCCACTGCTGGTAGTCAGTCTGTGTGATCTTCTTGCAGCAAGCATTTTTGTCTATTGAGCTTTTACCAAGGACCTGAGATTATTACTAGTGTTAGTAATGAATTATTCGCCTTACCTTGGAAGGCCTGGCTGGAGACGATGACTTTGATCCATCAATTCAGCAGTTGAAGGAAAGCACTGTAGAACATTTATTTTGGGGGAGATGAAGGCCCATTGATGTGTTCTGCATAGGAGGAGCCTATTCTGATGAGAACTTCTTCCAACCTAGTCCCTAAAGGATTCCAGACTACAAGTTCCAGAATCCCCTGGGACCCTCACCATATTCAAAGAACATCTGTTGTTCCTACTTGATTCTCATTGGCAATAATTCTTCATTCTCCAAGTATATTTCTCCTCAGCTGGTGGGTCATAAGGATGATGAAGTCAGTTCAGTTGACTTGGGGAAGCCATGGCTTAGTGCCAATGCAAACTCGGTTTGTTTTGAGCCTTGTTCTTCCCCAATTCTCTTTTCTTGGCTTTTAAGCAGAAAACGGAAGCTGAGAAGTTCCTGCTTGGCTGCAAAATGAGAAACGCAGTAATTGCAGTTGTGAAAGTGCATTTCATTTTCATTTGTTCCTCACAACAGGGCGGCCTTGAGTACAAGACAGCACAATTTGAAAACGAGGCCCGTTTCTTATTTTGTGCCTCATGAGAGAGATTTTTTTTTACTCAAAGGGTTACATTTCCTAGGGACATTAGATTGTCAGCTGTGGCTGTCGATACTTCTGATTCGGTCTTGGGAATAATTGCAAAATCTGAAAAGTTAAAATATAATTGCAAAGGAGGGAAGAGTGATTCCAAGTTAATGTATAAGGTCATTTTTTTTTTTTCCTTGGGAAAATAAAGGTTTGCAAATACATACCGTGTTTCCCCGAAAATAAGACCCTGTCTCATATTTTATTTTGCCACCCAAAAAAAAAAAAAAAAAAAAGGCACCAGGTCTTATTTTCGGGGGCTGTCCTCCACTGACTAACCACGTCGCCCCCGACCTCCTTTGTGCACGTCGCCCCCGACCTCCTTTTCGCTGTCAGAGGCCTTCAGGAACCTCTTCTGTGGCCGGCAAGGCTTCCCTGAAGGCCTCTGCAGCCGATAGGATCGATCCAGAGCTTTGTTATGAAGCTACCTAGGACTTCAAGAAAGCCTTGCCAGCCTTTTGCCACCTGCAGATGAAATGGGCCTGCAAGGCAGGTGTTGGGGTGAGCGAGGCCTGGCTAACAACTGTCCAAAGGGAAGTAGCAGGGCAGCTCCATCCCCCCATCCCCACCCTAGCTTAATTTTTATCCATCCACTCTCGAGCGGGCAAGATCTTAATGAGGGCTTATATTGGGCGCATGGTGTACAAATCAAGCTAGGACTTACTTTCAGTGTAGGTAATATTTTTTGGGAAAACAGGGTGTATATATTGTGCCTAGAAGGGTGCAGTGGGCTTGGGGGGGGGGGATTTATTTTCCACCTCATTTTGGGAAAAAAACGATTTTTCCTCCATTGAGGTAATTGGTGACACCTGTGGGTTTTTTTTATTTTTATTTTATTTTATTTATTTATTTATTATTATTTTATATTTATTTATTTATTTATTTATTTATTTAATTGGTGACACCTTTGACAGTTACGGACAAGCAGTTGGAGGAGCAGACAAATTTAACCAAGGCAAAATGCTAAGTTACACACTTGGGGAATGGTAGTTGAGTGGAGATATATGGATCTTGGCAATCACACACACACACACACACACACACACACGAGAGAGATTATAAATGAGTCAGCAGCGTGACATGATTACTAAAAACAGGAATGCAAATTGAAACCGCCTGAACTGGGGTATTGTTTTGACATGGCGAGGAGTCATCCTTCCTCTTTATTCGTTTGAAGGATGCCAACTCGTGGAGGCTGGGGAGGTTGGCAGCTGGGTGCTAGACATCAATAGGCCTATCAAGAGGAATGGAAGGGGCTTCCTCAAGGAGAAGACTTGATGGGGTTGACAGCAACTCTTCAAAGGCTGGGAAAGGTCCCTCGAAGGTTAGGAGAAACATCTCAAGGATTTCGTCAGTTGGCTTGTAGAGTCAGGGACCTGGAGAGTGCTGAACGCCCTTCGTTGGGTTGGTAAGGCTGGAGAATTGTCTTCTCAAGGTTGCTTCCTTTGGGTCTCCCATCCCCTGAACCGTCTGTCCCACGGCAAGGGTTCTCCTGTCTCAGGCCCTTGAGTTCTTCGATGGTTCTCAGGTTCCCTTTCATTCAGGCAGCCTCTTCTCCCTTTGGCTTTGACAGCAATTGAATCATCCCAACATCATCAAGTATTTGGATTCGTTTATTGAAGACAACGAACTGAACATTGTACTGGAGCTTGCAGATGCTGGTGACCTCTCTCAGATGATTAAGGTGAGATCAGCTTGAAGGTTTGGGATCCCCTCCC